>VZRI01013914.1:200570-227849 GCA_013397515.1 Upupa epops | reverse complement strand
TACTCCAGATGTGGTCTCACCAGTGCAGAGTAGAAGGGGGGAAGAACCTCTCTCACTCTGCTAACCACCCCCCTTCTGATCCTCCCCAGGCTGCTGTTGGCCCTCTTGGCCACCAGAGCACATTGCTGGCTCAGAGTCATCCTACTGTCATCTAGGACCCCCAGGTCTCTTGCTCCAAACAGGTCAGTCCCTGCTCTCTCCTGGTCCCTGGGGTTGTTGTTGCCCAGATGCCAGACTCTCCCCTGACCCTTGTCCCTCATTCCCTTTCCCTCTGCCCAGCTCTCCAGCCTGTCCAGGTCTCACTGAGCAAGGACAGCAGATGGTCTTTTCATTTCCAGATCCGGCTAAGAGGATTTGACCCACAGCGAGTACAAAGCGAACGCTCTTGTTATTTCAAATTGTTCTGTTTGTAAGAGCTGACAATTCAGGATTCTTCGCATGGGAAGAGGTGGGGTTGCTGCAGGTGGGGTCTCTTTGAACATGACACAACAGTAGAGTGGATCCTTTCCTTCCCTGATCCTCTTGCTGCTACAGAGAGTTTCACTAGATAATCTTTTAGGTGGGAACCCTAAAAAAAACCTCTTGGGAAGGATCTACCTTGATCTAGATGTTAGATGTTAGGGTTACTTGGTTGGTTTTAGGTTGGACTGGATGATCTTTAAGGTCTTTTCCAGCCTCATCGTTACTGTGAGACTGTGATACCTTTCCTGCCCTAGAGGAGAATAGACTGGAGAGATCTGTTGTATCTGTAGTCATTCCCAGGTTGCTCTGAGTACCACCACGACCCAAAAAACATTCCAGCTTCTCTTTTTAAATCCCCAAGAGTAACTTCACCCAGACACCTTTCCCTTTCCCATTCATCTGCTAAAAAGGGAATCTCCATCTTCTTTGTAGCCACCCTGTAAATATTGGAATGTAGAGATAAGGTCTCCCTTGAGTCTTCTTTTCTCCAGGCTGGATAACCTCTGTTCTCTCAGCCTTTACATGGCAACCTCCCAGTGCTTAGTGGCCCTTCTCTGGGCCCTCTCCAACCTGTCCAAGTCTCTTTCTGTACAGCAGGGATCAAAACCAAGCACACAATTCCAGGTGTGACCTGACCAGTGGCATCACAGAGTCACAGAATAGTGGGTGCTGGAACAGATCTCTGAAGATCATCTAGTCCAACCCCCCTGCCACAGCAGGGTCAGCTAGAGCAGATCCCACAGAAGCATATCCAGGTGGATTTGGGGTCTCTCCAGAGCAGGAGACTCCACGAACTCTCTGCACTCTCACTGTTGACCTTTTCCTGATGTTTAGATGGAGCCTCCTGTGGTCAGGTTGGTACTTAGAGCCCCTTGTCCTGTAGCTGGGCAACACCAAGAGGAGCCTGGTCCCATCCACTTGACACTCACCTTTTAGATATTTTTAAACATTTATGAGATCTTCCCTCAGCCTCCTCCTCTCCAGCCCTGCAAATGTTCTAGCCATCCAAGTAACGTAGGAGCTGTTAGGGATCATGACTCTATCTTTGCTGGTGAGGCCCTTGATGATGGAGACCAGCATCCCTTTGGCTGCCGCAGCACCACCTCACACTGTTCATGCCTATGGAGTTTGTTATCCCCCATGACCTCCAGGTCCCTCCCCACAGAGCTGCTCCCTGCTCTGTGCCGCACTCCTGGATTGTTTTGCCGGGTAGAATCACAGAATCACACAGAATAATCGTGGTTGGAAAGGACCTCCCAGATCCCCAACAAAAAACCTCAGTCCCTGAGAGACTGACAAACACAACCTGACCCCTCCCTGCTGCCACTCGAGCAGGGTGGGAAACACCATGGCTACAGGGTTCTTCAACACCTCCAGGGATGGGGACTCCACCTCCCTGGGAAGGCCCTGCCAGTGCCCAACCGCTCTGTCTGCAAAGAATCTCTTCCTCAGATCCAGTCTAAACATTCCCTGCCTTAGCTGTAGACCATGTAGAGGCCAACACCCACCCCTCCACAACCTCCCTTCAGGGAGTTGTAGAGGGCAATGAGGTTCCCCCTCCGCCTCCTCTTCTCCAAACTCAACCTGCCCAGCTCCCTCGTCTTCTCCTCAGACGACTGGTTGTCTAAACCCCTCCTGAGATTGGTAGCTCTGCTCTGGACTCGTTCCAGCATCTCCATGTCTTCCCTATCATGAGGGGCCCAGAAGTGACCCCAGGATTCAAGAGGATGCCTTCCAAGGGCACAAGACCTTCCCTTCTCTTTGTGCCCACGCTCTTCCTGATCCAGGCCAGGATGCTGTTGGCCTTCCTGGCCACCTGGGCAGCCTGCTGGCTCCTATGAAGCCGGCTGTCTGCCAGCACCCCCAGGTCCTGTTGTGACAGAAAGTCTTAGACCCATAGAAACTGCCCCAAAGGGACCTGTAAGGAGCCTGGGGAAGGTTGTTCCCGAGGGCATGGGACAGTAGGATGAGGGATCATGGTCTGAAGCTGGAAAAGGGCAGAGTGAGGCTGCACAGGAGGAGCAAGGTCTGGGATCCCTGGTGGGGGATCCCTGGCCCAGGCTGCCCAGAGAGGGGATGGAGGCCCCATCCCAGGACATCAAGCTTAAGCCCCATCCCTCAAGTTTAAGCTGGCTGGGGCTCTGGGCAACCTCATCTGGTGAGTGCTGGCCCTGCTTGGTGCAGGGGGGTTGGACTGGATTCGCTTTGGAGGGCCTTGCCAAGCCAGGACACCGATTTCTGCGGCTCCATGCCCGCTGCTGGGAGCTGCCGGCTCCTTTAAGAGGCGGCGCGGGGCGGCCGCTGTTCCCGCCTCGGGGCCCTCCCACGCTCGGGCCCTCCTCCGCGGCCGCTGCCCGGTGCTGCCGGAACTGGGGGGCAGCCGCAGGGCCCGGCCATGGTGCAGATCGCGACGGTGAAGACTCGCCCGTACGGCGACCAGAAGCCCGGGACGAGCGGCCTGCGCAAGCGGGTGTCTGTGTTCCAGAGCAATGCCAACTACACCGAGAACTTCATCCAGAGCATCCTGGACACCATCCCGCCTGCCGAGCGGCCCCCGGCTACGCTGGTGGTGGGGGGAGACGGCCGCTTCTACATGAGGGACGCGATCCAGCTCATCGTCCGCATCGCCGCCGCCAACGGGGTAAGAGACCCCCTCGGGGTGGGGCTGACAGCCCCCGGGTAAGGGGTGACAGCCGCCGGTTGAAGGCACTGCTGCTGGCACCTCCTTCGGTACGTGCGGGGCTTCATGAGTGCGGGGAGGATCCGCCTGGGAGGGACCTCTGGATCGTCTTACAGGGATTTGCGGGTGGGGTTGATGATCTGCGAGGTAGCGTCCAGCCTTAAGGAGTCGGAGATTGGGTCTGGGACAAAGTTTCCTAGGGAAGTCCGGGCTGGCATGCTGCCCACTGCATCCTCCAGCCCAGTCCGAGGGGTGTCCTGTGCTGGGGAAACCCAGGGCTTCCCTGGGGAGGTTGTTCCACGTTGTCCTCACGGGGAAAAATCCTCTGGTTGGAATCTCCTCCCAGGTATTAGAAATGTAGAGATTAGAAATGATTGAGTGGGCAGGGTGAGGTTGGTGGTTGGACTGGCTGGTGTTGTAAGTCCCTTCCAGCCTTAATGATTCCATGATTCTGTGAAATAAGGAACAGCTTACTCACAGCTAGAGTCACAGAGCCCTGCTACAGGCTGCCCAGAGAGGTTGTGCAGTCTCCTGCTCTAGAGGTACTGAAGGCCTTCTTAGGTATTGAAGCTGAACTTGATATGTTGTGGTCCTTTCCAGCTCCGACAGCTCTGTGGTTGCCTTGATCTTTAATTGCACCCTCTGCCCCTAGTGTTTTTCCTGTGTCCCATAAGCATATTTTCCTGTTGATGCCTTGCCTGGGGGATGGTTGGGTTTTCCAGCTAACAGCATAAACCAGTGGCACAGCGTGCTGGTAGAAGTGTGGCATCTCAATCCTGAGGACTTAATCCATGTGGGTTTGTCCTGGTCCTGTCATTTGGTCAGCTGGAGAGAGGCCCAGCAAGGGAATGTGATGGTGGGGATAGCTGTGCTGGAGCTGAATTTGCCAAGGGATGCTTTTCCCTGCCTTCTGGGCTTTTCCAAATGAGGAACACTCCCTTCTACCAAGACACCTGACTCCTCTGTAGCAACTGTCTACTTCATAGACCAACATGGAGAGAGGGATGAGGATGCAGGTTGATTAGGGTTGGACATTAGGTAAGTCCTTGGAGTTCCTGTTTCAGCTTCCCTGAGGCAGTTAGGTGTCTCAGAGCATTTTGATGCCTGGCTTCTTACGAGTAATGTGAGTTGGTGCTGGCTGCCTCCTTAGAGCATAAAGGAAAGGAGCAGATAAATTCCTTTTTAAATCACAAAGATATTTATATTCCTTGATTCATGGTAGCTGACTTTGAGTCTGTGTCTCAGCACCCCTTAACGCCACCAGCCCTGCTGTGTGCACCTATAGGAGTGATGGATGGGCTGGCCTTCCCTGACTGGAACAGCAGCAGACACTGGTTGGTTTGTTTGTTGTGAGAAGGGGTTGGAGTTGAAACGTTCAGTGTCGAACACACAGACAGCACCTTGGATCCCTAGGAACAAGCAGACTGGGAGATTTGTTCCCTAGGATAAAGTCTGTTTGTGCAGGGTTCTGGCTGTGCTTGCAGAGCCTGGTGGGATGTGGCAGCCTTCCAGGCGCCGAGGAGTCCTCCATCATCAGTGTCTCAGCTTGAGTTCAGAAGTGAGTGAAGGCTTGGAGGTAAAACCACGCTGGGGTCCAGTTAGGTGTTTTCTTGGGAGGCACTTGAGGGCCACCACTGCTCGAATCCTCCACCCTGATGGTGCAGACACTTGTGTTACGTGCAGCATTGCAGCGCTGAGCTTGCAGCAGGGCTGCAGAAGCAGGCCCCCAGGGATGCACTGGCTAACAGGCATTGGCCTCATAGAATTTTCACCACATGAATTCAGCGTGTTGGGAGAGAGTTGGCTCTAAGGTCAGCAGAATGATCTAGAAAGGTAATAGGAGGTAGAGGAAGAAAGCAGGTGAATGTATGTCGGTTAAAAGCCAAACACTAGTACATGAAGTGAGAAGTTTTTCATCTACTGACACTGATTGTCTCTATTTTTGTTGTAGCAGAACAAAGGTGGTGGTTTGGCCTTGCCGGGGTGCTATGGGGTGCCATGAAATGACCCCAGTTTTCCTCCCCAGAGAACTAGCAGGGCATACACATGGCAAACTCCTAGATCTGAGTATCCTGTATAGAAAAAGAGGAGGCAAACCAGCTCATTAAGAGCAAAATAGCCCTTAAAATCTTTAGTACATGAACAGAAGGTAAAGTGTGAGTAAGAAACCAGAACGAGGTGCCCAGTGAAGCGAGCTGCAGAGTACACAGCCATGGAAAACTTGATAGACACCTTCTTGTTCTGTCTGTGTGATACCAGCTTGTTGGGATGCTGCATTGCCGAACTCAGAACAGCAAAACCATCAGGTCCCAAGAAGGAGGTGGTTTAAAATCCTGAGTTTCTTTAATGAGTGCAAAATGCTTGTTTTTAGTCAAGTTCTGTGAGCTTTCGGAGTGGTTGAGGGCTGCAGTCTTGATGGCTTTGCTCTGTACTTGTATTTGTTACCTCAGTGCAGCTGAGCCTGCGAAAACTGAAAAAAGGAGTAAAAAGGTGCCTCCTGGTTGAGTTTTGTCCCCATCTGTAGTGGTTAATGGGTAACTAAGTACTGGTATCTTCCTAGCAGCAGCTCAGTTGGTAGCTGGGTGAGTAAGGAGTGTTTATCCCGTGTGTAAGTTGCATTTATAGGAGTAAACTCGAATGCTGTTGGTTTTGCTGTTCCCAGTTGATATCCCTGCTTTGGCTGGGTCCTCACGCCAGCTTTCCTTGATGCTGTTCCTGTGGAGTTAGTGAGTCTGACTCCTTCATTACCTGAACAAAAGCTTCACAGCTCCCATCAGAGCATCTCCTGTCAGAGCACAACTGTGCCTGTGCGATAGTTTTATGTCAAAGCAAGCAACAGCTATGGAGTCGAAGCTACAGGTGCATAGCTAGCACCACTAACCTTGTCACTCACTATTCAACAGCTATTCAAATATTCAACCTGTGCCCCAGGTTCCTTCTTAAATAAACACATTTCAGAGTGCTGCAGAGGAGCTATGCTAAAACACACTGCTTGAAGGCATTTTCAATGCCAGGTAGTGCTTTGCATCTTAAATACTGGCCTGGCTTTGTTTTACTGCTGCAGGACAAACAGAGCCTTCATTAGCAATACCCTTCTCTACCCTACAGAGTTTGGTTTCCTGCCTTGGCTGCTGTTAAGCTTTTTTTCCACTCAAATGGTCCCAGGGAACCCAAGTGTTTGAGCTCCACTGCATTGCTCTCTATTTGCTATGGCTTTACTTCCAAGCACTCCCATCTAGAGTGTGCCCATGTTCCTGGCCTCAGCAGCCTACCCGTGGAAGGGGTATGATTGGACCAGGATGTCTGTGGGCTTGCTAATGTTCATTGCTGCTCACCTCCTTCTCAGCCTCGCTTGTTTTATTTGTCTGTTTTATAAGAAACCTGCTACCAGCATCTCTTCTACTTGTTCCTGGCTCCACACAGCACTGTGCGGTCAGCCTGAGTCTCGTTGGTTTACAGACCTTCATCCACTGAGCAGTCAGCACAGTTGTCTTGAAGAACAGACTCCTGGAGGCTTCAGGTCAGATCTTCCCTTTAAGTAAAAGGTCCTGGTGTTAGAAACATCAGACTAAAGGGAGCATGGAGAAGGTTCTTCCGAAAAGCAATCCCTGTCTAGCAGAATTGGATGGAGTGGTGTCAGATCCTTAGGGCCATTAAGAAAACCCTCAGTTTCTGGGTCTGTTTACACTGTTTGTCTCAGAAACAGAAGAGGACGCCGAGATGTGATACCCCAAGCAAGGAGATAGACATTGGTGGTGTCCTTAGCATTGCCATGCAGATCCCTCCTGCCTTTGGATTATGGTTGGTTGTAGAGGACAGCTACACCTGCAGCAGCTTGGAGACTGTTTGAACACTGGTTTAGCTTCTCTCTGCTGGTGAAGTTAACTGGTTGGTATCAGTTACAGTGAAGGTTATTCAGGTGGCCGTTGGGTTATCTAGTTTCAGTGCCTTTCTGCAGTTTTAAACTCTAATGAAACCCCAGCTCAAGGGGAGAGCTAAGGTGCTTTGCAGATAATCTCTGCAAATCCAGCAGACAGAGCGGAAATTCACACTCACAGGGCTTTAACTCCAGGTAATCTGCTGCAGCAGTGGCACAGTGTAACCAGAATCCTCAGCTCTGGCTGCACTGGTAGGGCCACAGGAAGATGTTTAATGTCTTTCCTTTCTGAAGGCAAAGTTTGGACTAGATAAGATGGACTGAGAGGTCTTCAGTCTCGTATCTCTCTATCTCTTGGGTCTCTCTGAGCTGCACTAGGATCAAGAAATGCTCTGTGATGGGTTCTTGCCATCCCATGTGGTTTTCTCTGAGCTGCTCGATGTATTGATTGCTGCTTACAGTGATGAACTGGAACAACTTGGGCATAAACAGAAATAGCACAGAGTATCGGTAGAGACGCAGAGAAGGATGCACAGGCAGCAGTAATAAAATATGAATGTAATGCGTACATTTCTAATCATGATACGAGATGCAGAACAGCACACTGAGTGGATCTGACGAGCAGACCACAAATACTGTTGGCAGGATCATCCAGTTATCCAGAAAAACAAACATTCCTGGATTTTTAAGTGTTGTTTTAAGTGAAACCCAGGAAACGGAGTCTCCACAGGAGCTCAAGTCCTGCTCTCTGGGGTCCCACCATCAGTGAGGATGTTGTGTCTACCAGGAGTGACCCGAGGTTGGGCAGGTGGGGCCAGTGAGGAAGAAATGAACTTAGTCCAGAGATGGGGGAACAAAGGGCAGAGGTGGGGGAGCAAAGGGCAGAGATGGAGGAGGAAATAGCTGGGGTGGTGCTGCAGGGAGGAAGTTAACGGGAACAAACACTCTGGCCAGCTGGGGATGGGGCAAGAGTGAAAACGGCAGCAGCAGCGGATGTTCAGGTTAGACATTAGGAAGTAATTAGGAAACTTGAGGCTAATGAATGTGTCTCCTGGAGAGGTCACTGAGTTCCTGACTGGGAAAACCCCTAGTAAAAATGGTTTGGTTAAGCTGACCCTGCCCAGAGCAAGGGCACGGAATCACAAACTGTTTTGGTTGGAAGAGAGCTGTAGGATTGTTAAGTCCAGCTGCTCCCCCAGTAGGTCCCCACTGACCCCTGTCCTGCACCCCACATCTCCATTGGCTCTGCAACTCCTCCAGGGATAGGGACTCTTCCTCTGCCCTGGGCAGCCTGGACCAGGCCTAGGGAACCCTTGTGGGACAGAAATTGTTCCTCAGGGCCAACCTCAACCTCCCCTGGGCCAGTTTGACGCCTGTTTCCCCTCATCCTGTTGCTTGTTTCTTGGGAGAAGAGGCTGCCCCCTACCTGGCTCCAACCTCCTGGAATTCAGGGAGTTGTGGAGAGTCAGGAGGTCTCTCCTGAGCCTCTTTTTCTCCAGTTCAACCCCCTAGTTCTCTGAGCTGATCCTCAGAGCACTGAACTGCAGACCCTTCCCCAGCTCTGTGACTCTTCTCTGGACACTCCACAGCCCTTCCAACCCTTTGTCCTGCTATCCCAGCTACTTTTAACCTCTGGGTGCACAGATGGAGCATCTCTAGCACAGCCTAGTCAGTCTGTGAGAGAACACACAGTGTCTCCCCTTGTATCCACACTGTTCCTTGCTGTGTGTAGCTGCCTCACCTCCACATGTGTCTACTGTGGGTTACTGGCTTGCTACCAGGCAGCAGTTTGTCTCCCCACACCTCAGGCCAGAGCTTCTGTCCCTGCTCCTGCAGGTTTTAACCAGTTATCTCCATGCTTTTCCTGCTAATATCTGGCTGAGCCAGTCAGTGCCCTCCTGCTCCCCAGCATTTTGTAATTGTGGGTATTTTGGGTCCAGGTGCTGGGTTCTGGGAGGGTCCAGGGACAGGGGCTTCAGCACAGTGGTCAGAAAACCCACAGCCTTCCTGGGTTTGCTCAAAGAATCCCTTTCACGTCCCACCCCCTGCAGGGTCAGGGCAGTCCAGGGCACTGTGCAGATTTAGGTGCTCTTTGAAGAGCTGACCTTTGAGCAGAAGGTTTCTCAATCTGGGGTGCTGCTGTGCCCTCTCCTGGCAAAGGGAGGCTCAGCCCCTCCCAGTGTCACAAAGTTGGAGCCTGTCATGGTATCTGTAGGAGCCCTGGGGGTGCTGGTTTCACTCCTCACCTGGCAAAGCCCTTTCTCTGCTGCCCATCTCTCTTGTCTAGTAACTGGGGTGCAGAGTAGAAAAGGAGCAACATGTTTGAAGTCTGGAGGGACTCCTGTGTGTGCCTGTGCCCTCGCGCCGTTGAGACGATGCCAGACACTTTGCCTGTCTGGAATCACTACAGCAACTTCCAAAAGTGGGTTTATAATGAATTCTTAGGGAAACAAAGAGTTCTGCAGTCGGAGCAGTCCTTGCGTGACTAATAGGCTGCCAGTTGGTCTATTTATTTTACTCCGGCTCCGTTTGGCTTGACATTGCCAAATGTCACACACACAGCAGAGGCTGCTTGGGGCGGAGTTGTCCCTGAGCAGAAAGTGCATGGTTTTGGCAGAGGGACAGCGGGCTTGGGTTGTTCAGGGCTTGTTGCACCCTCTTATGGTGAGCGTGCAGGCAGCGGTGCAGGGGCTGGAAGCTTTCTGTGAGCGGGAGGTAGGGGAACGTCATTTGTGGCTTGAAGAAGAGGGACTGTGTCACAGAATCCCAGAATCTTGTTGGTTGGAAGAAACTCTTAGGATCATCAAGTCCAACCTTTGACCCAGCCCTGCCAGGATGCCACTAAACCGTGTCCCTTGGCACCGGCTCCATGTATTGTTTAAATCCCTCCAGGGGTGTGGGGTCCCCCACTACCTGTTCCCATGTTTGATAACCCTTCTGGGGAAGAAATTCTAACTCATGGGATCACGGAATGGTCTGGGTTGGAAGGCACCTTAAAGATCCTCTGGTTCCAATCCCCTGGTATGGGCAGTGACACCTCCTGCTGGACCAGGTTGCTCCAGGTTCCATCCAGCCTGTCCTTGAACACTTCCAGGGAGGGGGCACCCAAAGCACCTCATCTCTCTCATTTTGTGCCCTGGGGTTGTGTGTGCTGTGACTTTTTGAGTGATAGGAGAGTAAGCAAAAAGCCCGCTGAATGGGGAGGGAGAAGAATGAGAAGAAGCTGAAAGGAAGGGGGGNATAGCACTGGGATGAAGCAGGGACCGGTGGTCTGGAGCCAAGGGAGGAGCCGTGTGCTCTGCAATGTTACAGTGAAGTTTTAGACCTCCCAAAATTGTCTGGTCTGTCTTTTCATCGCTAATCAAAGTGAACAGTTAGTTCATAGCTCTCTCTTCTCTTCTGTCTGAAGTGCAGGAGGGTGAAAGGGGGTCTGAGCTAGCGAACGTGCCAGGCTGTGGCAGATGGGCTGTTTGTGTGTGTGAGAAACACCCTCACCACCCTCTTGATGAGTAAGAGATGGAGAAAACACGACCACAAGAAAGATCTAAGGAGACTGGGGTTGTTCACCGTGGCAGAGGGTTCTCGGAGTATCTGTGCTACAGGATTTGTTAGTGTGTGAGAAGAGGATTGGTTTAGTTTCTGTATCAGCTCAGGAGGACTTAAACCACAGCAAGGAGGTCCAGGAGACTAGGGAAGAGCTTCTACCTGCAGGGCTTTCCTGAAGAAGATCTCAAGATCAAGTTGTAGGGTGCCCTAGGTGTGTTTGTTCCTGGGGAGGGAGTAGATGACCTGTGGAGTTCCTTACCAGCCTGTAGTGACCGGCATCTTCCTCTCCAACTTAATTTAGCTTGATTCCTCTGGCCAGTTCATATTGACTCGACTACACACAAATTCCTGACCCTCCATAGGCCTTTCCTCTGCCAGTTAGTCCATGATCATCTCCGTGCAGCCACAGGAGCTGGTGGGTGGCCTGTGCCCTCCTCCTGTCACTTAATCCTGTGGCATTTTGTAGGGCATCAAGTTTGTCTCACTGGGAATAAGAAAGGAAAGAGCTTGCTTAGGCCTTTTCCTGCCAGGGTCTGAGTGCTTGTGAGGCTCCTCACATCTCGTTTTGGGAGCTGGATTTTGGGTTCTGTGCCACTAGAGGGAAACCTGTGCCTGGAAATAAAGGGCCTCTGCTTCAGGATGCTCAAAACGCGGAACCCAGGCAGTGGGTTGTCCTAGTCCTGCAATGCCAGCTTCAGTGTGATTTGCTGGGTGAATGAAGAGAGAGGAGTGAAGGAATCCTAAGCTCTCACAAATGAATTGGCTTCGGTGGCTCTGGGGCAAGAGGGGTCTGTGTGGCTCAGGCTGCTGGGTTGCTGGTGGTTCAGGGATCATTCCATGATTCAGCTGAGTACTCTCTAGTGCCCCAGCTTTCATCTACACCAGTGCTTGACCCTTGGGTAGGTGGCTGTGTGGGGCAGCAGCTTTCGAGCTTCATGTGGATGGAATGGTTTGCCTTTCGGAGAATGAAGCTAAATTCCCCTCCATTTGGAATCAAATCTCCTTCCTTTGGAAGTAAACCCCATCCCTGGGCAATGGAATTCCCTCCCTAGGGAAGGGATTCCTCATCTCCCATAGGGGATGTGGTTGATGCATTGACAGAAGGTCAGGCAGAGCTTTTCTCTCTCTCACAATGTTTTTCTCCCTTCAATCATGAGGTTTCCCCTCAGTCTCATGCAGATTATCCAATTTAGCTCAATTATTTATCCATTATTAACTCAATTGAAAGTACTGCTGAATGTAACAGGTTATCTTTGGATGAAAAGTCTGTCAGTCTGGGAGCAGTGACAGCATCAGCGTCTCAGAAAACAGGCTGGTGAGTGCCTCAGCAAACTCTCCCAACTCAGCTGTGTCTGCATCTCCTCTTTTCCTCTGCTCTTCCATGCTGGGATAAGCAGGGTCATTACAAGGTGTGTGTGCTTTAACTGCTCCTGTAATAGCTAGAAATTGCTTCCAGCAGCTCAGGAGGAGGGCTCTGCATCTTCTTGAACAACGGTCAGGACAGAAAGATGTTGAGGTGAAAAATGAGATTGGGGTGCCAGAGTAGGTCCAAAGGAGCAGTGAGACTGGGGAAGGAACTGGAGCGAAAGGCTGCTGAGGAGAGGCTGAGGGAGCTGGGGGTGTTTAGCCTGGTGAAGAAGGGACTGACGGGGGGACCTTCTCCCTCTCTCCAACTCCCTTCAGGGAGGTTGTAGTCAGGTGGGGGTCAGGCTCTTCTCCCAGGCAACCAGCGCCAGGACAAGAGGGCAGGGCCTGAAGCTGCCAGGGGAGGGTGAGATTGGATGTTAGGAAGCCCTTCCTCCCAGAAAGGGTGATCAGACCCTGGACTGGACTGCCCAGGGCAGTGGGGGAGTCTTTGTGTCTGGAAGTGTTGAAGGACAGCCTGGCTGTGGCCTTTAGTGCCCTGGTGTGGCCACTGTGGTGGTGTTAGGTCCTGGGCTGGGCTGGAGGAGCTCAGAGGGCTTTGCCAGCCTCAGTGATTCTGTGAAGAGGTTTGGAAGCACCTCCAGTGTATGGTGCAGTTACCTTCCCTGCGTTCAGGAGGCTGACAGTACCAAGTTTCTTGGTGTCACTCTTCTCTCTATATGTTTAAGCTGCTGAGTAGTGTTATCTGATGTGGGTTTTTAAGCCATGGGATAGATTTGGGGGATTTTTATGACTCTAGGTGTGTAGTTGATGGTGGGTAACATCTGTGTGTTCGAGAGAGAGCCTGTGGAGCAGTCAGGTTGGCAGAGCAGGAGTTGCATGAGCAAGCTGTAGGTAACAGATCTGTTCCCTTCCATTTTAAGAGTGACCTTTAACTGGCCAGACTTTGCAAAATAACTCCAGCAGAGCACTGCCGTGCCTGCTGGAACTCACCCCCCAGCCTGCTGCTGCCCTGCAGATCTGCTTGGCTGGCGAAAACGTTGGGCTTCTTGCTGGGGCGGCACGTCAGAGCTTCCGAGGGGAGAGGGCTGAGCTGCTCCCCGCCGTCGTCCCTGCCCCAGGCAGGGGACAGCCGGGTGGATCGACGGAGCTGGGCTGCAGTGGGTGATAGCACAGAATGGCAGGGAGCTGTTCTTGTGGAGAGCAGGAGATGATAAAGGAGACAACCCCCCACCTTTCCCAGCAGTGTGAGTGAGGGAAATGGAATTGTCTGCTCTCGGTGACATTGATCCTCCTCCGCAAGCGCAAGAAAACTTCTTCAGTTACAGGTTCAAGTTGCTATTTTTGGGTGCTCAGCGACTTCACGGAACTTCTCTCGTAGAGGTGGGCCAGCGCTGGGGAAAAGATTGATCATTGTTTCATATTTTGATATCATTTGCTCGTTAAATGCATTTGCATGACAAAAGACCATGGAAGCTGCTCCTCTGCCGGTGCTGACTATGCCGACGGCTCCTTACGGCGATCAGAAACCAGGAACCAGTGGATTACGGAAGAAGACCTTCTACATTGAATCCAAGATGAACTATTTGCAGAATTTTATCCAGAGTATATTTTATTCCATAGACTTAAGGGATCGACAAGGAGCTTCGTTGGTAGTTGGAGGTGACGGGAGATACCTCAATAAGGCTGCAGTGGAACTCATAGTCCAAATGGCCGCTGCCAACGGGGTTGGTAAATGTTCAGTGACTAAATTGCTGTAGTTGTGTGGCTGAGAAGTGGGGAAAACCATCATCAAGGAGTCACTGTGAGGTGGAATTTCCACAAAGGCTTTATTCAGCTGCTGATAGTTTGGGCACCAGGGTTTTGTCTTTGAGCCCTTCTGCTTTTTAAGAGGCCCAGACTGTGCTGTCTGTCTGGGGTCTCGCAGCGGAGGTTGTAGTGAGGCTGGTGCTGGTCTCTTCTTCCAGATTACTGATGATAGGATGAGGGGAAACGGCCTCAAGCTGCATTAGGGGAGGTTTAGATTGGATCTTAGGAAGAGGTTACTTCTTGAGAGAGTGGTTGGGCACTGGAACAGGCTGCCCAGGGAGGTGGTGGAGTCCCCGTCCCTGGAGGGGTTTAAAAACTGGGTAGCTAGAGCACTTGAGGCCACGGTCTAGGGATTTGGGAGATGTTTGGATGATGGTTGGGCTTGATGATGCTGGAGGTCCTTTCCAGCCTTGATGATTCTATGACCTGGCTCTTAGGAATTTGTTTGACAGGGAAACTTCATCTGATCACAGCACTTGTGAATGGGACTGGAGGAAGAAGTTAGAACTGCTGTTGGGGTTTTTTTGATTGAGATATTGTCTATTTGTGGGGGAAAATCTCTCTTGGAAAATCTCTCTTCTTTGATGTTGTAAACGATTGCCTAAGTCTTACTTCTGTGGATGGGCTGAGCAGCAGAGCTGCTGAATGTGCACAAAGAGCCAGGCCTGCTGCTTGCACCGTGTGACCCCAGGACAGATTTTGTGCTGGTGAAGGTGAGATCAGACTGCTGGTCACCAGCAGACACCCGTCTCATCCGTTTCTTTCCAGCAGCCTTTTCCACACCTGGCTAAGTCTAGTTTAGCTGCTGCTTTTGAGATTTTTTCATTGATTCCAGGCCCTGAAGGGGGCTGTCAGAAGGCTGGGAAAGGCTGTTCCCAAGGGCAGGGAATGATAGGATGAGAGGTCCTGGTTTGAAGCTGGAAAAGGGCAGAAGGAGGCTGGACAGGAGGATAAACGTCTGGAATCTGAGGGTGGGGGATCCTTGGAACACGCTGCCAAGACAAGGGGTGGAGGCCTCATCCCTGGAGCCATTCAGGGTCAGGCTGGATGGGACTGGATGGTGAGCGATGGCCCTGCTTGGTGTAGGGGGTTGGACTGGATGCCCTTTAGGGGTCTCTTCCACCCCCATGATTCTGTGATTTGTTCTGTACAGCCTAGCTCATCAGCATTGCTCTGTAGGAGGGCAGGGAGGAGTGTAAGGACTTTTTCAGCATAAAAAAAACATGAGGAGGGCATGAACACTGTGTTTTGAGTTGTGTCAGCATGTGGCAGAGACAGTACCGTTACCTGTGAGTGTAGGGCCAGCAGGATCTCCATCCAGATGGTGCTAAGCTCACTTGCAATGTCTGCACTTTCACGTTGTGTGTTTTAGATGGTGATTATTTGGTGAAAGGAAATGACTGAGGTGGTTTGTCCTCTTCACTTGACCTGTATCAAGAGAAGCGTCTCTCTGTGTAGGATTTTGTGTGTAAGATTGGAGGAGCATCCTAGTACAGAAAGGACTGGAAGGGTGGTGATGCAGTGGCATCAAACCAGTGCGGAGGTGTTGCCTGGTTTGCTTTGAGATGCTGTAACCCCAGCTGTGGTGGTGCTGTGTCACTGCATCCTTAGGTTGTTTCATGAGAACTGAGAAGCAGAAGTCACGGTTCAGGTGTGGGGGGAGGATGGGTTGGGTAAGGTCAGTGATTCTTCCAGCTCTCCTGCAGCTGCTGAAGGGTTTAGAAGGGAAACTGCTGTGTTTTGCCAGTCCTGCAGAGCATCCTTTGAGCTCCTCTGCTGTGAGGCCAGGCTGAGAGTACTGGGGTTGTTCAGCCTGGAGAAGAGAAGGTTTCGAGAAGACCTTAAGGTAGCCTTCCAGTACTTAAAGGGGGCTACAGGATGATGGGGACAGACTCTTTGTCCGGGAACGTAGTGATAGGATGAGGGATAATGGTTTTAAACTGTAAGAGTGGAGGTTTAGATTAGATATTAGGGTGAAGAAACACTGGAACAGATTGCCCAGGGAGGTTGTGGCTGCTCCATCCCTGGCAGTGTCCAAGGCCAGGTTGGACTGAGATTCAGGGCACCCTCTGCTCTGTTGAGAGGTGTCACTGCCCATGGCCAGGGGTTGGGACTGTGTGATCATTCAGATCCCTTCCAACCCAACCCCTTCCTTCATTACGATTCTGTGGTTATGAGGTCTGGCAGAGCACCAGTGCAGAGGGTTGTTGTGGCTGAACATGACCCTCGAAGGGAAGCTGGGGAAGCGCAAGATGATGTTTGAGAGAGCAGTGTCCTGCAGTCTGCATTAACTCCTGGTGACACTGAAGGAGCAAGACTTGGAGGCTGGAAAAAAACACGAGGCAGGGAGTGCTGGTTTGGACTGAGAATGGGGGGAAAAAGCAAACCCCATGTAGGGTGAGCTGCCTCAAATTAAGCGTATGGCGTGACAAACTAGCTCAAGCAGCCCGGTAGAGAGGCTCTGAGAGGGCTGCACTGTTGGCTGCTGGAAGCAGGGCATTTCCTTTGGGTTTTTAAAGTGCTGCTTCACATTCATACTGGCTGTTTGCTAGAGGAGCAGCTCTGTTAGCAGCTCCTCACTTGCCCTCCCGCTCTGTGACAGCTGTAATGCGTAAGAACTGATGGGCAGCAGAGCTGGGGCTTAGCACCAGGCAGCGCCGCGGCAGAGGAATCACAGTCATGCAGTGCCCTTGGCTTAGCACCGAGTGTGGACCTTCGGGCTGGGAACGTTGCCTTTTGTGTTCTGGATCATCTTGTGTTCGAGTGAAATTCCTCTGCGGCTCTCAGTCGCACGCAGGGTCTAATCTTAGTTGATGGAGAGTTGTCTGGTATTTTCTTAAAGCCCTGTCACCTCATTGAGGGCTGTGGTGAGGAGCGTGTTCTTCCAGAACAATATCCGTCTTCTTTTACCCCATGAGCTCCATCACCTGGATCCAGAGACCCTTGTGTTGCGGAGCGTGTTCGTCTGGATTTAATCTTGGTGATGGTCCTAACCTGATGGGAAGGAGGGGGGTGGGTGTGTGTGTGTGCTGCGAGTGAGAGGATCTGCAGCTATGGTCCCGTGGGAGCAGAGGTGCTGTTGGAGGTTTTATTTTGGCTTCTCTCAATCCCATCTTTCAAAGTCAGGACCGCAGCCAGAGAGGGGTTTAGGTGGGCTTGGTTTTTTGGTTGCTGTGTAGCTGCCTCTGGAAAGCTCAGCTCTTCAGTGGGAGCTGCCGTTTCCAGTTGAGCTGCAGCACTCAGGAAAATGCTAACAAGGCACAACAGAGCGGGGAGGTCTCGCATGTTGACCTCGACTGAACACAGCAGGGAGCTTCAGCAGCCTCCCAGGAACCAGCGGTTTGATGCGGAGAGGCAGCTCCTCTGACATCAGCTCCCCTCTGCTTTGCCAGGGCTAGGATTGGGGTCTCACAGGAGTTTGCTTTGCTGTTTCACTTTCAGATCGGCCGCTTGGTCATCGGGCAGAACGGCATTCTCTCCACCCCGGCGGTCTCCTGCATCATCAGGAAAATCAAAGCCATTGGTGGCATCATCCTGACTGCCAGCCACAACCCCGGGGGACCCAATGGGGACTTTGGCATTAAATTCAATATCGCCAATGGAGGTGAGCCTGCTCGCTTGGCTGTTTCTGTTTGCCTGTTTCTTGTGCTGACCCCGAGGAACCTGATTTCAGGGTCTTAAGATCCCAGAGGTTCAGTGCCCAGAGCAATGGGTTTCCCTAAATGATTGATCTCCTCCCTTCAGGCCTTGATGCTCTTCTTCACGGGGAGCTGTTCCTACCCCCAGGTCTTTGATGGATTTCTGATTCACAGAATCGCAGAATGATTGAGGCTGGAGAAGTCTCTGAGCTCATCTAGCCCAGCCCATGACCTGACATCACCACGCTGGCCAGGCCAGGGCACTAAGGGCCACAGCCAGGCTGTTCTTAAACACCTCGATGGATGTGGACTCCATCCAGGTGCTCTGAGCATCCTTTCCTGAGGAAGGGCTTCCTAACATCCAACCTAACCCTGCCCTGGTAGCTTCAGGCCCTGCCCTCTCATCCTGGTGCTGGCTACCTGGGAGAAGAGCCTGACCCCCACCTGACTGCAACCTCCCTTGAGGTAGTTATAGAATGATAAGGTCTCCCCTGAGTCTCCTCTTTTCCAGGCTAAACAGCCCTAGCTCCCTCAGCCTCTCCTCATCAGCCTCTCCCTTCAGTCCCTTCTCCGCTCTCATTGCTCCTCTGGACCCACTCCAGCCCCTTCATCTCTTTCTTGAGGTGAGGGGCCCAGAACTGCCCCCAGTACTTGAAGGGAGGCCTCTCCAGTGCCCAGGACAGGGGGAGAACGATGTCCCTAAAAGGTCACTCCTCTTGCAGTCTGATTCATTAACATTCTCCCACCTTCCCCGTTTTATCTGCTAGGTCCTGCTCCTGAAGGCATCACGGACAAAATTTTCCAGATCAGTAAGAAAATTGAAGAGTATGCCATCTGCCCTGACCTCCAGGTGGACCTCAGCACCATTGGGAAACAGCAGTTTGACTTGGAGAACAAGTTTAAACCATTCACAGGTAAAGGACTGTTCTTCCTCTTGGAATGTTGCCTTCCAGGCGGAGTTAGGGTGAACGGGTTTCTTCCGGGCAGAATAAGGGTGGGCAGGTTCCTTCCAGGTGGAGTTAGGGTGAACAGGATTNATCCTTCCAGGCAGAGTTAGGGTGGACAGGATCCTTCCAGGCAGAGTTAGGATGAACAAGTTTCTTCCAGGCAGAGTCAGGGTGGACAGGATTCTTCCAGGCACAGTTAGGGTGGACAGGATCCTTCCAGGCAGAGTCAGGGTGGACAGGATCCTTCCAGGCAGAGTTAGGGTGAACAAGTTTCTTCCAGGCAGAGTCAGAGTGGATAGGTTTCTTCCAGGCAGAGTTAGGGTGGACCTGCCTTGGATGGGTGTTTCTGAAGGAGAAATATGGCCATGGGGGTTGTGGAGCCTCCTTCTCTGGAGACATTCCAGCCCTGCCTGGATGTGTTCCTGTGCGACTTGGTCTGGGTGATCCTGCAGGGGGATGGACTGGATGATCTTTTGAGGTCCCTTCCAATCCCTAATGGTTCTATGGTTCTATTTTATTTTATTCTATGATTTTAAACCTCTCCCTCCTCATCTGGTGGATAATCCAAGCAAGGACATTGCTCCTGGTCACCCTGAAATGCTGGCCAGGACTTTGTCCTACGTTTTACCTCGTGTACGTACTTCAGTTACACCTTCAGTGCTTTAGATACTTCAGTTCCTTCCCTACAAAAGGTTTTGCTTCTGCATCTGATCCCTAAAACTGCCTTAAACTCGGGGACCATTTGGTCTGTGAGGCAGAACCTGTGCACAGACACCTCTGCAGGTAAAAAGAGCAAGTTCCTGATGAAAAATTACAGCGCTACTGTTTAACTTTTGTAACTGACTGATTCCCCCTCTCCTGGTTTCCCCTATAGAAAACTCCCCTATAGAACTTTTCCCCTATAGAACTCCCCTACATTTCACAGGTGACTTGGGTCAGCAGTGAAGTAGGAACGAGCATTAAAGCCTGGGGAAAAACACCATCTCCCGTGCTTGTCCTTAAGAAAGGATTGAACAAAAGGATCCTCCAAAAGCTGGTGTTTTCCTAAATCCCACAAAAATGAGTAGGATTTTTTATGTTAATGGGGTTTCCACGGCCTCTCTCTTGCTCAGCCTGGTGTAACTCTCTCACCCTGTGGGATGTGCACTTCGTGTTGGCTTTGGTGGAAGTGTAAGAGCTGTTTCCATACACAGGTTTTTACCCCTGATCCCACCCTCCAGATGAGCAGAGTGGGACTGAGCCCTCTGCGAAGAAGTCCAGGGAGCTGCAGCTGGGACCAGTGTTTGCTTTTAGGGTTTGGTTGGTCCTTTGCTCTGTTACCTCATTAGGAGTGACAGCCTGCACTTAAATTCTTACAGTAGGACCGTTCTTGTTGTCTCTAGGAAATGATTCTATGGGATGTCTGATAGCTTTTACACTGAGCCCTGGCCCTCTGTGCTGAGGACGGGGAGAGCTGATGTCTGTTTTATTCCAGTGGAAATTGTGGACTCGGTGGAAGCCTACGCAAACATGCTGAGGAACATCTTTGACTTCAACGCGTTAAAGGAGCTGCTTTCGGGGAAGAACCACCTCAAGATCCGCATCGATGCTATGCACGGAGGTACGAGTGGGCTTTGGGGTGTTGTAGGAGGACCACTGTCCCCACTTACTTCAGAGACGAGGTTTTCTCTGGGATTTAAACCATCGCTTGTGTAACATTCGGCTTTCGCAGACATTGTCCGAAGCATCCCAGCACTTACCATCACGTTTCACAGAATCATAGAACTGTTGAGGCTGGAAAACACCTCTGAGCTCTTCCAGCCCAGCCTAGGATCTGACATCACCCCATTGGCCACACCAGGGCACTCAGGGCCACAGCCAGGCTGTCCTTCAACACCTCCAGACACGGGGACTCCCCCACTGGCCCTGGGCAGTCCAGTCCAGGCCCTGAGCACCCTTTCCACTAGATCCAGGCCTCCAGCTAGACTCTGTCCCATTAACCACGACTCTNACAGCATCCAGGACAAACTGTTCCATCACCTTTCCTGGGATGGAGGAGAGGCTGACCGGTCTATAGTTACCTGGGTCCTCCTTCTTACCCTTCTTGAAGATTGGAGTGACATAGTGTTTGAGAGCAGTGAACCCCACTGTAGTGCTGAGTATCTCAAAGTCACACACTCACAGTCTGTTCTGTAGGTCTGGAGCTCAGGGACAGGGTGTTTTAGCAGTAGGCTTGGTACTTGAGTTAGTGGTTGGACTCAACGTCTTGAAGGTCTTCTCCAGCCTAGATGATTCTGTGGGGCTGCAGTACCTGAAGCCCTTTGTGGTGGGCTCCTGGTTCACACACTGGGCTCCTGGTTCACACGCTGTGCCGCTGCCGTAGGCTCATCCTCACTTCTGAACCCATGAATGATCTCACTTATTTAGTGGGACAGCCTCTAAGCTACAAAACCTGCTTGGGTAGGAGCTTGTGTGCCTGGCCGGGTCAGGTTTGAACTCAGCTGTGAGCTGCTGGGGACTGCTGGTGCTTTAATTCCATAAAGCCTATAAACTGAGCCAAAGGGAGCAGACTGGAGCACAGGGGTGGTTGCGTGGCTGCTGCAGAGCTGTCTGAGGGCAGAGGCTGATTTGTTTCCTCTCCCTGTTGTGCTGCGTTAGTTGTTGGCCCTTATGTGAAAAAGATCCTGTGTGAGGAGCTCGGAGCCCCAGCAAATTCAGCAGTGAACTGCACCCCACTAGAGGACTTCGGTGGCCACCATCCTGACCCAAACTTAACCTACGCTGCTGACCTTGTCCAGACCATGAAGACGGGAGAGTACGACTTCGGAGCTGCCTTTGATGGAGATGGGGTAAATGGGCTGCTCAGTGATGACAGGACAAGAGGAGGTGGCCTCAAAGGGAGGTTGAGGCTCTGAGGACCAATTTCTGCTCCACAAGGGTTTCCCTTGTGGGGGCAGTGGGGGAGCCCCATCTTTGGGGGCGTTACAAAGCCATGGAGATGTGGGGTAAGGGACAGGGGTTAGTGTCGACCTGGCAGTGCTGGGGTAATGATTGGACTTGATGATCTTAAAGATCTCTTCCAATCCAAACAATTCTGTGATTCCATGACTTCTCAGCTTCTCTACAGCAGAGCAGGATGAAGGCAAAGACTTTTCTTCTCCCGTCTGTGTGTGGAAGGGAATCACTTGCTGCAGTTTGCCCTGGCAGCCAGTGTTTGGCTCCTGTGTCAACAATAAAATCTAAACTGTAGTCAAGTAGCTTTAAAGGCTGTGAAAAACCAGCAGGAAGATGTAATCCTACAGTCAGAAATCTCCCTGGGTTCTTGGGTTTACAAGGCTGTTCCTGCCAAGCTGAGTAGCTTCTGCCTTTCCACACTAAGCTGTTTCTCTCTTGTCTTCACCAGGATCGCAACATGATTCTCGGGAAGCACGGCTTCTTTGTGAACCCCTCCGACTCGGTTGCCGTCATCGCTGCCAATATTTTCAGTATCCCTTATTTCCAGCAGACCGGGGTCCGTGGCTTCGCCCGCAGCATGCCCACAAGCGGGGCTCTCGATAGGTAGCATCTGCCTCTGTGCACGGTGGTGGAGGGGAGGGGGCTGTCCCCTTTTTGGGGTTTAATACTTGTCTGGAGTGGGGAGTGAGGCTGAGCTGCTGGGGAGGAGTGAGGTTTAATGGATTAAACCCTGTATGGGGACACTGGGCAGAGCTGGGCTCTGCTCTCTTCTCTACAGATAAGCCCAAACGAATGGTCCTCGCCACCCTCCTCTAAAAATTCAGTAGTGATGCTTCTTTTGTTAAAGGCTTTGAGACCCTGCAGCTCAGACGTCCTTTAGAGGAGCTACGTGCTGGGGCTGCTTAGTCTGGAGAAAAGGAGGCTGAGAGGAGAGCTCATTGCTGCCTGCAGCTACCTGAAAGGAGGGTGTTGAGAGGTGGTGGTTGGTCTCTTCCCCCAAGTCACCAGCGATAGAACAAGAGGAAGTGTCCTCAAGTTGTGCCAGGGGAGGGTTGGACATCAGGACAAATCTCTTCCCTGATGGACGAGACAGGGGTTGGAACAGGCTGTTTAGGGAGGGCGGGAGTCGCCATCAACAAGCGAGTAGCTGTGGCCCTGGAGGACAGGGTTTAGTGGGCAGGTTGGTGGTTGGACTGGATGATCTTGGAGGTCTCTTCCAACCTTCATGATTCTATGATTCAGTTGTATTTTTTCATGCATCCCACCCATTTCTGAAGCGTTGCCCTGGGGTGAAAACACCAGAACAGGGGCATGAGCTGCCTCTGGTGCTACCCCAAAAGAGCTGGGTGGTGGCGGGTGAAGCTCCTGCTGCAGTATTTCACGTGGGAGCACCGGGGGTCCAGCTGCGATGTGACTTGGCCTTCTTATCTCTGAAGGGTGGCCCATGCTACAAAGATTGCTTTGTATGAAACTCCAACTGGCTGGAAGTTCTTTGGGAACTTAATGGACGCAAACAAGCTGTCCCTGTGCGGGGAGGAAAGCTTTGGTACCGGTAAGTCAGCTCCTGATTTCACTGGCAGTGGGATTATTTACCTTGAAGAGGAGAAGAAACCTTCTAGTGGCCTTCCAGCCCCTGAGAGGGGCTGTCAGAAGCCTGGAGAAGGCTGTTCCCAAGGGCAGGGAACGCTAGGACAAGGAGTCCTGGTTTGAAGCTGGAAAAGGGCAGAGTGAGGCTGGACACGAGGAACAAGCTCTGGGATCTGAGGGTGGGGGATGCCTGGAACAGGCTGCACAGACAGGGGTTGAAGGCCCCATCCCTGGAGCCATTCAGGCTCAGGTTGGCTGGGTCTCAGGGCAACCTGGTCTGGGGAGTGCTGGCCCTGCTTGGTGCAGGGGGGTTGGACTGGATGCCCTTTGAAGGTCCTTTCCCACCCTGTGATTCTATGAGTCTTTTCCTCCTCTTAGTTCTTCGTTGGGGTGGGCAGCCTGGGCTTTACCTCTCACAGTGCCGCTGTTGATGCTGCAGAATACCAACACCAACAGCAAATCTTGCAGGAATCACCAGCGGCAGCAGAAAGTTGCGTCAGGCAGGAGCGAGTTCTCCTTCCAGTTGTTTAGGAAGGTCTATGTAGATAGGCAGGAAGTTTAAGGGCCTCTTTACTAGCCCGGTCATTGAGTCCGTGGGGGATTCAGTGCAGTGTTAAATGGATTTTTTTCAACTCTTGGTGGCCAGGAAAACCTTCTAAATGTTTTCATTTCTGGAAAGAAATACGGTTTGGAGCACGCAGTTTTATGAGGGAAGGTTTCAGGTCACTATTAAATCTCTGAGCTTAATAGAGCCCTCATTTTCCTGTTTGAAAAACAAGGTATGATTTATAAAGCTGAAATTAACTCTTGCCTTTGAACAGCCTGAGCCAGTTGTTGGGGTGCTGCGAAACGAAGAGAACTTCTTAAGGAGTTTACTGGGACTGCTGTTGTTTGTGCAGGGAAGTTAAGGGGAGGAGGTTTTGCTCAGCGTCCGAGCGGCGTGCTCAAAACACTCTGTTCCTGCGAAGCCTCGGCAGGTTCTGAGTTCTCCGGTGGCACCTACCACCAGGCTTTCAGCATCCTGAGCGTAGGAGCAGGACCTTTGCTGCCTGCGGGAGGCCAGGCATGAATTCGTGCACAGAGCGTGAGGTTTATCTGCTGGGATTTATCCCCGAGCTGCTGTTTTAATTCTTCTCTGAAGATGGGGGGTGGCTGGTAGGAAACGCAAGTCCCAGGGCCTCGAGGGAATGGAGGTTGGATGATTCCAGGTTCAGGCCTCGCCAGGTTTCATTCCACCACCCCATGTTTCAGAAGAACAGTTTACCCTGTGCGTGGGTGGCTCTCAGGGCAGGGATGACCTTAAACCCCAATGCCTGGAGTGCTTTGTGGGACTGTGGGTGACATAAAGGATGACTCTGGCCTTTGCCTAGGTGAGGAAATGGCCCCGCAGTGGCACCCCTTGTGGGGCTGGAGAAGTCTTCAGTGACAATGGAAACTGTGGCCAGCAGGACCAGGGAGGTGATCCTGCCCCTGTACTCTGCCCTGGGGAGGCTCTCCCTCAAGTACTGGGTGCAGTTTTGGGCACTGTGGTATAGGAAGGGCTTTGGGGGGCTGGAGAGGGGGCAGAGAGGGGCAACTGGGCTGCTTAGGAGTCTGGAGAACAGGTCTGATGGGGAGAGGCTGTGGGAGCTGGGGCTGTTCAGCCTGGAGAAGAGGAGGCTGAGGGGAGACCTCGTTCCTCTCTACAGCTCCCTGAAGGGAGGGTGCAGTGAGGAAGGGGTTGGCCTCTTCTCCCTAGGGACTGGCGATAGGAGCAGAGGAAATGGGGTCAGGCTGTGCCAGGGGAGGGTCAGGTTGGATCTGAGGAAAAACTTCTCCCCAGAAAGAGTGGCGAGGCCTTGGCACAGGCTGTCTGGGGAGGGGGTGGAGGCAGTGTCCCTGGAGGGGTTCAACACCCGGGCAGCCAGGGTGCTCAGGAGATGGGTTGGTGGTTGGGAGTTACAGAACGGATGGTTGGGCTCGATGGTCTCGAAGATCTTTTCCAACCTCGATGATGATTCTGTGGCTGTATTTCCTCGGTCAGATGGAACACAGGGGCTTTGGAGTTAGGTTGGAAGGAAAGGGCGATTGCAGAGAGCGTGGTGATGTCTTTGCAAAGAAATCTTGAAGAAATCAAGACTGACTTCAAGACTTTGGCTTTTTGCCCCAAATGATTTCAGCGTGCGTTTAGTTTCTGTTCTGAACTTCAGCTAATGAAAGGGCACCGGCTTTTCAGTAAATAAATACAAACAAAGCACAGCAGATGATTCCTGCAGCCTCTGATAGGGAGATGGTCGCTAACGAGCTGCTCTCTGAAATTGTTTCCATCTTTTATCGTGTGAGCACTGAGCTCCTCGTTCTTCTCCATCCCCCAGTAGGTGACTCTACAAAGCCAGTGACTCACAGGGCTGAGAGAGGTCTGAGATGGTAGCCATGTAGCAGCACGGCCGAGCAGCCAGGAGCTGAAGCAGTTTAGGGGCAGAAAGACTTAAGAAAGAGCCCCGGAGTGTTGAACACCCCTCGCTTTGCAAAGGGTGTTCGTCCATCTGCAACTGGAATGAAAAAGGGCTGGAGAGGTTGTTTGATAGGAAGGTAACGAGGAGTTGTTTGGAGCCAGACAGAATATGAGTGCTGAAGGGGAAAGAGGTGAAGGAGCAGCCAGTTAGACCCAGTAAAAATTGAAACAAAACTGTGACCCAGTGGGGCTGGAGTCCGGGAGCAATTAGAGTAATGGGACATGACAGAACTCCTGCCTGCCTGCTTGGCTGTTTTACTCCAGCAAGAAGCTGATACATCACATGGGACTTCTGTTTGTTTAGCATTCCTCTCCGTCACCTCTGTGCAGCTCTCTCTGCTGCAAAGGACCGTGAGGATAATTTATCGCTGCCTCCACAATGGTGGGATCTGTGTAAAGCCCCACGTAACCCGTGCCCCGGCCCCCAGCCCTTTTCCCCTGCTGATCTCCCACCCTGGCAGCTGTGCAGAGGGTGGAATGGCAGCTCTGGAGGCCTCTCTGCATTAGTAGGCCTACCCTGGCTCCTTGGGGTTCCACTGATGCCTCTCTGGAGGTTTTTCAGAGCTCAAAGGACAGAACTCCCCAGTCGCACCGTGGGGCAGAGCGCTGAGCTGGCAGGCTGGGAGCACGGGGCCTGGGCTGGAAGTATTCTGGGCTGCCATTTGATCCCCGGTTTAATTTAGGTGTGCAGGGCACTGTACGAGTTGCAGCACCCTCTTGAGTTTCCTGGGGGGCCTGGGTGCTGTCCCTGCTCCATTGCTGTCAGCCTAGCCTGCTTTGCTCCCAGGGCAAGGCTGGGCTGCTCTCTGCCAGCCTCCTGCTCTCCTTGGAGAAACCCTCTTCTGGCCAGAAGTGGGTCTTTCAGAGCCTTCCGGAGCCTCTCAGCGTGTGGGAATGGGAGCAGGCACAAGGAGCTCTCTCTGTTTCCTCCTTGCACCACCCAGCAGGCTGCTCCTCTGGTTTGCAGTACAGTTTTGGAGTCGTTAGGGTTTGGCTTCCTTGCGGAGGGCTGACCATTGCCCTTGGTGCTCAGCCAGGGGATGTGCTTGTCAGAGCAGGCCGCTTGGGCAGGCGCTGAGTGACAGCTGCCCGAGGAGGCCGGTGTTCCTCCTTCCTGAGAGGAACAGGAACCGTTGAACTTAGCCTCTTTTCCTGATGACTGCACATTCCCTGCTGCCTCCCTGGGAGCAGACGTAAGGATCTGTGAACAGAGGGTGTGTTTGTGTTAAAAGAGGCCGAATGTTTTGCTTGGGCTGTAGCTAGAAGCAGATGATATCTTGAACCGCTTGAACAATGCAGCAGGGACCGAGCTCCAAAACGCCTTTGTATGGCTGCCAGTTGGATGGAGGAGACAAGAACAAGGTAGGGCAGTAGTGCAGGCTCTGACCTGAAGGAGGCTGAGAAATGTGGTTTTGCTCTGGCTTCCTGCAGGCTCTGACCACATCCGTGAGAAGGACGGGCTGTGGGCTGTGCTCGCCTGGCTCTCCATCCTCGCCACACGCAAGCAGAGCGTGGAGGACATCATGAAGGATCACTGGCAGAAATACGGCAGGAACTTCTTCACCAGGTGGGGAAGGCACTCCAGGTGCCTCTGTCCTGTGGTCAGTCCTCAAGGTCCGAGTCCCAAGTCTCTTCTCCAGACTGAACACCCCCAGCTCCCTCAGCCTCTCCCCATCAGCCTCTCCCTCCAGTCCCTTCCCCAGCCTCGTTGCTCCTCTGCACCCGCTCCAGCCCCTCCATCTCTTTCTTGAAGAGAGGGGCCCAGAACTCCCACAGTATTTGAGAGGAGGCCTCCCCAGTGCCCAGGACAGGGGGAGAATGATGTCCCTAGTCCTGCTGGCCACACTAGTACTGAGCCAAGCCAGGATGCCATTGGCCTTTGGTGTCACCTGGGCACCCTGCTGGCTCCTGTTCAGCCAGTTGCCACCCAGTGCTGCCAG
>VZRI01013914.1:186608-200323 GCA_013397515.1 Upupa epops | reverse complement strand
GGTGAGATCAAAGCTGGCAGCAGTATGTTATCGCGTGCTGCTATCACCCCTGCACATGAGGATGCCCAGGCAGGATTGTGATCCTGAGGGGGCTGACGAGATCCTATCGCAGAATTAGAGTAAGGCCTTTGCAGTCAGTGTTGCTGGAGTCTCTGTCCCTCTGTGTTCCATACACGTAGCATCAGACAGCACAATTCCCACTTGGATCTCTCCTGGCTCTGATTCCCTGCGATGTGTTGCGGTGAGAGAGTCCAGCACAGAGCCACAAAGATGGTGAAGAGAGGAGAGCATCTCCCTGAGGAGGAAAGGCTGAGGGAGCTGGGTTTCTTGAGCTTGGAAGAAAGGAGCCTGAGGGGGGACCCCATGACTTTAATCAAGATGGAAAGGGTGGGGGTCAGGAGGAAGGAGCCAGGCTCTGCTCAGGGGCACCCAATGCTAGGACAAGGGGCACCGGGTGTCAGCTGGAACAGAGGAGGTTCCACATCAAGAGGAGAAGGAGCTTCTTTCTGGTGAGGGTGCCAGAGCCCTGGAAGGGGCTTCCTAGTGGGGCTGTGGAGTCTCCTTCTCTGGAGATGTTTCAAACCCGCTTGGACCATTCCTGTGTGCCTGGATTTAGGGGCTCCTGCTGTGTCAGGGGGGCTGGACTGGATGATCTTTCCAGGTCCCTTCCAATCCCTAACACTCTGATTTTGTATCCCACGGGCTTGTGTGGCATCGCAGCGACCCTGCTGCACACAGCTCCTCCTCTCTTTCCTTCCTCCAGTAAGGGAGTAGAGAACATTCCTGGGACAAACTGCAGTGTTTAAATCCCCAAGCGTTGCCACCCGTTCCACCTCCCCTCCCTAACCCTCGCTCTGTGGCGGCTGGTTGCAGATACGACTACGAAGAGGTGGATGCAGACGCAGCGAACAAAATGATGAAGGATTTGGAGGCGGTGATGTTTGACCGCTCCTTCGTGGGGAAGCAGTTGTCAGCTGGTGACAAAGTCTACACGGTTGAGAAAGCCGATAACTTCGAGTACAACGACCCCGTGGATGGAAGCGTCTCCAAAAACCAGGTGGGTAGGGTCTTGCCTGGGCTTAACGCGACCTCAGCTTGGCGTTGAGCTGCCTGTTTCAGGTTTAATCTGTGTCCTTCGCATTCTGCATCTGCTTGGAGGTCAGGACGTTGAGTTTGTCCCTCTTACCAGGGCCTGCGGCTCATCTTCTCCGACGGCTCCCGCGTCATCTTCAGACTAAGTGGTACGGGCAGCGCTGGAGCTACCGTGCGGTTGTACATCGACAGCTACGAGAAGGATCCGCAGAAGATCGATCAGGACCCGCAGGTAAGCGCTGAACCTCAGCCTCTGCTCCGCTGGTTCCCAGCCTGCCTACAGAAAATGACGCCTTTGCTTAGCGCAGAGCTGTGGGGAGGGATTTGGAAAGGAAGAGCTTTGGAACCTTCAATCCCAGGATCAGTAGTTTTACCAGATAGAAAAAAGCAGCCACGCATGAGGTTTCCTGTGCTGGTTGCAGGTGTGGAAGGAGGCTCTTTCACTCCTGAACCAACTTTCCCGATGGAATGGGGCCTTACTGGGGATAAAAGGACCCCATTCCTCTAACAGATTTGGGAGATACTCTAAAACAAAGGGGGTGAAAGGATTCGGCCTTGGTGAGGTGATCCTGTCCTGTACTCAGTTTAATACTTGCTCTTTACAGCATCGTTTGAACATGCTGCTGTAGGCACAGGAGGAAAAGGATCCTTGTTTTATAATCCCCGGCAAACAACCTGTAGCTCTCTGTGCAGAGCTTATTGACAGAGAGATGAGAGAAACCCACAGCGTGAGAGGCATGAACTGAAGGTAGCATTTAACTGCTGCCGGTGGTGTGGTGGAGTTCGGAGCAGGTCGTGGTCCCACAGCTCGTGGTGTGACCCAGCACCAGTCTCTTGTGCAGCAGAGCCAAGCTGTGGCTGGGGAAGGGTGAGCATTCCGCTCTGCTTCGCGGTTCTGAGCCGTCTCTTTCCTTCCTGCAGGTCATGCTGGCTCCTCTCATTTCCATTGCACTGAAACTTTCACAGCTTCACGAAAGAACCGGCCGCTCCGGTCCCACCGTCATAACATAAAGGCCTGGGGAGAGCGCGTGCCGGCGCGCACAGCGAGGGCAGGCAGCCCGTCCCCACTCGTGTTGTCAAATATATCACTAAAGGAGGAGTATTGTTTTGATCTCTGTATTTAAGAGCACTGTGGAACTGCCAAGGGTAGGCGATAAACCCCAGCCCCTGTCAGCACCGTGCCGTGCCGCTGTCCTGCGTCCCCAGCCACCGCTGGCCATGAGCACGGGCTTCTGGTTCAGCAGATGGCACTTCAGTTCTGGTTTTTCTTAAACAAAAGGCTCTAGAAATAAGAGAGAGTACATTCTTCAGTAACACAGAGGGGGTTTTGTCTCTCTTGGAATCTTTCCTGGAAAAGAAGCACAACTAGGGTACCCCAGAGTCTTGTAAATGTGATGTCGTGGAATAAGGGCTGAGGATTTCTCACTTAGGTGGATTTTTCCCCTTTCAAAACCCAAATGTTGTGAATTGACTGCCCTTTGCCTTCTGTGTAAGAAAAAAACCACCACAAACCCTCTGCGCAGACGTGAGCAGTAGCGAGCATTGCGGGATATTAAAGCGAGCTGGGCTGTAATTCCTGTCCAGTGCTCTGTGATTTTCTTACATCACCGAAGATGGGTTTGTTGAGCTCTTGCTTGGCTGCTCGTGGCTGGTGAGAGCTTTGGAATAATCAGATTTGCAGGCGGTAACGTGCAGTGTCTCACTCGAGGACACAGAGAGGATCAGGTTGTAGTTGTAGCTGTTCAGTATTAACACCCTGCAGCTTCATTTTCCTTCTCTCTTCTTGGAACAAAGCAGGTGAATCCACCAGACCCCCATCTCAAGGCTGTTACGGCTTCATCTCCGTTCATGGAAGCAGCTGCGTTAGTGGGAATGACTTCAGATGACCTCCCCATTTCCTTTTCCTGCCTTTTGTCACCCAGCTCCCTGCAGCACCCGCGCCCTGACTCACCCTCTGCCCTGGCTGGGTGCAGCAGGGCTGGGGTGAGCAGTGGAGGCAGTGCCCGTGCTGCTGAACTTCAGGCTGGCAACCTGGGCGGGTTTGATGGAGCTGCTGTGTTCTGCAGGAACGTGAAACATCCCACCCTCACCCTACAGCAGGCTGCTGTCGGTAGGTAGGTGTAGAGGTGCTGACAGCAGGCTCCTGGCAGAGCTGAGGTGTCTCTTCTGACAGACAGACAGGCTTCTCTGCTCAGTCTGTGCTAACAGGTTTGCTAGCAGAGCTGCTTTGGTGTGGGGTGTCATCAGGTCAGGGGCACAGATCCCACAGGCCCGGCTTGCCCGGTTGTACGCACAGGGAAGCACAGAGAGACGGTCCTGGGGAAAGCCACGGCTCTGCCAGCCCTCCTCCCCCACTGGTGTTGGACCAGCCGTGGCCTCTGTGTTGAACAGATTGAGCTCAGCAGCGCAGAAGAACACCAGGAGATGATCTGAGTAAACCCTGCATTGTCAGGCTGAGGAAGCAATGTTTGTGCTCAGCGTCTGGCTGCAAGCTACAGCGACGAGGAGTCCTGTTCACAGTGAAAAAAGAGCAGCCGTGGGTTTATCCTGCTCCAGGCTGAAAGGGAAAAACAAACAGCCCAAGTGTGTGGAGATGGACCAGAGTTTCCACCCGAGGGCGTGCTCGTGAGTTCTTCACAGAAAGCAGATGCTCACGGTTGGTCTCTGAAGTCCGTGTGTTGAGAGGACTGAGTGGCCAGCAGCCATCACCCAAACAAGCTCTGCCCATGCGGTTCCTAGGGGTCCTGCTTCTGTGCCTCTTCCCTCTGCAGCTGCTCATTCCTCCCGCTCAGAGGCTGCCAAGAGAAAGGAAAACATCCCGGGAGGCCGTACAGGTGCAGAGAGCAGCGTGCAGGCGGGTGCTGCTCCCACGGAGCACAGAAACCTTTGCCCAGAGCAAGAGGTGCTGCCTCACTTCCTAAGATATAACTAAAGGAATCCACACTCCCAGCAAACACCGGAGAGAGGGGAAAAGAACCCTGAAATGAAACCCGAGTCACACGCTGAGCCTGGCAAAGGGAAGTTAAACAGAGTCCTTGTGTGCAGTGAAAGGTGTATGGAAGGGAAATCGCGCGGTGCAGGCACATCCACGCTGTGAGACGGGTGCTCTGTTCAACCTTGATCTCCTCTGGCAAAAGCAGCGCATGGCTGGATCTGGGGGTTGGCAGCGAAACCTGGGGCCTCTCCCTTGTAAATCTAGAGAAAGGCAGAAGAAGTTGGCTTCCAAATCAATCTGGGGAGTCTCCTTTCTTCAGAGCTTTCAGAAGACCAAGCCTACATCCGCTTGAGTTGTGGTGCTCACATTCAGGGGAGCCTAAGGTCACAGCTTGCAGACGTTCCTCTCCGCCACCCGCAAAGTGCTAAACCAGCAAGCTGGGCTTAGTGGGGGGAAACAAGTGTGGCAGCTCTGATTTGCCTTTTAGTGCAGGGTGAACAAGGGACCCTGTAGTTTATGGTTGGCCTCTTCTTAAAGGAGGTCAGTCCCCAGTTCCTTCTGATGGCTCCAGGAGCCCTTTTTCAGGCTGACTTGGGGTGTCCAAACTGCTCTCTGGCCCAGAGTGGTGCTAACGGTTCAGCGGCAGCACCCAGCTCTTCCTTTCCTGGGGGTCAGTAACGCTGAACTTACTTCAGCATCTCCTGAATGAGATGCACAACCTCCTGTGGTCTTGGGTCCTCAGCTACGGTTCCTCCAACTCTTCCTTCCCACAGGCTGCAAAGAGGAGCCTGAACCGCTCTCCCCTAGGTCCATACCCTTCCCCCATGACAATCAGTCCGTGCTCTTGTGGCCCCTGCCTTGGACCTGGAGCCTTGTGTGGGAGAGGGAGAAGGCTACAGGCAGAAGGCAGCTCATGGAGAAGCCCAAGCGCGTTTGCCCACTGGGTCACTGAGCAGGATGTAGGTCTCGGCAGCTTCCTGCGGGTCTCTGAATATCCAGCAAGCAAAGGATAAGTGGCTGGAGGTTAACTGGTGCAGCTCTGAATACAGGAGACTTCGTTTTGAGGTTGGTAGTCATCATTTTCTCAGGAAATTCACTTTTACCCCTGGGCTGGGCTGCAGCAGAAGTCCTTCCAACTCGGTGACTGTGTGCAGCACCACGAGCCCGTGCGACTCCGAACGGCCCGCGTTTGCCAAAGCTGTGGCTGTGGAGGTGTTCGCAGAGACAGCCCCTCTGTGCTGAGAGATATTTGCATGACAAATTATTCCTGCTCTGTCTTTGCTTCTCTTCACACTAAAGCTATGGACTCCTGTCCCGGAGGAAGCCAATTAGATCCAGATGTCCCACTAGTCGTCTGCGTTTTAATCTGTACCCCCAGTTTACGTCATGCACGATCTGATTGCTGCCTGCAGTTTCCACTGCATGAAAAAGAAAATCCATCGCAGGAGCTCAGCAACGCAAGCAGCCGCAGCCGTACGCCGAGTGGAAACGAGCTCGGGCACCGAACTGCCACACAGGGACTGCGTGGCCCACGCTGGTGGGGCCACAGAGGTGCCGTAGCCAGGAGTGTGCGGTTTCAGCTGGGGTGACTCCCAGCGCACTGGGTGATGGGTTTGCTGGCTGGTGTCAGCACCAGAGGCTGAACCCTTGGGCTGAAACTCTCTGAAATTCATTCTGCTCTGTAGGTTCTGCTTCTTCCTCCATCCACCCCGCCCCGTGGACAATGGACTGCTGCTCTCTAGGTGGCAGCACTGGTAGAGAGTCTGCGGACAGGCTGATGGACCTGGGGCCTTGCTGCACCCCTGATTTCATCTGTCATTCCCAGGCAGCTCTGGGAGGACCCTAGAAACTGTGAGCTGGGACCAGCAAGGAGCAGGGGCAGGGAAGTGGGGCAGGAACACGACAGGATCAGGAGCTGGAGCTGGGGTAGGGGTGGGGCAGTGCTGTGGTGTTTCCAGAAGCTGGAAGGTATCACAGCTTCAGATGCAGTGACCAGTGACTCTGTTCTCACAGGTTGGGATTACAGACCAGAATGAACAGAGATAACGGCCTCATTCCCCGTTACGGGAGGTGGCTTCACACGCCAGACCCCAGTGCTCACAGCATCCCACCTGTACCTCCACTCTGCAGACTCCCCTTTTCATCTGTGGCTAAGCACTTGGAAATGCTCCCGTGGAGCTTGATTACAGGGAACTAATCAAGCTTTAATTAGGAAGAGGAATCTTAGTGAAGAGCAACAGTCCAGATTCATCCAGGTTTGTCTATGAGTGTGTGAGAGGAGCCAAAGGTGCAGCTGCTGCTGCGGATTTATACAGCACATGAAGCCGTTACACACCGGTCCTCCCATTCCTCAAGGTAGTTTGTGCCATCTTGGTAAACAAACCCCAGGGGCTGGGCACTGGGAGCAGCTTTGAGCATCCCACTGGCTCCTAAGCACTGGGAGCATCTTCTACCATCCCACTAGTTACTGAGCACTGGGAGCATCTTTCAGCACCCCATGGCTCCTGGGCACTTGGAGCACCTTCCAGCACCCCCCTGGCTCCTGAGCACTGGGAGCATCTTCCAGCACCCCGTGGCTCTTGAGCACTGGAAGCATCTTCCAGCGCCCCACTGGCTCCTGAGCACTGGAAGCATCTTCCAGCACCCCACTGGCTCCTGAGCAAGGTGGTGACACTGTGCACATGGGTGATAGAGTGAGACAAAGAAATCCTGCCTGTGGCTCACTGAATTTGCCTTAATTTCAACTTCAATCCATCTCTAGAAGTAGTGGGGATGAGATAAACACTAGAGGAGCCTTAGCGGCTGAATTCAATATCCTGGAGTTGCTCAGAGAGACTGCTCCAACGCCAAATCAATTCATCTCCCTCGACTCTTCTAGAGAAGCCATTCCGGAAGGGCTATTAAAAGCCCTTCATACTCTGCTCCCTTGAGGTGCCCAATTGGGTAGCACAGAGTGACTTCTGGATGTGCTGCGAGGAATCAGTGGGGTCATCCCTCTGCTCTTGCAGGCCCCCGTGAACCTCTTTGCACCCGCAGCAGAAAGGAAGGTAAAAATAGAGGTAAGTTGGAGAGGGAACAATCGGGGCAAAGAAGGCCCTGTGTCACAGGAGTGGGTCTGCGAAGCTTTGAATTATTTGACTCCGTGTTTATCCACCGCTCCTGGGAGACAGGGGGGGAGCTGGAGGGAAGCGGAGGAGTTTCGGAAGTTCGCAAGCAGAGTGCTTGTGTTGTTTCTGGCACGAAACTCCCAGTCATCTGTGTCCCTTCACAATGTCATTAACCTCCTGTGGTGAGGCCGGGAGACCTTCAGGAATGATCAGCTCCAGCACTTCCATGAAGGATGACCTAGGCAGTTGTTCCTGGCAGCAGCAAGGCTGGGGCTGCCCCTAGGAGCCATGAGCAAGGTGGGGCAGGTCCAGTTATGCAGAGTAAGTCTGATAAAGCAGGCTAAAGCACGGGAGACTGCTGCTGTTGGAATGAGAACCAGGAGTTATCTCTGAGCAGAGCTAATTGCTGCGGGATGACTCTTGGCGGGAGGTTCCAAATCAGCCAGTTTGGCATCAAGGCAGCAGAAGCCAAAGACCTGCCCTGGCTGGAGAATCCATCGTGTGAGGAAGCACTGGCAGAGCGGGTCACCACGTGAGGCTTTGTCTTTTCCTGTAGGGTCACCTGTCTGAAAGGATCCTTGCTAAGAGAGAAGACTTCCTCAGTTTGAGATGTACAGTTACATTAGATACTGGGTGGAATTTCTGCCCCACAAGGGCTCCCCAGGCCTGGCCCAGACTACCCAGGGCAGTGAGGGAGCTTCCATGGCTGGAGGGGTTGCAAAGCCATGGAGGTGCAGGGTGAGGGACAGGAGCTAGTGGGGATCTGGGAGTGCTGGGGGAACGGTTGAACTTCAAGGTCTTCTCCAACCAGTAGTATTTAAGTGTCTCTCTGGTCCTGTGTTTTCCTGCTCCCTCCCTGCAGCACTCTAGTCTGGCTGTGCTAACGCAGCACATTCAGCCAGGAAAAGGGGAAGAAGAGAGAAGGTTTGTAATATTTCTTTGCCTTCTCACTGTGCAGAACTGGGTGAAACAGGAGCCAGAGAGGCAGAGAATATAAATCCACCCTGTCCCAGTGTCGCCCAAAGATAAAAGCGTTAAAATACTCTGTAATTACAGTCAGCCTCAAAGAAGAAACGTTACGAGGGCAGTAATCAGATGCTCGGCTCTCACAATCCGTGGCACAAAATGAAAGGCTGTGAATTTTAAACAATGCTGGGAGTTTCATTTGGCTCAGCGGCAGTCGGGAGGTGTTTCTGCAGAGAAAAAGAAACTATCCCTATTGAAATCATCGCTTCTGCGCAAGTCACAACGTTTTATGGAGTGAAGCGGGTAGGTTTAGATAATTTAAGGCCAGATTTCCTAATGCGGGGTGGCAGCGTTCAACCCGTGTGATTGAACCAGCTAGTCAGCCTTACTGTGGATGAAAACCAGCCTCTTAAACCTTCTTTAAACATCCTGGGGTTCGGGGGCCCGACTGGAACTACTATCAGAGATTCCATCTAACAAGCTGGGTCTATGGGCAGAGGCCAATGGGATGAGAGTTAACAGAGCCAAGGGCAGAGTCCTACATTGTGGCCACAATAACTCCCAGCAGAGCTACAGACTGGGGGTTGAGTGGCTGGAGAGCAGCCTGGCAGAGAGGGATCTGGCAGCACTGATCAACAACCGGCTGAACAGGAGCCAGCAGGGTGCCCAGGTGGCACCAAAGGCCAAGGGCATCCTGGCTTGGATCAGCACTAGTGTGGCCAGCAGGACTAGGGATGACATTCTCCCCCTGTCCTGGGCACTTGGGAGGCCTCCTCTCAAGTATTGGGGGCAGTGCTGGGTCCCACACTGCAAGAAAGAGATTGAGGCGCTGGAGCAGATGCAGAGGAGCAATGAGGCTGGGGAAGGGACTGGAAGGAAATGCTGATGAGGAGAGGCTGAGGGAGCTGGGGGTGTTTAGCCTGGAGGAGACCCAGGAGGGATCTTTTCCCTCTATGTGAAGAGAAATTGTAGTCAGGTGGGGGTCAGGCTCTTTTCCCAGGCAACTAGTGCAGGAGAATCGTAGAATTGCCCAGGTTGGAAGGTACCTCCAAAGCGCATCGAGTTCAACCTCCCTGCAGGGAGCAGGGCCATCCTCCACTAGGTCAGGTTGCCCAGAGCCTTGTCCAGCCTCTCCCTGAAGATCTCTAGGGGTGGGGCCTCAACTCCCTCCCTGGGCAACCTGTTAGAAGCCACACATTTTGCTCCATACATTTTCTTACTCCCTGCACTCCAGCCCATAGGTCAGTGATACCCGGTACCAATACCAACATTAAAGAGCTTCTTAATCAGGTTGTGGGACTCGCCTCCCTCTCAACAATAGCTAAGTGTATATGAAGTGACTTTCAAACCCCAAGTTGTCTTTATTTTGACCCCAATTATTTGAAATCTCTGCAGAGAGACCCCGAGTTATGGCCACAAGGTGCAGAGGCAGATGCTAGAAGCAGAGAGGATGTATCAGAGGAAGCAGGAGACAACGCAGGGAAGCCCTGGTTAGCTCTTAGGAGAATTTTCTTAACAGTAAGAGAGTTAGTTGATGGAATTAGTGATGGAACAGTGTGGAAAGCATCTCTAATTCTGAAGCATCTAAAGCTCTGTGAAGTTTTCGGTTCAATTCACTCTGTAGAAGCTAACGGAGGTGTAAAGAATGTTTGAATCAATGTCTTTTGGCTTAAATGATACATTAGAACCGTTAACCATTACCAAGTTTTCAGTTACATCCCAGGGTCCCACCGCTTCTGTTCCACACACAGGCGTCCCGGGGCAGTTGGAGAGGTGAAGGTTGAATTATGGACAAGTATTCACGTTCTAAAAGCTGAGGGAGCTGTCAAGCTCTGTTGTCCCTTCTCTGTGAAAAGCTTGTCAGCATGCAGAGCTGGGATCGGTAGGATCTGCGCTGGCAACCCAGAGGGGATCAGCAGACGTGCCATGAGCTGAAAGGATAAAGAATAGACCTCACAGCGGTCTGTACAACCAATATAACTTGTATTTGTTCCTTTGGTGCTGTGGTACCGCTCCAAAACAGAGGGCAGCTGTGAGCAGAGGTGAAACCAGCTCCATCTTTTGCTGGTCATGTAAGGTACCAACAAACCCAAGACCTCAGGAATAAACTTCTCCGATTGTTTTCACATGATGCAACTTTAAATCTCTCTTTTGAATGGTATTAAATTTCCTTTCATTCTCATAAACTTCAGAAAAAGTTGACTGTTCTCACATTTCAGACTGTGACCCAGCTAACTTGCACTTTTCCCCTCTGCTAGTCTGGAGAAGAGAATAATGAAACTCAGACAACGGTGACCAAATGTTGCTCCGTAGAACTTTCCTTCTACAAAACAGGCCAATACTCCTGGGCTCCAAAACACTGCAGGGAACAAAACTTTCAAACCTTCTGGAAAGAAAATAGTCAGCCCAGACGGTGACTTCATCTCCTTTATCAGATCAGAGACGTTTTCACTGCAATTGAAATGGATTTTTAAAAAAAAATAACCTTATAAAAGGAGCAGAGGAATTAAAAATTCCCACCGAAGCCCAAATTGCAGTGATTTCTTTAGGTGAAAGACACCCGTGTGAGCAAAAGCTGAAATTCACTGAGCTGCAAAGGAGGAAAACACCTCCATCCTCCGCATAATGTACACAGTTCTTTGCTGCAGATAGCAGGGTGCTTTTATAAGAGCCGGGAGATATACAGAATCACAGAATGACTGAGGCTGGCAAAGCTCTCTGATCTCATCCAGACCAGGCCAGGACCTAACGTCACTGCAGTGGCCACACCAGGGCACTAAGGGCCACAGACAGTCTTTTCTTAAACACCTTCAGGCACGGGGACTCCCCCGCTGCCCTGGGCAGTCCAGTCCAGGCTCTGAGCACCCTTTCCAGGAGGAAGGGCTTCCTAACAGCCAACCTAACCCTCCCCTGGCAGCTTCAGTACCTGCCCTCTCGCCCTGGCTCTGGTTGCATGGGAGAAGAACCTGACCCCCACCTGACTACAACCTCCCTTCAGGGAGTTGGAGAGAGGGAGACGGTCCCCCCTGAGTCTCCCACAGCCTAAATATCACCAGCTCCCTCAGCCTCATCAGCCTTTCCCTCCAGTCCCTCCTCCAGCCTCGTTGCTTCTCTGGACCCACTCCAGCCCCTCAATCTCTTTCTTGAAGCAACAGGCCCAGAACTGCCCCCAGGACTCGAGGGGAGGCCTCCCCAGTTCCCAGTACAGGGGAAGAGTGATGTCCCTAGTCCTGCTGGCCACACTAGTGCTGATCCAAGCCAGGATGCCATTGGGCACACTGCTGGCTCATATCTATCAAAGTATTTTAGCTTTTGTGTTTGCGATGAAAAGATGCTAAGCCAACATATCATTCTCTCTGAGCGGGACAAAGGGCTACAGAGAATGATCACAGGCACGCTGTGCCGGACACTCAGTGGCTGCAGGGTCTGCAATTTGTCCCTCGAGGTGCTGGGCACTCTTGGATCTCGCTGAAATGCAACCATGGTCGTCCACCCTGCATCTTGCCAGATGAGGCCCTGTATTTATATAACAAGAAATACCCACTGTGCTGCAGATTTGCTGCCGGTGTGAGTGGAATTGTCTTCACTTAGGCCCGTTGCAAATTTAGCCGCTAGAGTCAAAATAAAAGGAGTCAAAATATATAAATCCAGCAGACGGGAGTTTATGGGGGAATTAAACCAAACACTCGACGTCAAGATTTAGGGCGGTCAAATCATCGTAACCGAACGGGGTATGTTACATCATTTGGTGTCCTAGGGGCAAGAGTCTCCGTTTTAGTGCCGTGCTAACCTCACGCTGATAGCAATAAAAGTTTTACATGCAGAATGAGTGGAAAATACGAGATGTTAGATAGTACCATGCGAGTCTATAAACCTGATACCTAAACCCCGCTATTGTGGCTTTGCCAACCCCCCACTAACTTCCATGCAAATTGCATCAACGGATCTCTAGTTCATTTTGTCTTAATTGAAAGTCTTGAAGGTGAATTGAGATGTTGTTGGGCCAAGAGCCTGCTCAGGATGCCAAATCCCTAACGAAATCCCCGTGTAGATTTAGGAGTAAATAAATTGTAAAGGTGGATATACAGACTCTCTTATTAAACTGTCAAACCACGATTTCTGGATTCTATTCTCCTGCAAAAGCTGTGACATTCTTCTTCCTCTGATGACTGAAGGATTTTACTGCTTTACGTGCCTGGCAACAAAGGTGATATTGTTCAGGAAGGTGCTGAGATCGCTCTTGTTCGTGCTGACGATTGCCATGGCCCTTCCCTGCAGGACTGTGTGCTACAAATGGGGCTGGGGCTGCCTGCGAGCGATGTGAGGTCATGGACTAAGACAGCAGTAGAGTGTGGTATCAGTTTGGTTTGGAAAACACAATAACATCCTCACTGAATCTGATTTTTTGAGGATTGGATGAATTGATTCCTGTTAGTAAAAAGCAAATGAGCTCTTGCAAGAGGAATCGTAGAATGTACTGGGTTGGAAGGGACATCCAGAGGTCATCTAGTCCAAGAAGCAGGGATGGTGGCCCCTTTGATGTTTAAAAGAAGTTTCACCTGAAATCACCTGAGATACTTTGCAAAGGTGCAACCTGGCCACACCTGAACTCAGCTGTGAAGCCGCTGCCTTCTTTTCCAGACTCACTCCTGGCTCTAATGAGAAAGGCAGAGATAAAACAATGGCAGTTCTTTCCTCCCAAAGGGTAACTCAGGAGCACAGCTTCTGAAATGCAAACAGCCTGCCCGGAGTGACTATTAGGGAGCGTTGCTGCTACACACTTCCCCCACTGACTGTCCTGCTCTGTACCACAGCTGGCTGTGAAATCAACGCCCGGCCCAATGAATACCCAATGTAATGAAGTGCCGGGATGCCAACGCACGGCTACAGAAGTAATAACAGCACTGAAACCCGTGTGTGTAATGAGCGTGCCAGTATTTGCATGTGTTATTAAGCAGTTGCTGGTGTTTGCGTCCCATTCTATCACCTCGTCTTTCCAGAAGAGTAACTTCACGTGTTACAGAGCTCTGCAATTCAAGGATATAAAGAACAGAGTCTTTCTGCTCTCTCTATAAAATTCCAGCGTAATGCACATATGAAAGGGGAAGGATTGTGGTTCCTTTTATCTTTCCCATCGTCTTCTGCCAATTTTCAAAGTACTCCCAGATCACAGAATGAATGAGGTTGTGCTGCACCCTCCTGATACTCCCTGCGTCAATCCCCAGGACGACAAACTGTCCCTCAAACAAACATAGTGTTGTCTGCACTGTGCTTGCTCCTGAAAACCCAGCTAGGAAAAGGAAGGATACAACGAGGCTGGTGAGAGGTCTGCAAACAGGTCCCATGAAGAGCAGCTGAGGGAACTGGGCTCATTTAGTCTAGAGAAAAGGAGTCTGGGAGGACTTCTTGTTCTCTACAGCTACCTAAAAGGAGGTTTTAGTGAGGTTGGTGCTGGTCTCTTCTCCCAAATTCCTTATGATAGGATGAGGGGAAATGGCCTCAAGCTGCATTAGGGGAGGTTTAGACTGGATCTTAGAAAGAGGTTACTTCTTGAGAGAGAGGTTGGGCACTAGAACAGGCTGCCCAGGGAGGCGGTGGGATCACCATCCCTGGAG
>VZRI01013914.1:148019-180683 GCA_013397515.1 Upupa epops | reverse complement strand
CTAAGGGCAGCGGGGACCTAGAGCTGAGTGGAAGGGGGGGACCCGGCGCTGAGGGCAAGGGGAAACCTAGTACTGTGGGCAGGGGGGGGACCCAGAGCTGAGAGTAGGAGGGAGTCAGAGCTGAGGGTATGGGGGGGATCCACCACTAAGGAGCAAGTCAGTGAAGAGTGAGCAGCACTTCTAGCTTTTTTTTCCATCTGAGGTGGATGTTTCCATGAACTCCAGCTCCTCAAAGGTATTTTATGGTGGTTACTTAATTCACAAGCCACTTCTAAAAAGCCCTGGTTGATCGTATGGTATTTAAAGAAGGGGAAAAAAGTGCACAGCAAAGCGATAACATCTGATTGAGTTTAAATACTTGAGCAGTTCGTGCTCTCGGCGTGTGCCTGGATTTCCCTCTGTGTTTCAATGTGTCCCTAATGATGCCGTTACCTGGGACTGTGTGTTCTGTATAGTGCAATGATTTCCAGATATTGCAGTGCTACTCTGTTGTGGGACACAGGAGTCTCCTGGTGCAGGTTCGGTGACTTGATGGTGCTTTAGCTTGGGGTAAGAATTCCCTGTGATTTCTCAATGGGGAATTTTTCAGAGGTTGTTTTCTAGAGTCTCCAGGGAATATTTAACAAACAGTTATATTTTTAAAAAAGGAGAAGGAAAGACAGACCATGGCTTTTCCTGTTTCTCAGATAATTTTCAAAACTTTAGGGTTATAATATGAAATTGTGCGCCTGGAAGGGGGACACCGCACGCACACAAACACACGTACACCCCAACCATAAAGATCATGTTGGATCCTAAATTAGATATTTTTTATTTATTGTTAATTCTGCTGGGGAGTCTCTTTTTGTTCTATGAATTCCCCTTTATTACCTCTATCACAACTATTAGTGTAGTCATTATGCATCATTACTTTCCACAGTGAAATATTTCTTGTATTTCAAGTAATACCATTGGCAGCAGCCTGCAGCATTGACTCGGGGGCAGATTAAGTGATTCCTTTACTTTTTATATTGATAGACATCTATCAGATAGGGTACAACTGCATACTGCATTTCCCCCCAAACCTGCTTAAAGGTGGAGGTTTTGTAGGACAAACCTGAACACCAAACATTAATCAATCAATCAAACGAACCCCTGTTACAAAGTGGTTTATAAATGGCTTGAAGACAGTTGTACTGGCTGGGTGAGTTGCCTTTGGTCCATCAGAAACCCAACTAACCATACAGAGCGCTTCAGTCCCTACCCTGTTACTCATGTTTTTCAGCCAGAGTGTGGATGGCTAAATAAGTGAAAGATTTGGGGTTTTCTGCTGGCACGTCAAGTAAGGACTACAATGAAAATCCACCTCTGGCAGTAGCCAGACTTCTACTACCATAAAAAAGATAGGCTAGAACTCCTAGAAGTGAAGGTCTAACACAATGAAAATATTTAAGAGTAGTTTGGGCTCTTAGCTCCCTGCTGGTCCAGGAGGATCAGAGGCTCATTGTTCTGCACTTGGTCCAAACATCTGCAAAGACATGCCTCCCACTCCAGAGACTTCCCAGTTTGACACTCTGATCCAGTAAATGCATACAGATGTGCACAAACAGCCTGCCTCGTGTGAGCGGGCTGATGTGGCTCAGTCAGATGCAGATCTGCTGGCAGGCCGGGAACCTGCACAGTTGTTGTCACATCTCTTTTAGGGGGATTATTACCAGGTCACCCATTTAGCCAAGGTATTGTCAAGCAACCAAAACTGTTTTACTGTGGTGCCTTCCAAAACCAGCTCTTCTTTTTTTTTTTTTGCCTTTTCCTCTTCACTTTTGCCCGTCTCCTGCTGCTTCCTTTTAGTCAATGACCTTTCCTTGTAGAGAGCAAAACCAAACAAAAAGCGCATTTTCCTTTGTACATTCATGCTGTCTTTCACGCAGGCTGGCGCGAGCATTCCTAGTGAAGCCACAGGGTTAACATCAATATATGTGGCAGCAACTCGGGTGTTTTTTTGCATTCTTAGCAAAATACTTGCTCAGCTTTATTATTATTATCATGTAACTTCCTACTGAATCAGAATGCAACGAGCACAGACAGAATAAAAAGTATTTAACAAGCTTCCAGTAAAGCCGCAGATCTTTAGATGGTGGTTTAGATTATAGAGGGTACCCTCAGTTGCCTTAAAGTTGTGAGATAAAGTTATGCAGCTCTTGATTAGTCCATGCTTCATCTTTAGGTCAACAGGCTGCTGTTTGAGCCCATATCCACTTAGGAGTTTATAAACAAACACAATGCTTTTGTTGCCTTAAGCCTGTAAGAGGATGAGAGTAGAGATGTCACAATTTGACTTGGCATGAGAGACTACCATAGCAGGTTGGTGACAAAAGGTGCTTGAAGTATCAGCGGATTAACTTTGGGACATTGCTGCTTTGTTTCTGTCATTAACATCTACTGCATCTGCTGTGGTGATTGTGTGCTCACAGGAACTGCAAAGAAGATTGGGCAGGAGAGTGGAAATTAAAATACAAATACCTCAGTGTAGGCAAAGGGGCAGGCGGGGGTCCATGGAGGGAGCTTCCCTGAGGTGTTGACACTAGATACCACTCCTTGGAAACACACGTAGAAACACAGCAGCCTTCTGAGACTCCAGAGAGCACCTCAAGAGTTGAAAACTCTCTTAAAAAAAGTCTCTAACTAAACGCAGCTGCTTTGCACAAAGCGATCGTCTTGCCAGCCAGAAATATCTTGAAAGTTAACTAATAGAAAATAAAAAAGCGCAAAGCTTTTCTTCCCCCAGCCCTCGGGGACTCATCCTCAGTTGCAGATTGGATGTTTGCGTGGCTCTGTGTGGCTTTGGAATTTCTGTCTCGTAAGAAGTGATTTTTAGCGATCCGATGGACCTTGAGCCGCGGTTATTTGCTGCTGCAAAGTGTTTTATCTCCTGTTTCCATGTGAGGTTCTCGCCTTGCTGGAGGTACTCAGGTGATACTGCTCCCTGTGTGTCTCAGGACAGGTCTTGGCAAAGCTGGGAGGTTTCACACCCCGCGGTGTGTAGGGAGAGGTGTGACAGGGGTAAAGCAACTTGCCTCCTGACAGCGATTCCTATGTAGGCAAACACTGCAATGAGTATCAGATGGAGCTGGTTTATTGTTCAGATGCTATCTTAGATCCAAGCTTCTGCTTTTAGAAATGAGCAAACTAGCACTTGAAAGCAGAGAGAGCTTTATATGAAACCTGAATCTTGTTGTACGGTAGGAAACAGTTGCTGGAAGGACTGTGGAACCTGAGTCACAGCTCTAAAGAAGTTCTGGGTTGATTCGGGCTAGGGCAGCAGTTGCATAGTTAAATGACTTTGTAGGGCTTCTTCCATCCTGATGTCATGGATTCATAGAATGGTTCAAGTTGGAAGGGACCTTAGAGATCATCTAGTTCCGACCCCCCTGCCATGAACAGGGACAGGGACACCCCCCACTAGACCAGGGTGCTCAAAGCCCCAGCCAGTCTGGCCTTGAACACTTCCAGGGAGGGGGCAGCCACAACCTCCCTGGGCAACCTGTTCCAGTGTCTCAGCACTCTCCTTGTGAAGAACTTCCTCCTGACTTCCAGTCTAAACCTCCCCTCTTCCAGCTTGAAACCATTACCCCTGGTCCTGGAAGTTAACCTGCTCTAACACAAATGAACTTAATAAATGAGAGCAATTGTCTGAGCGTCTTTGTTGATGATAACAAGATGCTGGTGTTAGCCGAGGGATTCTTCTGTAGCTTTGGTTCTTTGTCATGAACTCAAAGTGCTCTTTGAAATTCCTGGTATTTTACATAAGTTTTTCTCTCCATTCATGTTTTCTGTCTGTTCACAGGCAGAGTCACAGCCCGGCAACCCTTGCCATGGCTTGGTCATGTTTAATGCCTTTTATTTGGGCTGAAGTGACAGAAAGGTGAAAAAAGGGATCAGTTCTAGCTTGAATAGATACTACCAGAGTGTTACCTAATGATAAAGCTCTAAAGGCTACTGCTATGTAATAGGAAAGTTCTTTTAGCTCTCTTGGGAGTAGAACATAAAATAGAAGAGCTCGAGTACACTTGGAATTCAGTGCAATGTGATATTGAAAACGGTGCTTTGCCAAAGCCAGACTGCCTGGGAAAAAGAAGCAGCTTTAGAAAGAAACCCTTGAGCGAGGGAAAGCAGTAACACAGACTCCTCGGCACACTTCCCCGCCAGCATCCCGTAGCGAGGACGATTGCTTTCCAGGATCTCCTCCTGAAGTGGAGACATTGCAGTGCCACTGTTTCCAAGGAAGTCTGCAGAGCAGTAGATGGAAGGAAGCAGTTAGTGACGTGTGGAAAGCGTCCCGCAGTGTCTATCACTGGGATGGACGTGGATTAGGGGGGCGATCAGTTAGATATGATTCCTGAAAAAATAATACAGAGTGATTGCCAATGGGGACAGAAAGGCACGTTGCTCCCATTGCAGAGGAACTGGCTTTAGGACCGGTCCTGTGTTTCAGCAGTGCAGTGTACAATGCTGGGCTTTTTCTAATGTGCTTCAACAAGTCATTAGCAGGAGTTCATGCCAAAGGCATGAAATAGGCTCTAAAGCAGAAGAAAGCCTAGGTCAGCTCTGCTTTGTTACTTCCACACAGTAATTGTACTTGATACCCTCTTTTAACAAAATCCCTTCAGAGAGCTGCATAGAGACTCTGGTTGTGTTTGATCAGTGAGGTGCTGCAGAGCCACCTTCACAGCAGACTGAAGAACAACAAAAAATGGTCACTTGCAGGAAGTATCCTGTATCGCTGGATAAGAGGGTATCCCATATCCCTGGATCAAGACAGTCCCAGGGCAGTTCAGTAGAGCTGGTGCAGACTTTGCCTTCCTGAGCCTTCCTTGTGTGCTGGGACTGGACAACTCCAGCATGCTTGTGGTGCTTTGAGAACATCATCTGGCTTTGGTGTCATGGAAAGTTATGAAAACTAAAGTAACTGAGACAGGTAGCTGTAGGTAGAGGCAAAGCTCTCTCCTAAGAAGATGGAGCAAAAGTGCTGGTAACTTTGTGAAGATGTTGCATGTTTTTTACAACCGCTGCTGATGCCCCCGCTCTGTGTTGTGTTGCACGCAGACATGCTTTCACTCAGGAACAGATACTTGGGACTAGCTTTATGTAAAGTCTTTGCTGTCCTGATATGCAATGGTAAAGTTTCGTCACTTAGATGAGTTCTTGAGGAAATAGTTAGAGGAGGCCCTCGTGCAAATCTGCATTGTGTTTCTTTCAGACTGGTCAGGTTGTTGAAACTGATACTTGATGATAGCTTCCTGTGACCTTCTGCTCCTTTCCTCTGAGGGGTGTCAGTTGTGGCTACTCCTGTCCCGTTCCCAGATGCAACAGCGATCCGAACATCTGCTCCATGCAGATCTGGGAAAGAGCTGGAGCTGGTGGAACTCTGTGTCAAACACAGCAGCAGGCCATGGGAAATGGAAAGATCAGAGATAAGCAAGGCAAAATGTACAGCAACTTTATAACCTCATCGTGTGTTCCCTCCAGAGACTGTAAATAGATGAGCGCATGCTCTTGTTACCCTTACAGCTTGAGTTTATCTTTAGAATTCAGATTCACAGTGGGAGCATTCCTCTGAGGAGACAGCTCTGTTCTCCTCTGAGAGAGGTGGCGCCGTCCCTCTTGGAGATGCTGAGCCATGCTTAGACGTTTTGATAGTGTAAATGATGGGCTGCCTCAGAGTATGTGCACTGTGGTTGGTTGTATGGAACATCTTGTCTAATCCTACAGAGAACCTGGGCTCCTGGAGAAGGAGGGATTTCATGATCTCTGTGGCCTTATTTTCAGAACTCACAAGGACCTTTAGCTCTTTACATTCACTCCGTAGACAGGAGCAGTTCTGAAGCCTTTAGAGGAGAAATTAAGCTGCTTGAGGTGAGGTACTGAGGGAGGAATTTGATTAGAGGCCTTTAGAAATCATGCCTGGTACTTGATCTCTTGTTGTTGGGATAATGCCACTTTGAGAAGAGCCCATCTTTGTGCTTCAGGCACATCCAGGCAAAAATGACATTTGTAGGGAAAGGTGGTGTTAGCCCAGCTGACCAACTTTTGAGTGACCAACCTGGGCTTGTACTCTGCACTCATGTAACTGCACCTTGAGTACTGGGTGCAGCTTTGGGCACCACAGTATCAGAACATTCAGGTGCTGGAGTGGGGCCAGAGAAGGGCAGTGAGGCTGGGGAAAGGACTGTCAGACCCTGTGAAGAGCAGCTGAGGGAACTGGGGTTGTTTAGTCTAGAGAAGAGGAGACTGAGAGGAGACCTTATTGGACTCTACAGCTGCCTGAAACGAGATTGTAGCGAGGCTAGTGCTGGTCTCTTCCCCCAAATTCCTAATGATAGGATGAAGGGAAATGGCCTCAAACAGCGTCAAGGGAGGGTTAGATTGGATCTTAGGAAAAAGGTCTTTCCTGAGAGAGTGATTGGGCCCTGGCACAGGCTGCCCAGGGAGGTGGTGGTAGAGTCCTCATCTCTGGAGGTGTTTAAAAACTGAGTAGCTAGAGCACTTGAGGCCATGCTTTAGGGGCTGTGGAGATGTTGGGATGAGGGCTGGACTTGGTGATCCCAGAGGTCCTTTCCAACCATGAGGGATTCTACAATTCTATGATTAGAGAGCAAGAGTGTACCCTAATAAGGGCTAATAACACCATTATTTGAAAGATAATGACAATACTTCCAGTATTAATTAGCTTATAGATTAATTTGTGTTGGGCAGAGGCTGCAGGTTAGTGTTTAATTCTGTCTTCATTTAAACATTTAGCTGGTGGAGATCCTAAGAACTTTGGGTCTTGAGTTCCCCTGGGCGAGTTGTTGGTTGTGGTGAGCACTTTATTCTTTCTTAGGCTTGGTTTCACAGAGTTATGACGTGGGTATGTCTGGGTGATATAATCTAGCTTTCCAGAAACATTTTGTTCTGAATATGTTATGGATGAAGTCTTTGCAGGTGCATTCCTGACCTCCTATCGCTACAAACTGGACTTTCTAAATCATCATCCCGCTTGGAGAACAAATTATCTGAGCCTGTTCTCGTTACTGCTCTGAGCTACCAGTAAGGCTGTCATTGTGGTTGGTTGCAAACAGATCAAACATCCCAGCCTGTCTCTCAACCCCTCAGCATCTAGACCTTTGAACGTCTGTGGAATATGTAACTTGGAGAGGGGGCTTTCTGTTGAATTCAGTTAGGAATCTCCTGTGTCCACAGGAGAAGTCAGACTTAGCCAAACGAACAAACAAAAATATTACAAATCAATGTTAGAATCATTGTAATTAGATCAATTTTTCATGAAGTTAGGTTCTCTCTTCAAAACTTCCCGTTAACTCACCTTGCTCTTCATGCCATCCCTATTGCAGAGTGACTTGTCACCCTCTGACACCTTTCTGGAGTTACTGTGTAGGTGAGCACTGTGGAATCTGCACTCTATTCACAATAGGTTTTGCCTCTCCCAGTTTTCCCTTTAAGAGGTCGGTTATCATGGTTGAACATCTCTTCTCCAAAATTAACTTGGCTGCATATGAAAGGGAAGTATCCTTGTAATTGTTTACCCTGCAGTGTTTGATGTGCTGTGTAAGTAACAAACATTCCGCATGATTTAGGTTTTAATTTTATTTTATATGTTAATTAGTCATTCCATATGTTTTGAATTTTTTTAACATTTATTTTTGAAATATATTATCGCTCCATGGATTTGGTGAAAATCTGAAGCACGATGGAGACATGTCTGTTATGGAGAACAAGCTGAGTAGAGAGAGCACCACCTTGAGCTCTGAGTGTTTCAGCCAGAATGACAAAAAAAATCTTTTAATTCCTAACTGATTGTCAGAGAAATTAATTTACATTCTTAAATAAGGTCATTAATAAAAGTCATTTAGGGCATTGTTAAATAAGGTAGCATTAGGTGCATCTTCTGGCCACTGACTTAGGGTTCTAGTGTCTTGAATCACATTTTATTTCTACATTGAAGCATTTATCCAAATCAAAAAAGAACAAGAAAGGGATTACCAATTAAAATTTGTGTGGTCTTTGCCTTTTTAAAGGGTAAAAGCACAGAGCTCCCCTGAGAGACGGCTGAGTAGCCGTCGAGGACTGGTAACACCCCAGAGCAGAGAAGCTGGAAGCAAGAGCCAAAAATCACAAGTGAAAATGTGGTAGTTTAGAAGTAACCACCAGTCAGAGATTAAATCTGAAATTCCAAGTGGGTTCTTCCTTTGTTCAGGCCCTGTCTGGGCACTCGATGTGTTTTGCTGCTGCTGGACAGGAGGCCCATGTTCTCATCAGCAGTATGTCAGAAATCCCCTTGGGAAGTCTGGCTGGTACAAAGCTGCCCCCCTTCTAGCTGCTAGATGCTCATGAGGTTTGAGCCTCTTCATTGATTTCCTTGTAATATCTGGGACAGCTTGCATTGCTGATGTGTTTTACTGCCCTGAATGGTCCAGGGCAGCGGTTTGAGAGCATGGTCGTTCTGCCCAGTACTGCCCGGAGCAGTTGGGATTAACTGGGGAATGCCGCGCTGAAGTTAAAACGTTTCATGTTCACGATAGGATGGTTTTGAACCGAGGGCCCCTTACTTCTAAATTCACTTTTCTTGGCAGCCTGTCAGAGCCCAACTCTGGCAACCTTTGTAAGTGAGATGCAACAAGCCTCATTTAGTTTAGCTATTGGTCTGTCACTCTGTCTTTAATTTACTGTAATTTAATAACTGACACAATGCTGCAATAAATAAATGGGCTGTGAACATTCTCCTAGACTTTGGAAGTCCAGCTCAGGGCAAGATTTAGCTTTTAATTAACACTGTCCATGAGATTTATTGTTAAAATTGTATCCTTCTAAATAAGTAAATCTGAAGTTGAGGAAGATGAATAATTGAAACCTGGTGTGGGATAACAAGTTAAATACAGCAGTGGAGTACAGCCCCTTCCTCAGCAGAGCGAGTGGAGGACCATCATAGCTCTAGACCCTCTGTTTCATAGGTCATGGGTCATTGTGCTGTCAGGACATAAACTGGACGTGATGAACAGCAGCATTTCACATATGTGCAACCCAGCAAAGAGCTTTAGGAATCCTTTGGATTCCCAGTTAGAAAGAGGTCTGTGCTGCTTTCAGCCCCTAGTGCTACATAAATTCTCCAGCAAGAGGTCGATGGAAGGAAAGAAGCTGTAAAAGCACCCTCTTGCTATGGAGGAATCTCAATCATTAGCAAAAATCTAATTCATCAGGGATCAAAAGATGTTCTCCTGATTTTCTCCCATTATAGGGGGGAGGTGATATTTGATTTGCCATTTTTTCCTTCCGGGGTCTGTCTGTAGGGTGTGATTTATGCTCTAGCATTCAGGTTTTTTGATTTATATGTTTTTGTTACGCACAATCTTCTTTTAAATCCTAATGAGTATTTCTGACTCTTATAGCTGGCTGTGCAGTGAACCCTGAGCGGTGGTAAAAGGTTCTCAAAACTTGGGGATATTTTATGTGCAGAAATTTGATATTCCACTTGGAGTCCTCTTAAGCTCCTTGGCCTCCTACTTTTTGTAGCAGCAAATAGGGTCCAGATATGAGGAGCTCTGTGCTCAACCCTTTTCCTTTCAGGCTGAAAATCTACAGGGGATGTCCAAGTCAGTCTGTGACTTGCCTGTAGTTTATTTCACTGGTTGTGCTGTTTTGATGACACAGATTAAGTTGGGCTTTAAGCTCAACTGACCCATTCCTTTCTTCCTGAGCCAGTTTGAATGGGAAGCCAGATTTGGCAGCGGTCATACTTGTCTCTGTGGTCAGAAAATGCATGTGAAGGTCCTAATAGCTCTTGGGAAGTTCTGTCTTTAAAATCTAAATTCGGTCATTAAATCGTTGGTAGTTGGCATTAGGGGGGAGGGGAAAAGGTCGTCTTAGAGTTGGTAGCAGGTAAAAGTTGATGTTCAGTGAATTTGTTCAATAAAGGAGAGAGTCTTGCAAAGTCTGTTTTTTTCTTTGCTGTAAGGTTCTTGACTAGGTGAAATAATCTCTTGCAACTACGGATGGAAGTCGCTCCTGCAAATTTGGGACTTACACAGGGACTTCAGGAAACCTGAACATAAGATTGCTGCATCATCATTCATGTAGTCTCTTCAGATCTTATTAGAGGCCATTCTGAACACTCTGGATTTGGAGCTCAAAAGCACTGGATGCAATTTTTGGCCTGCAATATATTTTTCAGAGGATTCCTTTGGTATGATGGTCCCATCTAGGTAGCTCTAAAGGCAGCCCCCTCTTCCAATACGATTTTGACTGAATGCAGTACTGGGCAGTGTCTTCCTGTTCCATTGGTGGATGACTGAAGCTGTTGCCCTGGGCCCACAGCAGGGAAAGCAGTGCTATCTCTGCCTTTGGTTTGGGTAAATCATTGGGTTCTGCATGGACCTCTATATGAGGTTGTTTGGGGTTTCTTTTCCTCAGCTCTACAGTAATCCTCTCCCCAAACCCTGTAACTGTCAGACGTTCTGTTACACTATTCCTCCTGCCAGTTATTATCTCCTGAGATTATCAAGGATAACTTCGCATGGACTAATTGTAATAACTGAAAAGGCCTGAGGGGAAGAATTGTGTCTCGCCGGTGTGAGGAGGGGATTATGTGTGTATATAGTCCATGTAATTTGCTGAGAGGTGTCTATGTATGGATCTGTCAGAGGAACGGTAAAACCGTTTGAAATACTGCGGCGGATAGATCTGTGCTGATAGAGAGGCTCAACTTTCTTTGCCTTTTGTTGCTTTATCCTGTTGAAGCTAATTTTATACCCTTTTTACTCTTCCCCTTGTCTGCGTAAGCTCTTGTCAGGCTCCTTGAGAAGGCACTTAAGTTCTTGAAGGATTATTGTGCTAATTTAGGTTTCATTTCACCAGGTCTCAAGCCCTGGTATTATCCTGCTATTTGTTACTGTACTTTCACTGAAGAGTACTGACACCAGAGGTGGTTGGTGATTGCAGTGAGGATGGTGCAGGCGCAGGAAGGAAACACTAGTTTTTTGATCTCTGCTTCCTTTGCTGTCTCTGAGATCCTACAGATGGTTACGATTCTCTGAGGCTCAGTCATTCAGTGATGCTGATTAAAACAGCCAATCTGAACAACAGCACCTGACAGATTCTCTGCCAGCATCCTTTAAGGAATAATTCTCTGTAAAGAACACATCTTTGGGGAAATTTAGTGGGCAATTGCTTTCAGAAAGCTAAAATATTTCCCCTGTAAAAATACCTACTATGCTGGATGGGAAGTGCTGTCAGAAAGAACAGGCTGGATTCATTGCACCTTCTTCTAAAAAGACAAATATTCTACTTTTCTGACATCAATATTTCTGTTAAAAACTGTTTACAGCACTAGGTTTGTATTTGTTCTGTTGTATCCTTGGGTTTCACATCTTTAAACGCCTATTGTGCACTCCTTATTCCTGTTCATTATATTAGACACAGAAAGTGACTCATGTATTTTCCTTATTTTTTTGAAATAAAATATTTTAAAATAGAAGATAATGGGACTCCCAGCACACTTGATCTAGCAGCAAGCAAGAGGAGACCTTATTTTTGGGACTTCAAATACACGTGATGCTTTCAAGAAAGGGGAGAGGGGTTTGGTTTGCTTTGCTTTGGTTCGGTTTTGCGGCAGCGTTTCCTCACAGCAGTACAACTCCACACTGTTTCCCATCAACTCTGGTGGTATTAAGATCTAGGGGGATGATCCTTCTGTAGGTTCTTGCACAAAAGGAAAACTAATTGACACATGGTGATGGCCTGGAGTTCTGCCGGTGCCCCTTTTCCCATCGACGTTAAGCGCCCGCCGCAGAATGTGTGAAATTTGAATACTTGGGATTTTGTCTTTGAGCAGAATCTAGTGTTGCTTTTGCTTCCTGCACCAAATGCCCTGGGAGAAGGGATAGTTTTGATCTCTGCTGTCCATCCTGGGACGCGTAGGGGTCTCAGCTTTCAGGGATGAAAGACGACTGTCACTGAAAGCGTTTGCCATATGAGAAAACAGTATCTATCCCTGCATAGCTGTTGGGGGGGAGGGAGAAAGCAAATGCTTTGCATACAGGAAAATATCTGCTCGGGGGGTATTTGATTTCGCTAAACAAAATATTATCCAACCTCCTTTGCATGGCTTTCATACCGCTTTCATACCGTAATGGGGTTCAAACGAGCAGCCAAATGCAAACGGTTACACTTCTCCTTCCATCGATGTTCTCATGCCCTTTACCAACCTTAACCTTAATATCCTGCCTTTTTTATTATGATTTTTTCTCAAAGAAATATATGCTGGGAAATGAAAAGGCATCTTATTTTGCCTATTCATAAATAGTATAGGATTCAGGCCCATGGAAAGATACTGTTTATTTCTCCTGGAAATATTTCTCAGACAGAATGTATGGCTTGAAATAAGCGATTTTGGCTTCCAAATTTCAAATCCATTCATATGTCAGGAAAGCAGTGACAGTGCTTGATGAAAGCTGGTGCTATTTGAGACAATATTTGTTCTTAAAGTTTATATTTAGTAATTGCCTCTGCAATTCGAGGAGAGTTATATGAGTTCTCTGAGCATGAACTTTTCACGTTTTGGAGGAATCTAAAAATATTAAAAATGGAAATGTTTCATGCAGAGCACTTTAAATTGGCTCTCAATTGGGGAAACAGCTCCTGGTGTCCTGTGTGGCTGCTTTGGAGTTTATTAGCCCTCCTCCTTGCTTTATAGAGTTCTGAAATGAGTGATATTTGTGTATGTAAAAGAAGATGTTATAATCTTCAGGATTTGTCTGTTTTGCCTGAATCTATCAAATGTTTCAAGTGAAAGGGAAGGCAGTTTCAAGTGTCTTTTTCCTGTTGCACAAGATTGGATCCTTGCTGGAATTCGGCAGAATTTACTAGTTTGAGCCAAACTAGGAAACATTTTGGGTATTTTATATTCATTCATCTTTGATGTTTGGGTTTTGGGACTTCAGAGGTTTATTTTGGATATAAGCCCAGGTGAAAATGTGTTGGAAAAGGGGTGCACCTGGCAGCCGAGGTTCTGGCAGCCCTTTTCTGGCCTGTACCAACAGTTTCAGTCCTGGGCCAGTTTCTAGGGTTTCCCTGTCCCTCCTAGCTATATTCTGGTCTGCTTGAAGATGATAATATCCAGGGGGGTCACCTCTGGACCCTCGAGATTATGAGATACAGAGGTGTTGCTTGCTATCCAGGGTGGAGTGGTTTATTTTGTTCTGGGGGTGACAGGAGTGGTTCATGGTGAATCTGCCCTGTGTTGGAATCAGTTGTTTGTTGAGATTTGGACTTTTGAACTTTGTGATTGATACTGTCCTTGGTGAAAGGATTATTCAAAGATGCTGAGAGAGTTTGAAAGCACCAGCCCACAGTGCAGCTGGGTTTTCACTCACATTCTTGGGAGAGTTGGGTTAATGATTGGACTCAAGGATCGTGAAGGTCTTTTCCAACCTAAACAATTCCACGATTTTATGATTCTTTTATGAGGAGCAGAACGAGTTTTGGGGTTACACTGCTGAGCTGCTCAGAGGAATCATTTCTGTTGGCAATTGCAAGTCAAATCCTAGTGTTTTGTTTGGGTTTTAGTGTGTTCTCGTGTCAGCCAACATCTGCTTAGATGTTTTCTATTAACCTCCCTTTAATTTTGGGATACGCTTTGCTTAATTGACACTTTGAAGTCAAAGTTGACCAAACCTGTTCTTCCTTACTAATGTAAATGTCAGAAGAAGCACATACTATGGCTGACTGATGGTACTAAGAACTTGTCTTTGTTGAAGAGGCCATGATTTCAGCATCTCCTGTTCCTTTGCTTCTAAAATATTCCAAATTTACTGACTTTCCAAGCGTTGCTGCAAGGGTTTGGTCTAGATGATCTTTTAAAGTCCCTTCTAACCCAATGATTCATAAAGACTAGGTGGAAGGAAAGGAAGATCTTAGAAGTCATAAGCATGTAGCATTAGTCACTGATAGATGCTCCATGAACTCTTTTGTATGGATTTGTTGTAAAACAAGGATTCAAATGTCTTTTTTGGGGTGCATGTGCTACAGTCACGGGGTAGCGATGGTTTCATCAAACACCTTGATGTGGTGTTAGAGATGTGGTGTTTTTCCATTCTTAAGTGCACATGATGAACAGCAGGGAAAACGCAACATCCCATGAAGTTGTGCAGCAGTGTCCGCTCTTGAGTTGCTTTGTGTTTACGAGCAGATGCTTACTCTTTAATCTGAGGGAGCGATTGGTACATTATCCACACTGTGACTGATTTCCCGGGAGATGCAATCAAAATGTTTCCAAGCACAGACATGTCTGCTCTAATACAATACAGGCATGCTAATGACGATGCAGTTTCCAGTGCTTTTTCTTCTTTTCCACTTTAGGGGGTTATTAAAAAAGAATAAATTAATAAACCCATCTGTACCAATTCACTTTTCCAGGGGTGAGAGTGCTGGGGAACAGAATTACAGCTGTTCACATGCCCAAACCCTATAAATGGTTGTGACGCTGTTAGGCGCAGCAGCCAAAATGATTTGACCTGCTTTTTTCTTCCAAAACCTGTGTTTATATTAGAAGCTTTATATCTCAAATAAAATTAGCTTTATGTGAACGGGAACTGTACTTGTAATGATTTAGTTTAGAAGAATAATGTCAACGCCCTGAAGGACTTCTAGCCTTTGATTTTTTTTTCCCCCCCCAGTGTCCAATGGAAGCCTTTCACAGAGGCTGGATAACGTCTCCTTCTGACTTCTGTTGCAGCACACAAAAAGAAGTGTCCTGACAGTTTCCAAGCTAATAATATCTTACTTATGTTTCAATATATGAATAACAGCACAGGCTTTCTAGCGATTATCTCAGTAATGACTTGAGTTCAGTAACATACTGCAGCCAGATGAATGTGAATCCCTCAGCATTTTGAGGAACAGGAATGTATCCCCCTTTAAAAAATGTGCCTTAGAGCAGGGATGTGCAGTGACATTAATTCACTGAGCCAGGACTGTATTCTTTCAATTAAGAGATGCAGTGAGCAGAGCACAAGATACTTCTTCCTCTTCATGCTGGTTCTTCCCTCTAATCTCTGTTCTCCACTGTGATTTAGTTGGGGTTTTTTTTGGTGATGTTTGTTTCTTTCCACACTCCTTGGGAGTCTTGTTTGTTCAAAGTGATCCCCTGCTGACTGTTTTGAGCTTGTATATGCAGTTTCTTCAGCTCTGATTTAGAAGGGGTTGTTCCTTTTGACTACTTAAATAATTCCATCACTGTATGATTAGTTTCTTTGTGGTAGAAGAGCTGGGAGGAGAAGAGGCCAAAGAGCTGCCAGTGCTTCTTGGTCCATCTGCTGGGATGTTGCCTCATCCAACCAGGATGTGTCTTCATGCATCCCTGGTTCATCACCGTAGGCTGGTGACGGCGTAAATGAGTCTTTGCATCAGTGCAGGGAGACACTGGTAGAGAAGCTAGTCTGTGCAAACTGGTGTGGGAAGAAGCAGTTCCACGTGGACCTGATGCCCACCACTCCAGTCTTTGGCTGTAAAGGAGTACTACATCAGATTTGGTGCTTTATCAGCTACAGTGAGAAGTGAGAACTCTTTCTGCTAATCTTCTTACAGAGGGAATGGCTGCGGTGAGGAAAAATGCCTCAAGCTGTTACCTCCTGGGCAGGGTTGGTTTGTTTCCCTCTTTTCTGTTGTTTCCGTTGCCCCCAGCATATGTGCCACTGTCTGTTACTAATTTATTCTTGTCTTGAGGAAAACTTTGAAATAGGAACTTGCCTTTTCATTTACTATCTGTTGGTTCCTAGAGTAGTGGTAGCAGAACCCAAAGTGTTCAAACTAGGGACATCTGTGTTTGTTCAAGAAACAACAGGAGATGCAGTGGATGGAAAATAGAAGAAGTTTGTTGAAGCATGAGGAACTGGCAAGATACCTTGAAGAAAGTGTTAACCAACAATCTCTGCCTGAGGCCCCAGTCCAGCAAAGCACTTAAACATATATAGGGACTGTAAACAGTCAGGATGTCCACTGGATTTAAGTGGGACTTGTTTTGTGTTTAAAGTTAGATATTCGCTTGAGTGCCTTTCTGGATCCCGGCCTAAGTGAGTGAGAGTTTGACTTGTTTTTCATTTACAAGAGCGAGACATGAAAGTGAGACCTGGCCAGTGGTTAGTGCTGTCCTGGGGCATCTGAGATCTCGGAGAATTTTTAAAGCTCTATTCCTGCTGCTGCTTTTCTTGCCACTTGCAAATATTTATTTTCCTTGCTTATTTTCATGTGCATGAGTCAAATGACCTCTGCAGAAAGGGACTCTAAAAGATGCAAACAGCTCCTTGCTTGCTAAAGTAATTGTGGAAACTCATTGTATTTTTGAAGGATCTTAATTCACATGGTAGGAGAGAGGAAAAGGAAGAAGCAATCAAATCAGTGATGTAGAGGTGGGTTTTGGCTTACTGGCATTAAGTACCTGTAAAATTCTCTAGGTTTATATAAGTACATGTAAAACTGTAGGTGAGACCTTAAAATAAACAAGTCCTATGTAGATAATCTTTTTTGGTGACCCTTCTATCCATCCTAGAAGTGCTCCTTAAGGAAACAGGAGTTTTTTCAAGCAACTACTCCCATATGACTTCCATTACTGGAGTGAACTTGCTTAGTGGACTCCATTCTATCGACTCCTCTTGCAAGTTGTCTTTACTCCGGAGAGCTGAGAATGCCTTTGGGCTTCAGGTTTGCCAATGACTTTCTCTGCCACAATTTGTCTCCTTCCTGGTCTGAGTGAAGTTGGATAATAATGTTTACTCACCTGTGTAATACAAGTTCAGATCCTTGAATGAAAGGCCCCACTGTGCGAAAAGACAAGGCAGCACTACTGGGGGGGGAGGCGGGAGGAGGAGGGGACTATTCTGTACCTGAAACTTCAGACTATTTACAGGGACTGCAGTGAAGTCTTCATTAACGACTAAGTAGTCAGTCTGCTCACACTAGGGCGTCTAGTGATAGGGCAAGAGGATTAGGTTCAAACTGAAAGAATGGAGATTGTGATGAGGTCTGAGGCAGAAATCCCTCCCTGTGAGGGTGCTGAGGCCCTGGAACAGGTTGCCCTGGGGATGTTGTGGCTGCCCAACCCCTGAAAGTGTTTAAGGCCAGCTTTGGATGGTGCTCTGGGCAGCCTGGTCTGGTGAGAGGTATTGCTGCCCATGGCAGGGGTTTGGAGCTGGCTGAGCTCTGAGCTCCCTTCCAAACTAGCACATTCTGTGAGAAGAGGACATTGTTAAATAAGCAGCTCTCCTGCTAACCTTCAGTCATCAGCCATGGCATGGACGTGTGTGTGGTGGGGATGTGTGTGCCGGGTAAAGACCGTTATGATTGTTCCTGTGTTACCCTTAGGTCAGGAAACACACCTGACAGAGCCATAATTTGTAGAGCTGCGGAAAACACCTTTTCACAGGGCTTTGTTTCATATTCATTTGCTTAAATCTCCTTACAGCTTTTCCTAACGTTTTACGTGCACAAGCTGTATCATTGTTTTGGAAAGCGCAGGTCTGACCACTGTAAATGGGTTTATATTTCCAACAGGGCAGTTATTTAATTTCCTGTTGGAAGTCTGCAAATGTTGGCACTGTTCTCCTTTTGGCAGGAAGCCAGAGGAGCCTACGGTGTCATTAATGTGCCACAGCCCGTTGGGGGTTTCAGTCGGTTTCATCCATACTTTAAGACTGGGCTAAAACAAAACTACATTTTTTTGATTAAGCTTCATAAAGAGAGTCAGGGAGACAAGAGGTGGAGGGGAGGTGGTGTGATAGGGTGTTTTCTAGCATGAGAACAGCTTTTGTTCTTCCTTAGTTATGTGCTGGAGTCATCCTTCTTTTGCTACAGATTTAATCTCAGCTTTGTAGTTTCTATTAAAAATGAAGGCAGAATGTCCTGAAACGGGCTCTTTTGGTGTAAACTTGTTCCTTGCTGCAGTTCCTCAGGACCCGTGTGCACAGTGCGGACGGAAGCACCAGTGCCAAGGTTTGATCCTCTCACAGTCACAGCAACATGACTGGAAGTCCTGAAGTCACCCTGCTGCCTTTCCAAGAAGGATTCATGAGCATCCAGAGGACTGAGCTGCCTGGAAAACTCTAAATATAGAGACAAGTGCTTAGAAATTATTTGGAACACAAGCTCCTATAAACAAAAAGGTTATTTTTGGTCTGGGTTTGTTTTAAATAGACAGACTTTACTCTGCTTAAATGAAACAGGCTGGTTTAGTGTAAAAACACGTCGTTTATCATGGGCGCCCAGCGTAGTCACTTTATAGCTGCATGATGCTTCAAGGCAAGGCAATTCCTTCTGTGTAAGAGTTATCAGCTCACAAGAACCTTCTGGTGCTCCATTCCTGGTGCCCAGCTTGCTCGTGGAATTCTCTGTTTTACTCTGGTGGTTTACAATGGGCATCTCTTAACATCAACAGCTTGAGATGAAGGGAGCCAAGTTGAGTTTCGTGAGCTTTTTGCTTTGGGAGGAGCTGTGTGTTGAAAACTAAATGATCAAATGATGTGGCAGACTCTTCATCGCTCTGAAGCCCTTAAATCAAGGCTGACTTTCTGTACAATACACTCACAGCCACAAGAATTGTTGGATTAGGAAACTGTGGCATGTGTCACATAGGGGATCAGATTTAGGATTACTGTGGTCTCTACTAAATCCCACGTAAGGCAGCACTTCAGTGGAATCTGTTTGGATTTACCCCCTTCTGAACAAGAGCAGCTGCTTTTTCTCAAAGATTAGAGGGTGGAAGAGGAGAGAAACATTTCCAATTTCTATATATTCTAGCTAATATTTGCACTTGCTTTTTTTGGCTGATCTGAAGCTGTAGGAGGTAAAACTCTGATGGAAAGCAGAAGAAGGATATAAGCCAGGTTTTGAACACCTGTCATGCTTTGATGTTGTTTCCTAAAAGATATTCTTGGCTGTTGATAATCAAGTACCTGTACTCTATCTCCTGTACTGGACACTAGGAAGGTCTCTCCTGGAGAAATGGGTGCAGTTCTGGACCACTCACTTTGAAAAAGAGATTGAGGGGCTGGATCGAGCAGGTCCAGAGGAGCAAAAAGGCTGAGGAAGGGACTGGAGGGAAAGGCTAATGAAGAGAGGCTGGGTGTTGAACCCAGAGGAGGCTCAAGGGGGACCTTCTCCCTTCTATACAACTTCCTGAAGGGATGTTGCAGTCAGGTGGGGGACGGGCTCTTCGCTGCCAGGATGAGAGAGCAGGACCTAAAGCTGCCAGGGGAGGGTTAGGTTGGGTGTTAGGAAGCCCTTCCTCACAGAAAGGGTACTCAGAGCCTGGACTGGACTGCCCAGGGCAGTGGTGGAGTCCCCGTGTATGGAGGTGTTGAAGGACAGCCTGGCTGTGTCCCTTGGAGCTCTGGTGTGGCTGCTGTGGTGATGCTAGGTCCTGGGCTGGCCTGGATAAGCTCAGAGGGCTTTTCCAGCCTTAACCATTCTGCGTAGCCGCTTAAGTCATTGATATGCATTGAATCACAGGGGCAGCAACTATTTAGGTGTTATTCAACTTCAGTGTGTCAAAGGCTCAAGGCTCTTATTTTCCTCAGAGAAACACCCAGTGCAGCTATAGGAAAATGCCCGTAAGCTCCACATCCTATAAAACACAAACAAAATTATATGCCTGAACTTATGGACTGCAATAATGTACTTCTACCACTTTCATATTTTTGTGATAAGTTATTAAATAAGTTCTGTAGGTTTTCTTTTCAAACAAAGAGTGTTCTTTCCATATGGTCATGGAGCGTACCTCTCTAATAAGTGTCTGGGGACAGGAGACCCTCTGGTCCTTTACAGCTTCTTCTGGGTGTTAAATTTCATGTAGAAAATATGGTTCTTATTGCAGTTTGGCAGGCTTTAGGGAAAAAAGCAAGGCTTTTCAGCGTTCCCCCTGAAAGAAATACAACGTGCTCAAGTTTTATTTCATTGCTGTCTCTCAGTGACAGTATCCACAAGTTATCAATGATTTTTTTTTAATAGTAGGTTTGATCAGGGGACCTGAAAACTGTTTTAAACAATTTTATGTGTCTTGCTGTGAGTTATGGATTTTCTTCTTGTAGATCCATGTAAAGGAGCCACAGGCAAAATAGTTTGAGGACCCCAAGTGGATCTGGGAATACAGTGATATCTTCACTATAGGGATATCCTATCCCTCTAGGATATAGGATATCTATATGCTACTATATCCTGCTAAAAATATAAGCTTTCAACATCATCTCAGTGTAAAAGTGAGATGAAAAAACAACCCCTCAAAGCAACAACCACCTCCTAAACCCCAACTTGACTGACTTAGAGGATAAGTAATTTGATGCTGAATGTTGTTTCAGTTTATCGTGTGCTGTTCACATTTTAACTGAATGTGTAACCCTAAAGTATAAAATGACAAAGCACTTCCACATTTTGCTGTCCTGGCTTTTCACTTTGTTCAACAGCCTTGAATGACAGAGTCCTAAATCCTTAGGAAATGGGGATGATCTAAAAAACACTGGAATTTGGTTGCCTAGTTTGTAAGTGGGATCCAATGAGAAGCAAATCTAAAGAGAAAAGAATTTAAAGGCGCTATAGTTACTTATAGAGATGACACTTGTGTTGTAAAGGCGTCCTCTTAGTGTATGGGATTGACAAGTGTGAATAAAAGAGAGATAGCAGCCTCAAAAGCTGGAGTGAGGCACCTAAAAGCTCTGAATGAGATACCAGAGAGGGCTACAAAAGCTTAGGATAAACAAACACAGCAACAAGGTCAGGAAAAGCTAAGCCACGAGACTAAAGCTCTGAGTGATAATGCGAGAAGTAGAAAAAGAGGAAAAACTCTTGATAGGTGAAGCCAGAGACTGAAATAGTTAATGAATGCAAAGACCTAAGGACTAGTATGTCAGTCTAGAATAAGAAAGAAAAAGAGGAAACACTTGGATAAATGAGATGTTTTCTGATTTCTCCTGTCACTTCTTTAACCCCTCTGTAGAAATGTGCTTCAGCCCCGGGAAGGGAAAAGAAATAAATCCCCAGGACAAACATAAAGCCTGTTAAAATGAGAAGTGCTAAGGAATTCTGCGTCAATCTGCTTAACAAGAGATAAATTATTAGCAAGCAGCTGGAAGATAACAAGGAGATAAACAGCAAGCTAAAACGGTTTTGTCAAGAACTAATCCTGTCACACCAATCTCTTTTCCTCTTAAGGCAGTTTATGGAGTCTTTTGGAGAACACCAGATGATGTAGCTTGAGTTTGGTGTGAGATGTTGGATGTATCACGTGCTGTTCCTACAAGTTATCCACAGCCCCAGGGTCCATGTGAATAGTCAGAAGAAATAGGATGAAATGGCCATATATGAAACTTCTAAAGGAGCAATCACCTGTAGAAGTTACAGGAATGCAGTTAGGTTGCAGCTCTTCTAAAACCATTTGGGGGTCTTGTGGAGCAGAAATTGCACAGACCCAGCAGTGGGAAGAGGAAATGAACTGTTGGGTTTGGCTGCAATAGAAGCAGCAGGGTGCAAGAAGCTGTCTGTCCCTCTGCTCTGCAGGGGTGAGACCTCAGTGAGAGGAATGCTGTGCATGCTTTTGGGAAGCATATCTCGAGAAGGGTATGGATCAGCTGGAGAAAGTCCAGTGAGAACAGCAAGAGTCATCCTGTAGCTAAGAAAACATGACCCACGAGGATGAATGAACTGAGGTTGCATCACCAAGTAGGAGTGAAAACAAAAAGCAGATATTGGGAGCTGTTGGGATCTAAGTTGTTATGGAGGAGAGAGCACTGCTTATTCCTCTTGGCAGCCACTGCTAAGACAAGATGTTGCAGGGTTAATTTACAGTTGAAAAGCTTTAAGAAAAGCTTTAATTTAGGTGTGAGGAAAAAAGACTTCCCAGGATGAGGAGAATAAAGCCCTTCACAGTCTCGGGAGAATGAAGTCTCTGAATATTTCCCTCCCCTATCCCTTTACAATTACTAATTAAAGCAATAATAGCATCACCACTGAGTTGGACTTGGTGATCTTAAAGGTCTCTTCCAACCAAAGACATTCTGTGAAGATGGTGGAGTATAAAATGTTGTTTTGCTGACAACATTATTCAGACCTAAGCTGTAGTACACGGTCGCCAAACCCTTCTTTCCCTATAAAAGGAAGAGATGCGCTTGCACCTTGGAGGAGGACATCTGTGTAGTGGCTGGTTCTGGTCACCTGTGGTGCTGCTTGAAGAGCGCTATTAGTCTTTCATTGTGAAAAATTGTATTTTTAGTTCTGTCCAAGGAGATGACAAATCTTGTCTCCTTTATTAATCACGTGAGTCACTCGAGAGCAGCAAAACATCAAACATTTTGAAAGGATTGAGTATGTCAGGGTCTCTCATGGGTTTTTTTTCTCTATCTCTGTAATAGTCTTTGATTCACTTCTGACTTCCCAAGTAGTTCGAGTCTGCCAAGAAGCCTGATCACTCAACACCAACCCACAAACCCGAACAGACTTCGGTTCGCTGTCGTTTTGAGTTAATACATCAGTGATGAGTCCAGTCCAAAAGCAGGATGAAAAAAAATGTCTGTTTTCCAACATTGTGTGAGCCATTAAGAAGGGTAGCTCTGCTGGGACTAGTTTACATCTAAGTTAAATACCAGATATGAGGGGTTGTCTGTACTGAAAAATAAGTAGTCTGTCATTATACAGAAAACAGAGGCCCGTTTCTCTACGTACATGTGTCTAACTCACTACTCAGGCCCCAAAGGATGTGTCTGTTGAAAAGGGAAGGCAGAGATTGCCAAGAGAAAAAGGCATGCCCTGCTCAAATAACAAGTATTGCTTTCCCCTTTCTCCTTCCTCCTTCCCCCCGAGTTTCATATATTTATACACACACTGTCCCCCCCTCTCTTAATACTCAATTTTTTATTCAAATGGACTGCACTGTAATCTCAGGAGCCCGTTCAGCTTTTCTCCCTTCCACTGGAAACCCCAGTGCGGTTTTTTGTGTCAGTTACTTCCATCTAACATCACCCTCTTCATGAAGTCTCCTGTGTTCACTGTAAAGATCAAACTCAGCCATTTAACGTTTATTAATTAGATTTTGGGTAGGAAGAGTTGTGTAATGGTGTCAGCCAGTTGTGGCAGGGTCATGCACAGACAATATCTGCATTTTCTGGGATTGTGGAATCCTTGAGTCTCTCCTCAGGGGGTGCTGAGGTCACCTGATCTTATGGCCTGCCTGGTAAAGCAATGACGAAAGAAACTTCTAGAGGAACTCTACTGTACAGAGCTGCAGTTTAACCTCTTGTGGTTCTCAGGGCCAGCCCCATTTCTTGCTCTCACTGCTCATTAACATGGTGGCTGTTAATAGCAAGCTTGCCCATCGTTTGTTCATGGTAGCATTGCAGAGGTGTTTGGAGTTTTCTCCTACTTCAGCATGTTTTTCTTTCTCTGGCACATGGAAGGATCCAGCTCATCTACACTTCCTGTAGTCGCTCCAGGTCTCTCTTGCCCTTTTATTATTGTTCTGTGATATGTCCAGTGCTTCAAATCTTGCTTAAATATAGTCCATTCTCACACTGTGTCCCATGAAGGCAGCATAAACCCCTTCTGATGCAGCAGTGCAGTGTGGCCAGCTGTGGCTTTGTTGTTATCTGATGTTTGGCTGTGAGGAACCTGAAAATGAAGGCCACAGCATCAGTTAGGTTAGCAGGCTTTCCCGTCAGCTGCCATGGGAACACCTATAATCCTCCATACAGCTGCATGGAAGGTGATACTAGGAAAGTTTTCAGCAAGCTGAAGCGAAACCTCAGAGGAAAATCATCAGCACTGATTGTGTGGTTTGTCTTTAAGGAAAAATGAAACCGTGTGGAGGCTGCAAGGGATGATCTTTCGTGTGCACATACTTGATGTGTGTTACCAGCAGGATAAGGGCATTCTTAGAGCAATGTAGAGGGAGATTGGCTATGTACAGGAGGCAAGAAACGCAGGCAAGGAAGCCTCAGCTGAATTTCAGAAGCAGTTTCCTAAAAGTAAGGTGTGTTGGACTGAATAATCTTGCAAGGGAGGTTACTGAAGCTCTGTTGCTTGAGCTGTTTAAATTGGACTGGGCAGAGCTACTGGGGGATATTTCTGGCAGCATGTCCTCCTTGGCACTGGGTTGGATGTGCAGGTTGGTCCAGCACCTTGGGAAGTCAATGGGAGCCTTTCAGCCAGCGCTGGATCAGACCTCAGCTGACTTGAAGATGTCTCTTGTGTTTCTATGACATCAGTCAGGGTTAAATGTCTACATGTTGAGGTTTCCTAGGCAGGAGAAGAGGGTGAGCGGTAGGACCAGACTTCATTATCTCAGACTGTATATTTTTAATACGAGATAAAAAGGATTCCCCTTTTGACATGAGGATGGATCTTTTTTCCTCCATCCTGGATTTTCATAAACATACTTTTAATCTGCATATATTTCAGTAGTATTAAAGTTGGAGGAGTTTTCTGTCTGAGTTTTGTGGGGGTTTTATGCTGCTTTACTTCATTCAATGTCCCTATAACGTAACCCACATTGGTGGTCTTGAAAGATCCCCAAAACCAGATTTGGTTGATAATGTGTAATGTAAATACAATTAGCAGTATGTTCTCATTTGTTTATTTGTTTTATTAAAGGACAATAAAATAGACCAAATTCAGATCACGGGAGGGAGCTGCGATACATCCTTCAGTTAGTTACCTCAGAGCTGCTCTCAGTTTTTCAATTCCAGCGCAAGGAAAAAAGCAGTATTTTTAGCCTCACAAATTGAAACAAAACAGTACAATCCCCACAGTCTCTGCAGGGAAGAACTGTGTTGTATTGTGTTTTTCCTCCCTCGTTTCCCTGCCACATGTAGCTAATAGAATAATAGTTGGTGCCATGCCTATGCCACACGGGAGAAGAGTTGCAGGCCCTTGGGCTTGTGCAGTTCTCCTGTCTCAGCAAACTGGTGGCTTGAACAATGGAGCCGGTTTTACACTGATATGTCAATCCCTTATTCTGGCTTAGCCAAAAGAATTCTGTTTCATAGGTAGTTAAATCTGTCCTCTTTGAAATCAGCTTTCATTGAAGCTTTATATAAGTCTTTGTTATTATTCTGATTTTTCCATTAAGACAACTTAAATTCATAAAACCAAATTGGAGTTCCTGGAATTGTTTGGGGGGGAAAAATAGCAACTGATTTTTTGTTGTTGTTGGGGAGGTTGAGGGTGTTTTGTTTTGCTTTATTGGTTTCTTTGTCATCCTCTGAGCTTTGGCACCAGTGATGCTTTACTACTTATTTCTGTGGTGAGTGGGAAGATGCTTTTTTCAGCCGTTGCACAGCGTGTTGCAGCTGCACAGAAATGGAGACAGACTCGACTCTTCTTCTGCCTTGCCCAGAATCCACAGGGCAGATTTGTGGCCACCATTCTGGATCCTCTCCTGAAAGCAAATTCTTTCCCACAACCGTTTAAGCCTTTCTGAATGTGGGGTTTTTTTTCCATTGGAAATTCACATTTGGGTATTAAACATGTGCTTAGAGTGTCATCCTAACTGACTATAAAGGAGAGGAAGAAAGTATTTGAAAAGGACACAGCACGGCTTGTTTCTTCTTTCCTCAGGGGAGCATCCTCCTGGGGTGGCTCTGTGTGCCCATAACCCAGCTGCAACTCGGGTACTTTGCTTCAGGGTAGGCAAAAAACTCCTCAGTGCACAGAGCATCGGTGTGTTGGGATGCCAGTATGTCACTGAAGTGAGCAGGGTCTACTAACTAGATCTTACAAGGAGCTGTGACTGTTTAGTTTGAGGAGAAGGAGGAGGCTAAGGGGAGACCTCATCACTCTCTACAGCTATCTGAACAGAGGGAAGGGCTTCAGGCAGTAGCAGGGGAGGTTTAGACTGGACATCACGAGAAAGTTCTCCACAGCAAGAGTGGTTGAACACTGGAACAGGCTGCCCAGGGAGGGGGCTGAGTCACCATCCCTGGCTGTGTTCAAGAGTCACTTAGGTATGGTGTTAGGGGATAGAGTTTAGGGGTAAACTTGTGGAGTAGGGTAATGGTTGGACTTGGTGATCCAAAGGGTCTTTTCCAACCTGACTGATTCCATAAAGTCAGAGTTTCAGCCTAGAAAGGGAGTGTTGTGCAGAGGCAGGTCTCTCCCTAGTGAAAAGGGTCAACACTTGTCTGTTTTATTAAATGCTCCAGCTGAATTTACAGGAATATATTTGTTTTAAGAAATGCTTCAGCAAAGAAATTGTCCTCAGGTGAGGAAACGGATCTTATCAGTGCTCTAACTAGCTGCTTTAGTTGGGATGTTCCTCTCCTACAGCATTTGGTCAGCCAGCAGTGGGACAGTTAACCCCACACCAGCGCTTATTGGGCTGTAGCCTTGAAAAAATCCAAACCCAGCAGTACCTCTAGCAGGTATTTTTGGCACTAGCACCCTACTCCTTCACAGGGTGTCCTGGAAGGAATTCTTATCAAGTCCTTCAGGCTAACTGTGCCTGTTTTGGGCACTTTGTGACCTGTTCTGCAGTGAAAAGCCAGTGAATTATTTCCAAGTAGTTATAAGCTGCTTTTATCCTGTCAGCACAGAGTAGCCAGTTACCGTTTGGTGTGACACGAACTTCCGCGCTTATGCAGTTAATGTGATTGCAAACGCAGCTACATAATAGCCCTGATTTCTGGGCATGGGACTGCGACTGTGCATGTTATCCCATAATTTACCATAATCGGCATGTACATGTTACAGGTGCTGGAACCAACGTCTGGAAAGCAGCATTGCCTCTTGGCAGCTCTCCTTGGCACCAAGCAGGGCGTGAGTTTTGTTTGAGCAGCGTGAAGGGGGTTAATGCTGATAACACTGGAAAAGTCTCCTGGCTTCGTGGCAGGGAGCTGACCCAGCCTGGCTGGAACAGTGGGGTGCTAATAGAAGTTTTCTGCTCTATTCAGGGCAGGGTAGTGAAGCATCTGAACTTCCCACCAAACACTGTTTTCCTATTGTACTTCTGATGGCAGCGCCTGGTGCTAAAAGACAAACATTTGCAGCTCCATCTTTTCAATTCTGACTCTATGGCCTTTAAAATAAAAATAAATCTGGAGCATCTAGAATAAAATATTAAAATATCTGTTTGAGGGAAAGGAACTATTTACAGCCGAGAGCATTCAATAAGGCTCAGCGTAGTCTGTAAATAAACGGAGCACACTTATGCTTGTGTACCGAGATAACGCCCCGAGTTAATCTTATCTCCAGTTTTCTTTAGAAGTGAAGCTTCTAAGTTCTGATGAGGGTGAATGTCATCTTTATCTCTCTGGAAAGCACCTATCACATTGCAGCTCTCAGCACAGGCCCTCATTTCTGCCCTCAGCTTCCCGCTGCAGTTCAATCCCAGTAAAAGAGGACAAAAATTGTCTCTTGTGCTAACAAACCCCCAAGCTTATTTTCCTTCACCATGTTTCCCTTTCTTGTATTTTACTCAGTGTAACTTTGCTTTTGAATGTTGTTCTTTTAAAACAAAAGTGCACAAAGAAATGAGCTATAAACATCATGCATGTATAGAGATGACGACGTGTTGTCTGTACGCTGGGAATACACTGTGTTGGCTGGACGCTGCACTTAAATATTGCAGGAATTGTGCCTGGGCACGGAGCAGAGTGCAGAGCACAAAGGCAGAGGAGCTTTTCCCTCTGTGAGCAGGGCAAGATGACAGCCACTCTCTGCAAGTGAGATATTTCATCTGGTTCTGTGGGTAACTCCTGACCTAGCCCAGACAACTGATTGACAGAATGAACGGGGGGTATCTGAGCTCAAATACTTGGCAGAAACAAAACTGCCTTGTCCTGACTTTCTGTGATCCCTCAGTTGGAGTCTTTTTGAAAATCATAAGGATGGAGAGCCTGTGTTGAAAGACTGTCTGGTAAGATATTGTTGGAAAGAGGCAGGGGGAGAGCAGTTTCTGAAGAATTCAGAGCCCTGTTGATCTACTAACCCCATTGAAAGGACTAGCTGAAGCAGAAAGTCCCTAAAGGGTTAAGTGGAGGCAGGTGTTCAGTGGGACTCGATCAACTATATCCCTTTCAGCTCTCAAGAAAGATCTCATTTCTGCTGTGGAATGGAGGGAGCAGCGACTCCGTGCACCTCTTTGTACCACAATAATTTGAGGACCGGGCTAAAGCATGGGCTAACTGGAGGAGGCGAATTAATGCTTGTGAGAGCTTCTCCCTCATTCTTCCCTCCCATAAACATGTGTCTCAGTTTTTCCTGGGCACTCTAAGAAGGTTGCCAGATGACAAGTATGGAAATACTGATAAGGTTATGGAACATTAGGAGAAATATTAAAAATCCTGATTTATATTGGCCCATCTGGCAAATCCTATTTCCAGAACCTCTTGTGGTCTGTAGGTAAATCCTGAAAACTCTTTAAACTTGTTGTGCTTTTACAGTGTGGGATCTCCTCTGTCTCTTGCAGCATCCTCCCTCCTCTCAGGGCAGATATTTGGAGCTGTGAACCCACAGCTAATTTTGGATGGAACATGTTTGGGTTTCATCTGACGTGGCACATCCCTTTTGTTTCTGCTGGGTTTCTCTCCCCTTCCATTTGTGCAGCACTTTGAGGGTTGGATTGAGTTGTCCTCTCTTATAATAGGCCTGGTAAAAACTAATACAACATTTAAAACTTAAAAAGAACCCAATGGGATTTGTACAATTTTTTTGGAAGGACATTTTTAGGGGTTTTTCTTTTTGGGTGTCATGTATTTAAATGTGAAATATCACTGCACATGTTAGCAGGAAGAAAAAAGATTCCAGGAATTTTTCATTTACCAAAATGAATTTTAATTTATCAAAAGCTCCTGACATCTCGAGGCAAGCACGACGCGCTCTTTGTGTTTCAGTCTAACGCTGGCTCCCGGCCATCAGGCTGTGAAGGATCGTTTTCACCCGAGGCCTGTTGTAGTTGGAGGAAATCAATCTTGTGTGATACAAAATGCCTGAGCGCTGGAGGCATGTCCATCTTCAGGAACTTCAAACTCATTCCCTTCCTTTCAGGGACTTGGCTTGAAGGCAAAGGCTGAACTCTCATCTTGTCCAAGAAAAATGAACAAGCCTTGTAAAGATGCTTTCTCCTCTGACTGGCTGTCTATTGAGCTGGAAGATTTTGACTTCTCCCTGGAGTAGGGAAGATGTGGGTGGCCTTCAGCAGAGATGAGGCCGCTGAACAATGCGGCCATTGTCTGAGCTGCTCCAGGAGGGAGCAGAGTGTTGCTTTAACATGGTGGTTCTGTTTCTGGTGGGCTGGTAATATTGAGACGTTGCTTTTTGTCTTGTAATTACAGCAGCATTAGCTCAGCTTTTCTCCCTTGCTAATATTAATTAATGAGTCATGGCGATGGGTTAGGATTTGGGTTACTCTCCCTTCATATAAGGAGTCAGTGGATTTGAGGTAGTGGCTTTTGAGTACTCTCTGCCTCGTGATGAAAAAGGAATAACAACAATAAACCCCATCTTGACTCTTAAGTGCCCATTGCAGCAGCCTGTCTGAGGAACTGGTTTCTGCAGCTGATGATACCCAGTGACCTGGTTTGCAGAGCTGATGTAGTAGCCACATCCTACTCACTAAATACCCCGTTTACAACAGGGGGAAGGATTCAGCTGGCCTTGGCAGAGAGAATTGGCTCAGGTCTTCTGTTCTTAGCCTTTGTCTTCTTACAGCATGCTTAATTTGGGAAATTATTTAAGACAGCCTTCTGCGTCTCAGTTGTAATTTCTCTCTGCTGTTACATGGAGAAGAGCTGTGTGTTCTCTGCTCTGGAGGTAGGAAAAAGCCTGACTGAAGGCCTCCATGGCTTTTTGAGATAACCCGCAGTTTGTTCTGTTCCCCACAGCTGCCTTTTGGAAAAAACCAACCTGTAATTCCTTCAGGTCGGTATTAAAATGAGCAAATAAGACGTCTGTTTTCTCTTTGCTGGCTTACATGGCATTTTACCTTATAAATCTTGTGTTTGAAGCATGTGGAATCTGGACCGATATCCATGGTGACGCGTTACGCACACATTGCACAGCTGTAAGTCTGCGAGAGGTGAAATCTGGATGTGGCTGAAGTGCAGGCAAAACCTCTCTGTACAGCAGGACTGCGATTTCACACTTCCTCTCCAAAGTTCTGCCAGATGAATTTTGCTCGGTGCTGGGGTTTGGTGGTGCCGGGGTGGGCTTTTCTGTTTGTTTGGGGCTTGTTTTTCCAATAAGGTAAGAAAAACCAAGCTGCTTCTGCTGCTGGAGTTCTGTGGAGTGAGTCATAAAGGGGGGGGAGATGGAAAATATTTTTAAATAATTGCAGTTTGATTAAGAAAAACATACACAGAATTTTGAGGTGATGCAGGGCGAGAGGAATGTGTGGCCCTGCTTTCTCAGGCGTGCGGAGCCTGTACCTTTCTCTAGAGTGTGAATGACTAAAGATGCTCTGCTTCAGCCCCTCCATCCCTTTCATGGTTGATGTTTTGCACATGGTGTTACCTTGAGTGGGGGGCAGAAGAAGATCTGCTGGAGGTTTAGACTGGAGGAGGGCTGAAATCAGAGCAAAGGACGTGCTGAAGGTGGGATGCTTTGCTTAGCAGAGCGCAGGCATTGGGCCATGTATGATTCCTGGTCTTGCAGAATTATCTGAATTTGCTAGAGCTCTGGTACTGTGCTTCCAGACCCTGATGGAGTAGATCTGTGGAATTGCTGATGTTCGTGACCTTTAAGGATGTTCAGACACTTGTGAACCAGTTGGCCCAGCTTTGCACTGAAGGGAGGGATGAGTTGATGTTTCTAGTGTGACAGCAGATTGTTGAAGATCTGTAGAATGAAAGTTGCCCTACTCAGAGTAGTGGAAATGAAGTAGCGGAAAGAGCAGGTTTGTGAGGATCCAGAGTGATTGTTTAGCTCATTTTTGTTGGACCCACTGTTGCAGACCGTATCTTTTCATTGCTCTGAGTGAGAAGTCACTCAGCTGCAGACTTTTTGCCTGGTTTTGCTCTGCTTATGTCAGATATATTGGACAAAATGTCATGGCCTTTAGACCTTTCTTTTCTTCCTGCCCTTTGCAAATTCCCATGTCACCTGTCCATCTGCAATGCTGGCTTCATCATCATAACTCACAGAACTGCTGCGGTGAGAGCGCAGGTTTCACAGCACATCATAGATACTGGTGTGGGTATGGTTGGACTCGGTGATATAGTAGGTCCTTTCCAACCAGGATTGTTGTGTGATTCAGGTGGAAGCACACAGCCTCCGAATGGTAGGTAAGGCATGGCCTCTCCTCACCCCAGCAGAAAAGCAGAGCAGTGACTTGGCAAGAGCAACAAAAGAAGTTCTTGTTAGAAGCAGCACAAGAAACCGGAGGCTGAAAGCCGGTGCCCAGACTCCCAGGCACATGACACAATTTACCAACACGCAGCCTGGCTTTAGCAGTTTTAATGCCAAGCATAGATCATCATTAGTCTCACTCCAGCAGCCTATGTATTTTCCCTTTTTTCCCCCCTTTTATTTTCTTCCTGGAAAGCCGTGAGCAGCTCCAGCAATTCTGGAGAATAAATCTTCCTTCATCAAAGGAGTGCCTCGCCAAAAGCCCCTGTTTATCTTTGCAGCTCTGTCTGGGCTTTAAGGCTCCCGAGGAGTCAGGAGTGGCTGCATTGTGCTTCCTGACCAGATGTACAAATAGGGCTCGAACGAGGCGCATTCCGATCGTTATTTTGCAGCGATAAGATCTATGAAGCTACTAGGACAGTCGTTGTTCGTTAGGTTGATTCATAACTTTATTGGTTCCCAAGGAGCTCATTGATCTGGCAAGTTCTGAGGGCAGGGCTGTGAAAAGAGCAGCTAACGTCCAATGGCTTTCACATAAAACTTGTGTCCTCGGGTGATGCTCCAAGTGCTTTTTTTCCAATGAACTTTATCTCTGAAGATTTAAGTGATTAAACACCCTAATTATCTGCGCATCTGTGTAAAGACACAGATGCCAAAAGGATGTTAGATGTCCCAGAAGATGATATTAGATGTCCCAAAGAGTGTTGTGGCAATGGAAAAGACCCAATCTAATAGTTTTTAAAGGCAGTATTTTATAAAGTGCTGCCTCAAACGAAAGGAATGATCTTGCTCTAAACCCTTTTCCCCAACATTGCTATGGAAATGATGGGGCTGCAACCTGTAGGTTAGTTTTTTCATTTAAATGGTGATGATAATTAGAAAATTCATATAATAACAGGCCTGTATTTCTCACTCTTTCTTCAGATGGAGGAATTTTTTCTTTATTCAAATTGAGATTTCAATTTGCAAGGATTCAATTTGGTTCCTGTCGCTGGATCAGTTTGTTACTACAGACACTCACATGTAATCACTAACCATTGCTTGAGGGTTCTAAGTGTGAATAAGCATAATTCAATGCAGATCTATGCTTAATTGCAGATAACCAACACACTCAACTCTGTATGACCCAGCAGGCACAAAATCTGAAGGTGTTAAATGTTCAGCTCGATGGGTTTTTTTCTCTCACTTATAGATTGTTTCTGTTCCCTCAGTTCCAGAAGGACACAGAGCTGCTGGAGAGAGTCCAGCGCAGAGCCACGGGGAAGCTGAAGGGAGGGAAGCATCTCCCTGATGAGGAAAGGCTGAGGGAGCTGGGGCTCT
>VZRI01013914.1:123711-147891 GCA_013397515.1 Upupa epops | reverse complement strand
CTGGATGATCTTTCAAGTTCCCTTCCAATCCCTAACACTCTGTGATTTGTATAAAATAAGGAAAATGGATAAAGGCAGTTCATGCCCAGCTTTTATGTGGAGATTGAGTAGCTAGTTTAAAGGGAATGATAAATGCTGAAGGATTTTTATGCCAGGAAAGTACCTCTTTATTGCAAAATAAGCCACGACGGGAAGGAATGCTGCTTCATTATTGTTTTTATAACGTGCACAGAGGTACAGAAGTCATTGTTTAGGTTTTCTTTTGAGGTCAGGCTGAATCACTGCAGCGAGATCTGATTACTGATTGCAGAGAAGCACTTTCATAAAAAAATACAGATATACCTAGATGAAGTCATGCTTTTCCGTGTTCACTATTCAAATGACACTGTAATGGAAATATCAAGGTCATGGTTTCAGTTACAGAAGGTAATTTAGAGGCATATTGAGGATAAACTGAGATCCTGTGTTCTTTGTGTGCTTGTCTTTTGCATTGCAAGAGACATTTAATCAAACACTAGTCATAAATTTTTTATACTTTGGGGTTAGGAAACGTGACTTTTGGTCCTGTGTAGGTTTGAAGGAGTCCATATTATGAACAAGAAATCAATAAATAGAGACAATGTGCTTTAGATCCTTCCCAGAGGCTCCTTCTGTGTCAGCAGGTTCCTGCACCTTGGTATGATGATAAGCAATTGCTGTTGGCATCAAGTCTAGATTCTAGAATCCACAAACAGGTTTGAGAGGGAAGGGACCTTGCAAGCTCCTCTAGTGCCACCCCTGTAGTGAGCAGGAACATCCCCAACCAGAGCAGGTTGCTCAGAGCTCCAAAATCCAGCCTGCCCTGGGATGGTATCAGGGATAGAGCTTCTCCCACCTCTCCAGGCACCCTGGGCCGGGCTTTCTCCCTCCTCAGCACCAACAATTTTTTCTTTCTCTCTAGTCTGAGTCTTCCTCTCTTAGTTTAAAACCATCACCCCTTGTCCTGTCAAAACAATGCCTGCTGGTCTGCCCCAATATATCTCCTCAGGTAAGAAACACCTGATGAGTTGCTTTATGTTTCTGAATTGGAAATACAACCAAACAGGAAACAATAGCTGGTTCAGATTTACTAGCCTGGGCCTTAGGGTGGCTTGAACTGCTCTCTGCTGGTCCTAGCAGAAGTGGTGGCATCCGGAAGCAGTTTGCAGTAGCGTTTTCCATTGTAGTAATCTGTCTTGCAGTGAACAACTTCTGCAGGCTCAGTCCTCCCTGGTCTGAAGTGGTAGAAGCGGTCTGCTAATTGGGGGATGTAGTCAATAAAATCTAAAATCCTTTTCAGTTCTGCTGGTTTTGTTAGGTCTAAGACATCAAAAGTGGTAGGGGGAAAGGTGAGGCTGCTTGCAAGGGCTTGTAGTGGTAAGAGCAGGGGGAATGGTTTCCAGCTGGAAGAGGGGAGGTTGAGACTGGAAGTCAGGAGGAAGCTCTTCACGCTGAGGGTGCTGAGACACTGGAACAGGTTGCCCAGGGAGGTTGTGGCTGCCCCCTTCCTGGAAGTGTTCAAGGCCAGATTGGCTGCGGCTTTGAGCAACCTGGTCTAATGGGGGTGTCCCTGCTCTTGGTAGGGAGGTTGGAACTAGATGTTCTTTGAGGTCCCTTCCAACCTGAACCATTCTAGGAATCTATGAAATCACAATTTCAGTAAAGTTCATGGCAAAAGGGTTGATTTCAGTGGAGCTAGAGCTGAGCTTGTGGTTTCTGTCCAGAGTTTCCTTCTATCTGTGCTGTGTTTGAGTAGTAATTGACATCCAGGTGCAGCTATTGTCTTGCACCCAGGTTGATCACCCTGCCCTGATCCTCCTCTGCTTTCAGAGCCGGGAATGCCACAGGAATGAGCTTCACCTGAATTTGTTTAAGGTGTAGGAGAAAAAAATTGAAGGTGTTGGAGGATTTTTTACTTACTTTGCCCCAAACCCTGGAAGATGCTTCTCCAAGCACATGCTGTTGTGCGGAGCACTGCAGCTGATGGAGGCATGTAAGTGATTTGTCCTGGGTTTGTGAGAGTCTCTTGAGCACAACACATAAATATCTGGACCTACCCTGAGGGATTTACCTTAGCTTAGACTGTCTTAACGCAGAGACTCAGGAGACACCAATCCAGCAAACTGTTGATACTTTTCATTTAGCCTTTTCTGTGTTTCTATCAGCAGTCTGAACCCAGCCAGAATGGCCTTCTTTACCTCCTCCCCTGACAGATTACTTAATTGTGGTCAGTTCTGCATAGTTACGATTTATGATCTGTTGGTTGTGTTCATGGATGCTCTGGGAATGCTCTCTTCTTGGCCTGACTTTGTCCAGATGTATCAATATTTTGGTTTGGATGATCTAAAATAAATGGTGGAGATTAACTGTCTGCGACGTTCCCTTTTAACGGCAAAGTAGAATCGTTTTTCACATCAGGAGATGTCTTTAAAACAAATATTGACGTGTGCAGAATGGATCTAGCAGCCTGTGCACAAGTGGCTTTCCATTAGCCCCTGCTCCGTCCGTCTGGCACGGTGAGGAATTCTCTTGTGATGCTCTGTCATAAAGGCTTCAGGTTGTGCAATGATGACCTGAGTGTGGAAGGATGGGGAGAAATCTTCTCAGCTAATGGGAGATGAGCTGGGAAAAGGTTTGGGGAATTTCCTGATGAGAATGGCAAAGGTATAGCCCGTTTTGTTGTTTTTTTTCTTGCGGATCCCATATCCAAAGGCTGATCCCATATCTTGAGCTCCTCAGCCGGCTCATTCTTCTGCTGTTACTCAGGGTAATGCCACTGTGTTATTTGCGAAGTGCTTCTCAGAATCACAGAGTGATTGACGCTGGAAAAGCTTTCTGAGCTCCTCCAGCCCAGCCCATGACCTAATGTCACCACATCAGGGCACTAAGGGTCACTTCCAGTCTGTCCTTCAACACCTCCAGACATGGGGACTCCCCCATTGCCCTGGGCAGTCCAGTCTCAGCACCCTTTTTGTGAGGAAGGGCTTCCTGACATCCAACCTAACCCTCCCCTGGCAGCTTCAGGCTCTGCCCTCTCATCCTGCTGCTGGTTTCCTGGGAGAAGAGCCTAGCCTCCACCTGACTACAACTTCCCTTCAGGGAGTTGGAGAAAGGGAGAAGATCCCCCCCTGAGTCTCCTCCAGGCTAAACACCCCCAGCAAACAGCCTCTTCTTGCACTAGAGAGGTGCCCAGGGGCTTGCATTACAAAACATGGTAATGGGAGCAGAAGAGCCCATTTCCCCTTAGCACCTGGGCTTTGCCAAGGGTGTATGAGCTCCGCAGCTGAAAAGGGTCCTTCAGAGCCTCCAGCTGTTACGGAAAAAGAGGGAAAAAAAGGTGAAAACTCTTCTGGGTAGTGTCAGACACGGTGATTCTCCTCACTTGGTGTGAAAGCCAAGTCCCTGTTCTTCAGGTGTGTATTGGGTGGTTGTGGAGCAGGGGCAGTCTTTGAGTTCAGCAGGCAGTCGCAGACCAACCGGGCTGGACCTAATGCAGGATAACCGGTAGATGACACTTGGCAGACAGGTTAAGAGGCAGCACAGGAACACATTCCTCCCAGTGTTCAGGCAAGAGAGTTAGTTACTGTACAGGAGGGCACATGGTTTCGTTTGGGGAATAGTGGGAGCAGTTAGTGCTCTGATATGTTAATTTGTCCATTTAAAATGATTCTAGCTGGGCAGGAAGGACTTTCTGCATAAGGCATTAACTGAGTCAGGCTGGATTCCAAAGGTGACGTTTGCCAGCACGCCTCCAGTTTGACACTGGGGATACTGGAATCGAGGTGATGTAAGTGTGAGTTAGCCAGACTGGGCTACAGAGAGCCTTGACCCGTGCGATGCTTTACAAATGCACAAGTAAATTGGCTACTCTAGGGCTGGAAACGGTTGGGTTTTTCAAAGAGTGAGCTTAGGTCTTTGATATTTCCCAATTATCCTGTTTTACTAAGCTCCAGAAAGCTCTGAGTACCTAATACCTGCAGAGCTGGGCTTTTAGGTTGTTTTTTTTCATACAAAGCCAATCTGATAGTAATGAAACAACAAGTGCAGCAAAACAATTTGATTTTCTTATATAAAATATTAGCTACTTGCAGAACTTCCATGTGCATTTCCACTAGGATGGAGGTGATGGAAGAGCAAACACTTGTCCTGCTTTTAACTAAAACCCAGTGCTGCTAAACCACCCTAAACCCTTAAATTGAAGAGAGTTTTGTGTAAGAAATGTGTGTACTCAATTCTGAACTCCACTTGATGGAACTACATCATGTGAATTTGCTTGTAAAGAGGGACTTAACCCTTTCAAAGCTGAAATCTTTGGCTAAATCTGGAATATTATATTTCTTATTTTTAAAAAACTCATCCTGCTGCTTGAGGGACTGGAGGGAAAAGCTGATGAGGAGATGCTGAGGGAGTTGGGGGTTTTTAGCCTGGAGAAGAGGAGGATCAGGGGAATCTTCTCTCTCTCCAGCTCCCTAAAGGCAGGTTGTAGTCAGGTGGGGGTCGGGCTCTTCTCTCAGGCAAGCAGTAGCAGGATGCGAGGGCAGGGCCTGAATCTGCCAGGGGAGGGTTAGGTTGGCTGTTTGGAAGCCCTTCCTCAGGGAAAGGGTGCTCAGAGCCTGGACTGGACTGCCCAGGGCAGTGGTGGAGTCCCCGTGTCTGGAGGTGTTGAAGAACAGCCTGGCTGTGGCCCTTGGTGCCCTGGTGTGGCCACTGGGGTGCTGTTAGGTGCTGGGCTGGATGAACTCAGAGGGCTTTTCCAGCCTCAGTCACAGTGATTCTTTTTGATTCAGAGTTACTGAAGGTACAGCTCCAGGCAGAAGTTGTGTGTTTCATTTGTAGCTGATTACCCTGATTCGAGACAATATTTGTCAGAGCTTTCCTTTGATTTGCTTGCCGGTTCCGTGGAAGTGACAGTAGTTTAATTAGAAAACACAGTTTGTATTTATGGAAAGTGTTCACATGGTGTCTTTTGTGAAAGCTGAAGAATTCTAGAAGGAACACAATGTTTTCCCACAACTCCATACATCTCTGCAGTTCCACAGGCTCTCAGCAGCTGGCCTAAAAAGGGTTTTAATACGAGTTATGTGTTTAATTAGGGAAGGGAGCCTTGGCAGATCTTCTGACTTTTAGTTCATTTTAAAGTCTTCCAAATTAAAAAAAAAAGAGAGAAAAAGAAAAAAATAAAGAAATCAATCCAATTTGGTTTAATTGTCATATATAAATTAAGAACTTGTTTTTTTCCACTTCACAAAGATATCTGATGGATTGCACAGGGCAATTACTTCCAAATGAGGAACGGCGGGCTGGAATTCAGCAGTAAGTTCTCATGGTCTCCCAGAAGGCCCCATTGCAGATCCCCCCATTGCAGCCCTGTGGTTTCACAAGCATTTGCCTCAGTGGTTCCTCCCACAAGACATTTGGCCAGCCCAGAGAGAAGGGTTTCTTCCAAAAGCTCTCAAACCCTCTCAAGAGTGGACTTGAGGGTAAGAAAATATCTTGCAGGAGATTCCAGCCTGGAGTGTCCATGCTGTGTGTTCAGCAGGAGGCAGGACCAGGCTCTTCCAGGCTCTCCTCAGGGGGTTCTCCACCATCCGTTCTCCTCTTGTATGTAAACTGGTAAATCATTTTGGGGAATGGAAATGTATTCCCTTTGTGGAAATACTGCCAGGGAATACATGGGATCAAAGATTAGTACAATAGGATCAAAATAAATGGGACTAAACTGCAATAATTGGTTGTGAGAGTACACACTGCCTACCAGTGCCTTCTCTTAGGCTTAAACTCTTGGTAACACTGCTAAAACAAACTGGAAAGAGAATTGCTGCTTCAAGCAGGCTGAAGCGTTGTTAGTGTCTTCATGGGGAAACATGCGGTGGATTTGAGCTCCAGCAAGCTGAACTTAAACTATTTATATTTCTATCTCTGTCTTTTACTAGCTTTCAGTCTCAGAATATAGGGTTGTGTATAGACAAGTATAGGTGATCTTGTTTTAAATCTAAAATAGGAGCATTTCAGGGGTTGCAGAGGTTAGCAGCCTCATTCATTAACTTCATTTATAAGAACCAGCACGTGTCACTGGGCTGCTGCAGGGTTCCGGTGCTGACTTGCTGTCTCCTCCTTGCCCCCCAAATGTTAAACTGGTGGAACTCGCTGGTTGTCCAGCACAATTCTTCGCATCTGGCCTCGCTGTCTATCTAAATTTGGTATGTATCTTGTGGGCTGGGGCAAGTGCTGGAATCTATTAGAACGCTGAACAAAAAGCTCTATTCAAGGACTATCGCCTTCTTGCTGGGGTAATCCAAGTATCAAACATCTCAAAATATGGGGTAGGAGCCTGTGGCTGCCACAACCAAGAACTTTTTCAAGGTGTTCAGAACATCCACTGCCTTGCAAATGTCGCTTCTACGGCACACGAATCATTTGAAAAAGGCAGCAAAGCAGCCCAATATAACAGAGACCTGGATCTCCGCTAAAATTGAACAACTTTTAATAAAGCAGAGGGGCAAGCTGGTAAAAATTTTCTCTTGTCACTCAAAGTTAGGACAGGAAAACATTTTTCTTTCTCTTGAAATAGCTGTATTTATTATATCTGACCTGTTCAACAGTGCTGGTTTTACTTAAGGACTAGAAAGAAACAAATGCTTTTCATCGTTTGATGCCTTTTTTTTGGGGGGGGGAGCGTGAAATTGTGTTACCGAGAAAAATGAAGGGAGAAATGGTTTCCAAAGCACAGCCCGGAATAATCAACCCTTTTAAAATTTAAATAATAAAAAAAGGTTAATCCTAATTGTTTGAATCGATTCTAAATTATTGACTTTCTCAACAGCAGCTTGTTCTCGTTTTAAAGCTTTAAAGCAGCTATATATGGTTTGTCGTTTTCTTCGGGAAAGGTGAAAATGCGGTGAGAACACTTTTAACGCAGAGAAAGAAAACCAGACCCTATAAACTGATTCAGCTTCCAGCGGAGTGGTCCTGGCTATTAGTTGCTTCCTAATGAAAACTTTCAAGCCTGTTCCCTGCTCGGTTTATTTTCAGTGTCTACTTTGGGCTATATGTTTCAGATATTTATACAGGGTTTTGGGTTTTTTTGGGGTGTCATGTGCTGTATAATGGATTTGCCTGAAGAGCGGAGTCTCTCCATGCATGGCTGGGCTAAACATCTTTTAGCCAGAAGTGTGGGTTATTTAGATTATTTGCTTTTCATTCGACTTTAACCATTTCATGTTGCACAGGGAATTGAGCAGCTGCAGCTGGGCAAGGCAGGGAAAAGGATCAGCAGTGGTGTGGCCCCCCAGCAGGAAGATGCTGGAAGGTGTTGGAATAAAGCAAAAATAACACAAAATTAATTTGTTTTAATTACAGATAGAGGAGGCAAGACCTTGGTGCCTTTGCACACACAAAGTACAACAGTGCAACACAACGTTTCCCAGGGAAATCCAGTTGCAGCAGGTGCCCCAGGATACTCTGCTTGTAGGGCAAAGCTTTTGTACTTGCCACATCATGTTGATTGGGGCTCTGGGCAGCCTGGCCTGTGAGAGGTATCTCTACCCATGGCAGATAGGTTGGAACTAGATGATCTCTGAGCTCACTTCCAACCTAAACCAGTATGGGATTCTTATGATATACCCAGTCTTTTACAGGAGGAATGTGAGCCAAAGGCTGCTCAAGTCCACAAAGGTGATGAACTGAGCGGAGAATCTCCTTGATGAGGAAAGGCTGAGGGAGCTGGGTCTTTCGAGCTTGGAAAAAAAGAAACTGAGGGGGGACCCCATGACTATTGATCAAGGTGGAAAGGGTGGGTGTCAGGAGGAAGGAGCCAGGCTCTGCTCAGGGGCACCCAATGCTAGGACAAGGGGCACTGGGTGTCAGCTGGAACAGAGGAGGTTCCACATCAAGAGGAGAAGCAACTTCTTCCCGGTGAGTGTGCCAGAGCCCTGGCAGGGGCTGCCCAGGGGGTTTGTGGAGTCTTCTTCTCTGGAGATGTTTCAAACCCACCTGGACTGTTCCTGTGTGACTGGATCTGGAGGCTCCTACTGTGGCAGGGTGATTGGACTGGATGGTCTTTCGAGTTTCCTTCCAATGCCTAATCTGTGATTCTGTGAAGTTAAAGTGTTTCCACTGACTCTAGCGAGTGCCTAGTTAGGTTCTGTACTACGGATATTGATGTTGCTTGAGATGGAAGACTTTAGTAACTAAGTCCTTTTGTTTTTTCTTCCATAAATGGCAGTGAGCTGTGTAACAAATAAAATGCTAATAGGCTTGTGCTATGGAACTCCTTTTATCTGTACAGATGTAAAGTCATGTATGTGTTTTAGGTTTCTTGTTAGCTTTGGCAGGACCCTGGATGACCCCAAGCTGTGTAGGAGTGTCAGTCTGCTGGAGGGGATGAAGATGTTGCAGAGAGATCTGGACAGGCTGGGTCAACGGGCAGAGGCCAAAGGGATGAGGTTGAACAGGGCCAAGGGCAGGGTCCTGCACTTTGGCCAGAAGAACCCCCTGCCGCTACACACTGGGGTTAAGTGGCTGGAGAGCAGCCTGGCAGAGAGGGATCTGGCAGGACTAGAACTAGCTAAATGTGAGCCAGCAGGGTGCCAGCCTTTTATGAGAAGAGGCTGAGGGAGGTGGGGGTTATTTAGCCTGGAGAAGAGGAGACTCANCTGGGCTGCATGAGCTCAGAAGCCTTTTCCAGCCTCAATAATTCTGTGATTTTATTTGCTCCAAATGCAAATTGATGACTTTCTTATGGTATCTCATAATTTGTACCTGTCCCCCCACTATTTCTGTAGAACAGATGTACAGCAGTTCAACAGTTTTAATCCTCTTCATTACCAACTAAGCCAGGTGGTGCTTTTGGTGCTGTTTTCCTTCCATCTTCTGAGGCAATAATGAAAAAGTAATGAGAGATCGCATCCTTCTGCTTAAGAGAGAGGTGGGTTTAACATCTTCACGAGTTACCAATTCATTGTCTTCTTGTACAGCCAGCAGGGGAATGGGCTGCAAAGATCTACCAGGTTGTCTGAAGAGAAAGCTGCTAGGCGTAACTTTGCGGAAAGAAATGAAAAGCACCTGCCAGTTCCCACGTAATGCAGAACTGACTTTAAACTCTGACACCAGTAGAGTAAAATGGTGTTAAAGTGGTGCTCGGGGACTGCCTGATAATCCAGCGCTGAATCAAATTTCCCTTCTGCACTTCTCATGCCAACGGCATTCCAGGATTGCTTTATGCTTTTTCCATTTGGAAATAAGTAGGTGTTTTCCTTGCTGGTTTTGTTCTCAGTTGTGATCGTTTGCAAAGGCTAAACTCATACCATGACTGAGGCGAACGGAGGTTCCTCTAAACATCACAAACCTCATATTTTCACTCTGAAAACCGAGCCATTTTATGTGCCAAGGCTGAAGTGAAGGAAGTGCTTAAGAACTTGACCCAAAGTCTTTAGGGTCAGCATAAGGGACTCGTCTTGAACCTCAGTGGGCTTTGATCAGGCTGTGAGTAACCTGCCATTTATCAGGTTAGTTCCCTGCTATTCTTTTCCCTAATGTTCACCCAGGAAATGGGTTTTGTTAGTGACAAGAGTGAATCTGAAAGATAAATGGGGGGAGAAGAAGTATGCACACACTGAGGGCCCACTCCTGCTCTCAGCAATGCAGGTGTGGGTCTCCCTATCTTGTAGGATCAGCCGTGTGGCTGATTTTACAAGAGATGTGATGATTTACACGGGGTCAGCCTCTGCGCTGCACACCTGGGGACCTGAGACCAGGGCGGGCTGTGCTCCATGGCAAGTGTAGGTATTTGTGGTTCATCTGTCATTGCCTAGCGTTAAACTCCTTTGAAGAGCCTTCAGAAAGAGTGGAGGATTTGGCAGGCACATTAAAAACCCGACAAACAAACAGGGAAAGCAGTGCTCTGTGCTGCCAGTTGCCTTGTGCTGTCTGTCAGTATTTGGCTCGCGTAGCGGAACCCACTGCCAAAGCCGTGTGCAGGGGCAGGCTCTGGCACAGGCAGGAAATTACACTGCAAATGTGGCTGTGTCACAAGGCTAATGCTAGCCAGAAGAACTCCTGACTTTGGACTTGGCTATCTAGAGCCCCTGATGTACCTGTTGGTGTGGTGTTTTCATGAGGCATCACTTTTGTGCTCCTTCAAGTCTGTCTAAATGTCTTGATTCAAAATCAAATGAGGCAACGGGTGGAGAGTAAAAGCTTGAGCCAGTGGTTGGGAAGACTGTGGAAAGTCCCACAGCTCGCAAGTCCTTGTGGATTTTGTGTCTCTTTTCGGGGTAGTTCCCTGTTTATTCCTGCAGACATTAATAGTAGCATCGTCTCTTTTTGTGGTGGTGAAGAAGTGGGTTGTTGTGTGCCACACAGCAGCTGTGTGACCAGAGATGTCCGTTTATACAAGTCCCTGCACTCCATGCAAAGGGTGTTATGGGGAAGAACCCACAGGAGCTGTGTTGACATCCAAGGGTCAAGTATTTTCCCTTTTTCCAAGCTGGCAGCCTTTGGTGACTCACGGCAAAGGTAAAACCCCAGCTTTATTCCCATATAGCATCATCTTTCTTTCCTCTGTTAATCCACATGGTTGGCAGACTTACCCCATGAATAAACCACACACACTGGTGTGTAATACAGAGGGATGTAGAGGAGGGAATGTATCCCACAAATTATTTCATAGATTCCTAGGATGGTTCAGGTTGGAAGGGACCTCAAAGATCATCCAGTTCCAACCCTGCTGCCATGAGAAGGGACACCCCCATTATACCAAGTTGCTCAAGGCCCCATCCAATCTGGCCTTGAACACTTCCAGGGAGCTGGGGGGCAGCCACAACCTGGGCAACATGGTCCAGTGCCTCAGCACCCTTGTGGTGAAGAATTTTCTCCTGACTTCCAGTCTAAACCTCCCTTCTTCCAGCTGGAAACCATTCCCCCTGCTCTGACCACTCCAAGCCTTTGGAAACAGCCCCTCCCCAGCTTTCCCATAGCCCCCTTTGGGTACTGGGAGGCTGCTCTGAGATCTCCTTGGAGCCTCCTCTTCTCCAGGCTGAACAGCCCCAAAACTCTCAGTCTGTCCCTGTAGAAGAGGTACTTCAGCCCTCCAATCAGTTTCTTTCTTGAGATGGCATTCTCCTCATATCGACCTCACAGCAGCTGGGTTTTCTGTCCATTGCCTGAAGTACTTTCCTTTATTTCTGCTGTTTTCTCATATCTCTTTCTTTCCATTAGGGTTTCTGGGTTTTTCTATTTCGTTCTGCTTTAGTTGTTGGTTGGGTTGGGGTTGTTTTTCTGAACAAATCGCTCTGTTTCACTGCAGTTAATAACACTTTTCTTTTTGGAATAACCACAAGTGGTTAAGGTCTGTCTCCCCTGGAAAGCAGCACATGCAAAACCACAGGAACTAATGCCTCCCATGACTTGATTTTCTCCACCTCCTCCTGGAGTCTTGAACCTCCCCAGTGCATCTCTAAGAGCATGTCACCTCCAGGGGATCACCCCCACTGTTCCCTGCAGCATTTTGCCTTCCCTTGAAGGTCTCAGATCAAGGTACTGACCTGATCTGACCTCTGTCACCTTCTCTGACCCCTTCTCTGACCCCAAGACATCACAGCCCGAGGTGTTAGTGCTGCAGGAACACCTGCGACATGCATTTTTTTCCTATTGGAAAAAACCCAACCAACCTTTGCATTTTTCTTTCACATTGATTCCATCTAAGCGCTGTATTTTCATCATTGCAGAGGTAATGATTTGAAATGACTTAATTTTGCTTTCAAGGATAGCAATCGGGATTTAAGAAGGACTAATCCAGCAAAATGTAGTACCTCATCATATGGGGTTTTTAGGATTGCAGAGAAAACCAGGAGAAGAGTAAGTCCCTGTGTGCTCTTAGAAGCACAGAGCTCACAGAACCACAGAATGATTGAGGCTGGAAAAGACCTCTGAGATCATGAAATCCAGCCTGTGACCTGGCATCACCACAACCTACACTGTGGCACTAAGTGCTGTGTCCAGTCTTTTCTGAAACACCTCTGGAGATGGGGGATCTATCTTCCTGGGCAGTCCATTCCAATGTCTGATCACCCTTTCCATGAGGAAGTGCTTCCTGACATCCAACCTAAACCTCTCCTGATGCAGCCTCAGGCCCTGCCCTCTTGTGCTATTACTGGTTGCCTTGGAGAAGAGCCCGACCCATGTCTGTGTAAGGGCAGGCTATGTTGTATCCTTGTTTGAACTTGCAGGACACTCCTGATTTTAAAGTCCACTTAATCTTTAAACCCATTGAATGGATGAGATTTGCATCCTGGATCTATTCAGTGGTTTTAATGACTTGGAGGGGGTTAAAATCAATTTGCTGAGTGGTAATACTTGAGCTGAATAATATTTCTTGAACACTTAAAACCCTGAAGTAAACCTTCTGGATCCATCCCGTGTTCCAGTACAAGTCTGTATTGTTCCTAATAGGCTTTCAGTAATACCACATTTTCTCCTAACAATGGGTTAGAGAGGAGAGAAGGAAAGAAGGCAGCTTCTGGGTGATTAAATGCCACTTATTCTTGTGCTCTTTATTCAGCTTCTCCCCAGCTGCTGACAAAAGGTGCTTTCTCTGAACACAGAGCAGCACGCATTCTTCTCTGTGTCACTACTGTAAGTTCCAGCTGCAACTGGAAAAATACACGTTTCTGCTTCTTTTTTGAAGCAAAGGTTTGTAGGAGATGATGCACTGCGGGGTTCCCCCCATTTTTCCCTTAAGTGTCTTGCTTTCTCTTCTAGTGCAACACCAGAACTCTTAAGAAAAGCCAACAAAAAGGGAAAGTGGGAAGAAAAGTACTTCCCACCTAGCTGAGGCTTTAACCTACGCTCCCCCCATTTCCAGCACCGGCTCCATCCTTTCCTAAGGGAGCTGAGTGGCAGCACTTGCTCCCATCTGATCACCGAGACAGTGATTGTGGTTGGAGATAACTGGCAATATCTTTAATTAAAAGGCTCACTGGAGAGCACAGGGCACTCTGCCAGTCACCAGAACAACCTGTTGCTGCTGAGAAATTACAACCACGTGCTCTGGCACAAGTGGCACCTGCCCACCCACCCCCATGCTCTCTCAGGTATGGGGTTTTGTTAATATCTCCTCGTGACTTTGTTATTTCTGTTCACAAAGGATGTGGCAATGATTTTATCTATTTCATCCTTGAACTGCCCCATGGTTTATCGTTCTGCTCTTCTCATTGTGGATGGGGATTGTTTTGCAAGAGGCAGCGAGAGTTGTAGCTTTAGTTCCTAATGCTCTGTCATGCTTGTGACCATAAATAATCCCCGGTGGAAGTAGCGATGGCACTGCTTTTCCCCAGGAGCTGCAGGCTGCCTTCATGCTGGCCACACAGCCGCTCCATCGCTTTAGGCTATCGAGTGATTCCTATTTCCAGTTCATTCAAAGAAGTTGCAGGCAGACAGCTTTTCTTTAAACAGTTTATTGTTGTTGATTAAGTTAGTTTAGTATTTATAGACTCGTGTGGCAAAGGGACTGCAAATTAGAACCAGTTTGGGTCAGGAATGTGTAGTCACTGCAGCTTTGGAACATGCATGGCATCCAAAGTTTATGGCTTTCAAAGCACTTGCCCTCTTTCAAACATTTCTGGTAAGATGGAGCAGGGTGATTTACACCTCCTGAGATACTGTTCAGGAATGTTGTTTGGTTCTTCAAGAGTGCATCAGTGGGCCTGATTTTGAGCTAAAGGGAAGGGGAAGGGCACCAATGTGATTCCATTGTGACTTAAAGTGTAAAAGATTCATCATTTAGCACTTTCTCTGCACACCACAAGTACTTTTGGGTTTCATCAGCTGTTGGTTTCTGGAGAAGACAGAGCAGAGCCCTTGCATGACCTGGTTTTCCTATCATTCTGTGCCCAGAATTGGACTTTACACTCCTGGGAGCCCCAAACCCTGGGGAGCTGAGGCTGTGCCTGGCTTATAGAGCTCAGCGTAATGTGGATCGGTCACAACTGAGCTGCCAACACCACTGTATCGCAGTGCAAGCAGTGGTGAGTGGTTAGTTCACTCGTAGGAGAGAAGACGCTTGGAAACAGCCAGCTGAGATTTTTGTGTGTATAATTTTAATATAAAACAGGGTGTGTAGCTCTTAACTGCTCAGGGGCGTCTTGGAGTCTAGAGGCAAAAGAATGAAGCATGGGGAGGGAAAGAGAAAGGAAAGAGGGAGCAGAATGGAACCTCAGGAAAGAGGGAGGAGAATGGAACCTCACCTCGCTCATCCAGAGAGGAAGGACTTGGAAAAGGCTGTTTTGGAATTGCTCATCGGAGGAAGAACTGGTGACTGAGCGTGCAATTGTGTGGTGTGTTTTTTAGGATGATTTTATTTGTTTCATTATAATTAAGGATGTGGTAGATGATGTTTTGAAGGTCCTTTCCAACCCAGTACATTCTATGATTGAGGTGGCTTTTTTGCTTAACATTAAGAATGCTGGGAGTTTTAGACACGACCTGCACTCACCCCACCCCATGGGCCAGCGCCGCTTCTTCTGCCTGATAATTGAAAACAAATCAGTGAGATCTCCTGATGGAGCCAATAGTTGAGCTGGTTTAACAAGGATCCTTCCTAGAGAGGAGACCTCGGAGTTTGTATATAGAATCATAGAATCACTTTAGCTTGGAAAAGATCTTCAGGATCATTGAGTCCAACTATTAACCCAGCTGGCCCAGGGAGGTTTTATGCAACAAAGTCTTAAAGCATTGCTTAACCTTCAGGGCTCGTTTCTTGGTTTGAGGTTATGCTTAAGTTCAAAGAACACTCTTCTTCATCCCTTCCTTTCACAGAAAGGACAGACTGTGTTCTAGAAATCTATAAAATGGCATACACTATTTTTATCTGTCCCAGATCTTTTTCCACTCCTGAGAAGGATGGGGATTGTCAGTCCCGGGGCCTTTTTGCAGCTTGGCTGCTGTGGAGCAGCATGGTATTGCCCCAGTATCCTCACTGGCAGACACTGGGGGTTTGGCAGGTGAGTGCAAGAAAAAGCAGGCAGTACCGTAACCACATTTTGGAGGCAGCTCCATTGAAGCCACAGGGATGCAAACCCAAGTAGAGAATCGACTCTATAAAACTTGGGAACTGTTTGCTCCTCTTCTCCCCCATGAATTAAGTTGTTTGTGTTTTTAAAGGATGAAAATTTGAGTTGTGTGGAGAAAGATGATTTCCCCTCATGGAGGACTGGAGTGTTTCAGAGCTGTGGTTTTGTTTGGGGTTGCATGGGAAGACAATCCTGTGAAATTCCCTGTGCAGGGAATAGGGTCCTGTCTCAGGGGGCTGCCTGGGGGGTGTGTGGAGCCATCAGCCCGGAGAACTGGGGCTTCTTACGAGACACAGTCCTGGGAATGATGTTTCCAAGCTCTGGGCTGCCCTTTAATCTGCCAGGTGGGCTGAAGGGAAGCCAGGAAACTGGAAGTCTTGGGAGCCACGGCTCCAAAGTGTCTGGCTCAGCTATGGTTGCAGGCTCTGGCTCCACGTCAGCTACTGATGGGGAGCCAGAGAGCCATGCTTCCCAGCAGCCCCCAGGGGAGCCACACTGGAGTGGGGGCATGCCGGCAACTGGGAGCTGTGGGAACTGGAAGGCACGTTGCCAGAGGGCTGCGAGCTGAACAGCAGACTCCCCATTAACGCAGCAAGGCTGCATGGTGGGGTCAAAGTCAGTGGTGGGGGTCCTGTCAAAAACCTGGTAGGACTTTACAGCCAATATTTGCGAGCTGAACCATCTCCAGGTGATGTTTTGACTGGGCTGTGTTCTCCAGTGGAAACTCATTGTTAAAGAATTTCTGATCAGCACTTTTAAAATCCAAGGATTTCTTCCTTCACATTTATGTTGTTGATTAACCTGCCTGTTGCAGTGGAGTTGGACTAGATGACCTTTGGAGGTCTCTTCCAACTCAACACATTTTGTGATTCCTTATTCATATCTTTTCCAGCCTTCCAACCCCTGCAAAGGGCTGTCAGAAGGCTTGGGCTGGCTTTTCTCAAGGGCAGGGAATGATAGGACAAGGGGTCCTGGATTGAAGTTGGAAAAGGGCAGAGTGAGGCCGGACAGGAGGAACAAGGTCTGGGATCTGATGGGGGGGGCGGGGGGGAGAATCCTTGGAACAGGCTGCCCAGACAGGGGGTGGAGGCCCCATCCCTGGAGCCATTCAAAATCAGGCTGGTTGGGGCTCTGGGCAGCCTGCTCTGGCGAGTGCTGACCCTGCTTGGTGTAGGGGGATTGGACTGGATACCCTCTGGAGGTCCCTTCCAACCCTGTGATTCTATGATTGTAGCATTACTTTTATAGCAGTAGGGTCACTTGGTTTTTGGATGTCCAGGAGGGCAATCAATGCAGTTCTCATATGCTGAAGTATAAATCCATTTGTGTATGATGTGGGAAAAACCTTGATCCCACAGAAGGCAGTACAAAAGTTACTGCAGCGCAGCTAGGACTAAAGACTTATGCCCTGCTCATATCATCACACTGATTTATATGGCATTGCAATGAAATTTAGTCCTTTAAAACACATCAGTTGGATCTTGGAGAAGATGCATCTTTATTTGCAACCACCTGTTGTGATATCCCAAACTTGTATCTTGCCCCTGAAGTGGGGAGAGCAAAGCAAACCCAACCCCAAACCAAACAAACCCCAAACCCCAAGGATCCAGGGAAAACCACAACCTTTACAAACCCGCCCTACACTCGTGTTCCAAGTCCTCCTTACATTATTTGCAGTTATTGCATAAACACGTTTCACAACAGCTATACTGTTAGCAAAACACACACATACTTACAATATTTCTCAGAGCAGCTCATGCCGCAGGGGCTGCTAACGTCTTCTCAGGGACTGTGCTGCCTCTTCCAGCAGAAGAGGAGAAAGATGAGTGAGGAAATCACTGTGCTTGCACATAGAATATGTGTGTGTGTGTGTCCCCTGGGTTCTTGGGTGGGGGGTAGCAGATTTCCCAGCATCAAGATTATCATCTTGGCTTTTTTCTTCATGGAATCATCAAGGTTGGAAAAGACTTTCAAGATCATCAAGTCCAACTGTCTACCTTACAAGGTGTAACCACTAAACTATCTCCTGAAACACCAGGTCTGCCTGTTTTTTTGAACGCATCTGTCGTGCCCCTGTCCAGTCCATTTGACAGCAACAGTCCCTTTATTCCTTCTGTGTTCTTTCTATTACCCATCCTGTATGTTCTGTTCCTACGTCCCATTTGCACCCATCGCTTAAGTTGAACAGACATTTTTGATGCAACCCAAGCTCTGTTCCTTTGAAGGAAGAATTTTATGATTGAAACACTTAGGTTAGAAAAGTTATATAATCATAGAATTTTCCAGGCTGGAAGGGACCTCCAGAGGTCACCCAGTCCAACCTCCTTACACAAGCAGGGACACCTCTACCTAGACCAGGTTGCTCAGAGCCTCATCAATCCTGACCCTAAATGGTCCAGGGGTGGGGTCCTCATCACTTCCTTGGCAGCCCATTCCAGCTATCAATCCCCCTCACACTTTCTTCTAATCTCTCGAGTAAATCTCTCCTTTTCCAGCTTGAACCTATTGCTTCTTGTCCTGTTTATACAATCCCTTTGGAATAGACCTTCCCCTGCCTTCATGTAGGCCCCCCTCGCTACTGGAAGATCAAAAGAGGGTTCCTCCAGAGCCTTTTCTTCTCCAGGCTGAGCAGCCCCAAGTCTCTCAGCCTGTCCTCATAGGAGAGATGCTCCATTAAGTCCATCCTTTAAGATCATCTGGCTTGCTCTCCAGAGCCTTCACAAGACTCATTGCCCTTCTTTGGACCTGCTCAATGTCTGTCTTGTGTTGAGGTGCATCCCATAGTTAGCTTTCCTAGGAACCCTTTTCCTTTGCCTGCTTATTTTCCTGGGAATTCTCTTTCTGGTTTCCATTTAGAAGCAGATGGATAACATGGGAGAAAAAGCAGAAGGGAAACAGGAGTGTTCCCAGCGAAGAGCATCTCGACTGGGAATCAGATCAAAAGGCGAATGGTGTCCCAGAGTGTTTCAGGGAACAGATACCAGTATTGGAGCAAGGGAACTTTCAGTGTTCGAAATGAAAGCTTCTGGAAAGATCCCATGTGGAATTCTGTGTGCCATTTTGGTTTGGAACTCTGTGGGCCACTGCTGATACAAGCAGGCTCTTGGTTGAGCTGGCAGATATGGCTTGTTCCGTCAAGCCAAGGGCTCGCTACAGAGAGTGTTCCTGCTTGCTGTGAATAAAGCGATTATCCTCGTACGTGCCAGGGAGGCAGAGATTAATGCTGATGCAAAGCTAAATTTGTCTAAACTGGCCATCACTGAGTTTGAGTTAATGTTTTCAAAGTGGAAAAGCTGTGAGGCACTGAAAGAACTTTCCAGCAGGAGCAGTTTGGGCAAGAAACTTAATTAGCTGGTGGATGGCACCGGTTCAGGTCATAAGCAGCACGGCGTGTCTGCAATAAAGGGAGAACTGTGCCAGATCACCCTACACTTTGCTTTAAGTCATTGCAGCGACCTGCGTCCTCCAGCCTTCCCTCTTCCAGAGGTTATCCCGCACCTTCTGGTGTTCCCACAGTGGCTGCCGCCTCCTGCTCACCCCCTGCTGCCAACGGCCCACCCGTTCCAATGCTCCTCGGTGAAAGGACATTTTGTGGAGCTGATTCACCGCCGTGTTTTTTACTCTTTGCTCCTTTGTGTGTAATCCTCGCTCTTTCAAGCTAACGGCTTCCCCTCAGATGGTTTGCCAATAGCAATTGTGATCTTAATATTTCATGCCAGCTTCATCTCGCTGTCCTTACGGGGTAAATGAGGCTTATATGTGCTCCGGAGAGCGCAGCTCTCCTTTTGTAAGGCCACACTTAATTGCAATTAAACAGGCAGCCTTTGTAAAATTAATATTATTATTGCTGTGCCGTGCGTGGGCTCTCGCTTTTCGGGAATGGCCAACCAGTGTGAGCAGAGTCCAAATGCAGCCCTTTTACTTTCTGGGATTTTTAGTTTCTTGAATGTATTTTAATCACCTGTTTGCTTTGGCAGGAGGAGTCTATTTTAGATATTCAAATCAGTGGGAAAATAAACCAGTAACTTTGCTTTAAGTCTGATCTGACATCTGTTCCTTTCTTCATTTCTGTTCGGCTTCCTTCATTATGCTTTTTCACAGGTCTCTTTGTTCTCCAGTATGGTAATGTTGGGGGGTTGTTTATACCACATACCTAAACTAGGCTTTCTAAAGGCTTCTTTAGAATGTAAAGTTGCTCTTCTTATCCTCAACCCCAATCCTACCACCACGTGGACGTGTACAAACTCAGCTTGTGGGAAAAACCCACGCAGCACAGCTACCAACCCTGAGCGTTTCCAGACTGGGAGAAGTTTGTGTTGAACATTTGACGGGATAGGACTGGCCACCTTTTACTGGGGAGCATGAAACCAGCAGCTGATGTTCCCTGGCTGAGCCAGGCGTTCACTTCCTTTCCTCAGCATCTGTTGCTGTTGTGGTTCTCCAACACTGAACAGATGATTTTGTGATTGCTGGATCACGATATTGGGATTAACTTGCTGCAGTCATGGTCTTCAGCAGAACTACAAGAGGATAACTCTTGGTTGATAACCTTACACATCGTTTGATCTTGACCCCAAAGAGTGCCTCACATAGTTCCCTCAAAGTGCTCCTCTGGAAATGAGCGGTATTCAGAACAAAACCCAGAAACACCCTTCTGACTGCAGTCCCTCTCATCTCAAGTGTACATGTGGTTAGGTTGGAGGTCACGGATGCGTTGCAGAAGGAATGGGGCTCTTTGCTGAGGCTGGAGATAGAAAGGATTTCAGTTCTTCTCATGCCTGGTTCCTAATGTTTCACAAGAACATGTTTCTTCCAAAATGTAAGAGAAGAAAAACAGTATTTTGACTAAGGAATGTAATTCCCTCTCCCCCAAAAGAGATATTTATTCAAAAGCTGGAGCAGATCCAGTTCAAATGTTGAATACTGAGCCAGCACAGAGACATTCAGCCCATGGTCATCACCGTGCAGGTGCAAGGGAAAGGGAGTTTAGGCTTGAGCCTTTTTGAAATATAACTTTACCTACATGTTTGACATTTTCTCGCTCTTTTATAAGGAGTGATGGAAATCTACGTTTTTCCTCCTTTCATAAAATGAACTTCATGCTCGTTAAAGGTGCTAGATTGGCAACCCTGGAGACTGAAGTCTTCTGTTAACCCAGAGAATGTATTGCTCAGCATGGGAAAGCTGCAGTGCAGTCCTCCTCCAGGTGCTGCCCAACTCAAGTGCTTCAGCCATGACCTGGTGAGAAATTCATCCTATTGCCATGGCAGCTGTGACTTTTGAGATCGTGGAATCATAGAATCACTTGGAAAAGCCCTTCAGGTTCTTTTATCCAGTGGCTGGAGTCTAACCCTGAATCCAGCTGTCCCAACCCACCCTAAACCCTGTCTCTGAGCTCCAGATCTCCACAACTCTGAAACATGGCCAGGGCTGGCAATTCAAACCCCTCCCTGGGCAGCCTGTGCTAAGGCCTGAGAACCCTTTCCAGGGAATTGTTTTTCCCAATGTCCAACCTAACCTTCCCCTGGGGCAACTTGAGGCCATTTCCTTTTGTCCTCTCTTGCTTCTTAAGAGAAGAGGCCACCTCCCACCTCTCTCCACCCTCCTGTCAGGCAGTTGCAAACAGCAATAAGATCTCCTCTCTGCCTCCTTTTCTCCAGACTAACCAGCCCCAACTCCCTCAGCCTCTCCTCACAAAGTTTGTTCTCCAGCCTCTTCCTCAACCTTGTTGCCCTTCTCTGGACCCACGGCAGCCCCTCAATGTCCTTCTTGTATTGAGATGCCCGAACCTGAACTCAGTAACAGACTCTGCCAGGAAGGAGTCAGGTCAAGCTTGTTCTAATGATGCTGTTACCCCTTTAAGAAATTCTTTGGACCTAAGCAGACCACCCCACAAGCAACCTCCAGAGAGCGTGCAGTGAGTAGAAGAACCTCATCATCTTCTCTTTCACTTGGTACACACAAAACTGAGCAGGTCTTTGATGAACCCCCGGTGAAAATGCGGAGCTTGCCATGAAAAATAAGTAGCAGGAAAAGATGACTAACTGAGCACATACCCCAAGAAAACCTCACACGACTCCTCGTTTTCCACCTCTCCTCTTCATCACTGGGGTGTCTGTCCTTCACAATTAGGGAATGTCTGTGTGTGTGTGCTCCAGGACAACATTAAATAGTGCCTTTGCATGGAGAGAGGTCTGCTCTCCTTAGCCCAGAAACAGCTGAGAGTAAAACACAACAATCTTTGCACTTAGACCATCGGCTCTGGCAAAACAGATGACATACAACCTAATATTTCTTCTTCCTAACAGTTTGTAATGATTAACTTCCAAGTAGAGAGGTACACAAACACTCCAGTTCAACAAAGCACTTAAGGGTAGAAATTTATGCGTCACGGTAATACAGCTGACCTCAAAAATTTAACTTGTCACTTGATGTTGATGCAGGCAGCGTTTTTTCAGGGCTGTCCTGTCCAATAACCCATTCTTCATCTTTTCATATCGCTGGTTCTGTGGAGAAATAAACTCTGGTAAACTCGCTCGTGATGAAACTGGTAGCAGTGAGATCTCAGCAGAGATTCTTTAAACCCGGATTTAGATAAAGTCGTTTGAGTGCGATGCCAGAAGTGATTCATGTAGTGGGTTTGCAATAAACAGTGGAATCGCCAGATTTTCCGCAGGGTAAGTTCTGTGGGTGACCCGACGCATGTTCTGGGTTCCTCTGGTTGAGGGAAGTCAAGCAAGATAATTTATTTCTGTGGGAAGGTTAAAGCATCAAAGACAGGAGGGGCTGTAGGTGCAGAAAATGGCAAGATAGGAAAATTACTGCAGATAGGAAAAGTATTGCAGGATCATGGAATGACTGAGGCTGGAAAAGACCTCTGAGCTCCTCCAGCCCAGCACCTAACAGCACCCCATCANTTGCCTGGGAGAAGGGCCTGACCCTCACCTGTAGGGGGTCTACCCTTCAGGTAGTTATGGAGAGTGATAAGGTCCCCCCTGAGTCTCTTCTTCTCCAGGCTAAATACCACCAGCACTCTCAGCCTGTCATCATCACATTTCACCAACTTCTTTGCTCCTCTGGACTAGCTCCAGCCCCTCATTCTCTTTCTTGAAGTGAGTATTAAGCAATTTAGGGGAGGGGAAAGAGTTTTAATTAAACCTCAAGGTGTGTAAAGGACACTGCTACAGGACAGTGAAGACCTGTTTGAGGAGAAAATTCAGGGAATAATGAGCCTCTTGACAACAGAGGTGACTATGTTCCTTGCTGTGGTCTTGCAAAACAGGACAGTGTCTCTTAGGGTCTCTCCCACCTTGGCTCTAGCCTGCAGCTTTCCAAGGACACACCTATGCATTTGTAGAGCAGCTGTGTTTCCTTTGAGCCTGTTGATATCCTCAATCTGTAGGGCAGTAACCCAGTGACCTGCAACCTCACCAGGGCAATCCAGTGCCACTCAAGTCAGTGCAAGTCTTGGTCATAAATCAGAAGAAAAGCTGTTTGTTCCCACAATTTTGAGGAGCTTGCCTAGGGTCAAGATGTAACAGTGGGGTAGAAGAGCCCTGCAAAGATGCTCTTCACTTGGAATCCATGTGCTTGTGCACAGTGGTTTCACTGAGAGACATGCATTAGGACAAGGGGAAATGGCCTCATGTTGTGTCAGGGGAGGGTTAGATTGGATCTTAGGAAGAAGCCCTTCGCTGAGAGGGTGGTTGGGCACTGGACCAGCCTGCCCGGGGCGGTGGTGGAGTCACCATCCGAGGAGGGGTTTAAAAACTGAGTAGCTAGAGCGCTTGATGACATGGTCTAGGGGTTAGGGAGATGTTGGGATGAGAGCTGGACTTGATGCTCCTGGAGGCCCTTTCCAGCCAGGATGATTCTGTGGTTCTGTGCTCAGGATGCTTAGCTCAGCCTTTTAATGATGGAACACAGAGCTGTGCTGTTGGGGCATTTTCAGATAAGGTTTCCAGACGTGCTTTCTGCTTTAAGGCTTCGCCAGTACTAACACGACCCGAGCTTAAGTCAACGTCTATTTTTTAATATCATCTAGATACGTGGTGCTATTAACGTAACTTTTAATTTCCATGTCAGAGCAGAGATAAGACCCATTTGGATTAGCATCACCACAAAACTGCTGAGATGGTGAATTTCCAGTGGGTGACTGTGTCACGGTAGGGAAGGGTAAAAGCAATCCAACGTACGAGGACTGTTACAGATCCCATATGGTGAGAAATCACTTTTTTGGGCAATTTTCAAAAGATAGTGATATGATTTCACCCCCTCATGTCTGTCACCACATCATCTAGCGTGGAGGAATGCGAGGCGGAGTTAGCAGGAGGTTTAACTCCTCTTTGTGCACATTGGCTTAATGTTAGACTTGTGAAACCTCAATTGAAGTGGTTTTTTAGGTTCATTTATGTTAGAAGGTGTGTATCCCATGCTTTCAAAAGGCTTTTTAGTGATTAGATGGGATGAATGTATTTATTATCTGCAGTTTGTTCTCACAGAATCACAGAGTAACTCTGGTTGAACAGAACCTCCCAGATCCTTGAATCCAACCATCCTCACTATAACAAAAAACCTCAGTCCCTGAGAGACTGACAAACACAACCTGACCCCCTCCCTGCTGCCACTCGAGCAGGGTGTGAAGCACCATGGTTCCTTAACACCTCCAGGGATGGAGACCCTACCACCTCCCTGGGAAGGCCCTGCCAGTGCCTCCCAACTCTTTCTGGAAAGAGTTTCTTCCTCAGATCCAATCTAAACCTCCCCTGCCTCCACTTCAGACCATTGCCCCAGCTTCTGTCAGCAGTCACCAAGGAGAGGAGGCCAATACCCACCCCTCCATAATGTCCCTTCAGGGGGTTGGAGAGGGCAGTGAGGTCCCCCCCTCAGCCTCCTCGTTTCCAAACTAAAACTGCCCAGCTTCCTCAGCCTTTCCTCTTACAACTGGTTCTTTAAACCTCTCTTGAGCTCTGTAGCTCTGCTCTGGACCTGTTCCAGCATCTCCATGTCTTTCCTATCATGAGGCTCCCAGAACTGACCTCAGTAGTCGAGAGGGAGCCTCTCAAGGGCTGAGTTCAGGGGCACAAGACCTTTC
>VZRI01013914.1:90557-123701 GCA_013397515.1 Upupa epops | reverse complement strand
TTCTCCTGCTGCCCATGCTCTTTCTGATCCAGGCCAGGATGCTGTTGGCCTTCTTGGCCACCTGGGCAGCCTGCTGGCTTTTATGAAGCTGTCTCCCAGCACCCCTAAGTCCTTTTCTGCTGGACAGCTTTCAAGCTACTCATCCCCCAGCCTCTTCTACTGTTATGTTTTAGCTTGTGGTAGCTGTTGCTGGTCTGAATGAGTGACATAGTCTTTTCTTTCCTGTGATACCTCCTTGTTCTTTCCTTGTCTTACACGTGAAGCACAAGAAAGTAACGTGTACACATCCACAAGTCTCGCAAATTCTTTTGCATCAAAACATTCACCATGGGAAGAAGGGGAGGAGTTGATTTTGATTAAAGACCTGAATGCCATAATGATTTCTGAAGTCGCTTGGGTCTCTAGAACCCATGGTGGAGCTCTGGAAGTCCTTTTCAGTGTCCAGGCTCAGAAATGGCCAGACGTAGCATCTGGCAGTGTGTGATATTGGATGGCACCTAGATAGAGAAATGCTAAGAAATAGGGAAGGTAGGAGCCAAATAATTCTCCCATATGAAGTTTATATTCTGCAGGTGACTGTATGTGGTGGGATCACCACTTAAAACCAAAATAGACCCATTGGAGAATGGAAAGGAAAGGGTGTCCTCCCTCCCATGTGAGAACATTGCCTTCCCAGTAACTCTTCCTAGTACATCTTGTACTGGTAGCTGTTGGTGTTTAGATGGTGACACACAGAGGTGGAACTGAAGCAACACCAATAAAGTCTGCAGGTACATGCAGGATGGCCTCGTGATGTGGCAACCTGACAACTTTACATCATACTTCATTTCACGGCAGAATTTCACTTGTATTCATTTCACCTGTATTTGCTATCACTGCTGTTGTGGCTTTGTCTGTCTTCCTTTTCTCTACCCACTTTTATTTTATTTAGCCATAACATTTAGCTTAAGTGAGTGGTATCATATTAAAGGTAGTAAAACAAATTCTAATTGCAAATTAAAATCACTACTGTTAGTGGGTTATTGATTTTACCTTCTCAGTTCAGTTGTCTGGCTGACATTTTTTAATCACTTCTTTGTTCCCTTTCAAGAAAAATGCTTTGTGCAGGTGATCCCTTCTCACTTTTTGCCCTAGATCACAGAATAATCCTGGTTGCAAAGGAGCTCCCAGATCTCTGAATCCAACCGTTCCCACACCAACAAAAAACCAAAACACCCAAAAGATTGACAAACACAAACTAACCCCCCCCCCATGCTGCCACTCGAGCGGGCATCAAGCACCATTGCTACACGGTTCTTCAACACCTCTGGGCAGGGCATGGGGACTCAACTACCAACCTGGGAAGGCCCTGCCAGTGCCCAACTACTCTTTCTGGAAAGAATTTCTTCCTAAGATCCAATTTGAACCTCCCCTGCCTCAACTGCAGACCAGTGCCCCTGCTTCTGTCAGCATGCACCAAAGAGAAGAGGTCAACACCCAGCCCTCCACAACCTCCCTTCAGGTAGAGGGCAGTGAGGTGTCACCCCCTCCCACCCCCAGGCCTTGTCTTCTCCAAACTAAAGCTGCCCAACTCCCTCAGCCTCTCCTCTTACAACTGGTTCTCTAAACCCCTCCTGAGCTTGGTAGCTCTCGTCTGGACCCAGCATTTCAATATCAAGGTCCTCCTCCTGCCTCATAAACACAGAATCACACAGTGGTAGTTGCAAACAAGAACCCACTAACCAGGTAGTTTATTTACAGCGTGTTTCCTGTGGCCACACTATCACCAGGGACCGTTTTGCTGTGATGGGGTAGCAAATGCCCTCCTAATTGTAGCATAACATGCGCTTAGCGTGCTGAGGAAGAGGAGGAGAGTGTCCGTCAACATACTTCTTCATTGTGCATCGCTGAAGAGCGGGATTTTATGTTAGTGATTCATGCTGTGTGGGAGGGCAGTCTTTAAAATAATATAAATAATAGCACAGTACGTTAGGGTTGTTTGGCTTAGCTTAAAATCAAAACGTCTGAGCACTTTCTCTCTAAGGACCGTGGGAGTTCAGTGAGAACAAGATCAGGAGGTCATATTCGGCACCCAGTTATGTGAGGAGGTCGTAGAGACGTGGGGCATGGTCTCTTCTCCAAAGTACTAAGTGATAGGACAAGAGGAAACAGCCTCAGGCTGCACCAGCAGGTGTTGAGTTTGGCCTTGAGTAGAAACTTCTCCCTGGAGAGGGCCCTCAAGCCTTGGCACAGGCTGCCCAGGGAGGGAGTTGGATCGCCATCCCTGGCTGTGTTTCATAGTCGCGGAGATCTGGAGCTCAGGGACAGGGTTTAGGGTGGAACGGGACAGTTGGGTTCAGGATTGGACTGGATGAGCTTGAAGTGCTTTTCCAAACTAAACGATCCTGTGATTCTGTGCCCGTATATTCATCTTGAACAAGTTTCCCTCCTTGGCACCAATTTACACAGCGATGCAAGAAGTGTTCGGCTGAAGGTTTACGAGTTGCACAAGCTGGTGTCCTGCCCCTTAGGGATTATCCTTTAGGTCAGCAGGCTGATTTCTCAAGAGTTCCTACAGAAAAATGTGCTAAAGGAAGCTGATAACAGTATTTATAAAGCACTCTGCAGCCTCTTATATGGGAAAGGAGTAGTTGCTTCTGTGTCTGTGGCTTTCTGTTGTTGGGGCTGAGCCCTACTGTGTTCACTTGAGAGGATGCTGGAGGTACTCAGCTCTTTTTGTTCTGCCCCTTTGGGTTTTCCTTGAGCAAGAAGTCATCAGAAGTTTTTAGTCTCATTATTGTACAACGGAAAGATGGCACAGTGCTGGAAACCACAAAGAACTCTAAAACAAGAGCAGTTGGCTATTGCTGATGCTTGTAAACCAGTTGTTCACTCTCCCTTTACTCGTGGATGAATCCCTCATTTAATTTCTTAACCAGGCTTCTTGTTCTAGCAGGGGCATGGGGAGCTTGGAGATCTTTGCATGCCGGGAGCAGTGACATCTCCTGAAACAAATGTGCGCAGGCAGAGTGTTTAGATACTTTCTGCCTCACACTGACCTTCCCAAGAATTTCACACACACTCTGGGCACTGGGTTCCTTTCCACAGGTTTCCCCTTAAGTGCAAAGCCATATGTTTTGGGGAAGGGTAAGCAATCAACAGGTTACACGCTTAACCCTTGAGCCCCCTATCTGGAACGAGATGGTTTTATTGCGTTGCTTCACCCCATGTATTATTCTACTAACAAGTGAGGATGCAAAAGGTTGATTACAAGCTACTCTTGAATAGCATGTGGGTTATTTTTATAGCTCCTTGATTGATATTTATTCCAGATGTGGGTTGTGATTTATTTATTTATTTTATACCTTTCATACCTGCAAATCAGTACCCGTTCTGGAAGGTGGCCCTCCTGGGGGAACTTGAATGCATTTCAGGCTGTTGAGGTAAATGGGAAGTGAAAGTGCCTGTGATGTGTGATTAGGCCTGGTGAGGGGCAAATGCTATCCAACTTTTATCTACCAGAGTTGTCTCAGTGGTTATTCTGTCAGCGGCTGGTGTTTGAGAAGCTCTATAGTGTTCTTGAGAAACTATGACACGCAGTATCATTTAGGTTGGAAGAGCTCTTTCAGATCCAACTCTTCTTCTCCATCACTGCCAGGTCCCCACTAACCCCTGTCCCGCACCCCACAGCTCCATGATTTTGTAACCCCTCCAGGGATGGAGACTCCCCCACTGCCCTGGACAGCCTGGGCCAGGCCTGGGGAGCCCTTGTGAGGCAGAAATTGTTCTTCAAGCCCAACCTCAATCTCCACTGGGGCAACTTGAGGCTGTTTCCTCTCATCATGTCACTCTTTCCTTGGGAAAGAGAAGAGACCATCCCCCACCTGGCTCCATCCTCCTGAAGTTCAGGGAGTTGTGGAGAGTGGGAAGGGCCACCCTGAACCCCTTTTCTTCCCAGTTCAACTTCCCCACTTCCCTCAGTTGCTCCTCAGAGCACTGGTGCTCCAGCCCTTCTCTGGCCCCTCTGCAGCCCCCTCAATGTCCTTCTGGCAATGAGGGGCTCAAAACACAATCCCACATTCAAGTTGTGGCTTCAGCAATTCCCACTACAGGGGGATGATTCCTACCCTGGTCCTGTGGGCTACAGTGGTGCTGATAACAACCCAGGATACTCTTGGTCTTCTTTGCCAGTCCTTCCTTCCCGGTCCTGCATATTGTTTCTGGCACAAAGAACCAGGAGCTGGGATGGTTCACAAGCTGGGAACACAAGTGGGAACACAAATCTCATCCCCTTTTCTCTGTTGCTGGAGGCAAAGTGCTCTCTCAGTACCTACCAAGAGCCTTCTGCTCTTACGGTTGATGTAAAGCAGTGGCACAGGCTGATTAATGGCAGGGCTCCCCATAGCTGACGTTTGGGGTTGCAGTTTTGAAAGACGCTTATAAAATTGAGCCACTAATGTTATTTTACAGCCTTCTTTTTTTCAGCTTTGAAATTCCTCTCGCTATACAGCATGTTATTTTTCCTTTTTATTGATGTTTAAGGGTATTTCAGCAATTCAACTTGGTGTGCTTCAGCCAAAAAATGTACCGACAGATAGCTGCTTTGGCTCGATAAGTAACAGCTCTTCCTGTGTTACTGCAACACAGTCAGCATTGCTTGGCTTGGCAGCTTGGGGATAGAAAACATCAGAAGAAGTTGGGGGGAAACATGCGCATGGTTTGGGACAATTTGTAGCATAAATCACAGAGTAGCCCTGGTTGGAAAGGAGCTCCTAGATCCCTGGGTCCAGCTATCCCCACACCAACAACAAACCTCAACACCTGGGAGACTGACAAACACAAACTGACCCCCTCCCTGCTGCCACTCGAGCAGGGCATCAAGCACCATGGCTACACGGTTCTAAAACACCTCCAGGCATGGGGACTCCACCACCTCCCAGGGAAGGCCCTGCCAGTGCCCAACCACTCTTTATGGAAAGAATTTCTTCCTCAGATCCAGTCAAAACCTTCCCTGCCTCAGCTTCAGACCATTGCCTCTGCTTCAGGCAGCAGGCACCAAGGAGAAGAGACCAACAGCCACCCCTCCACACCCTCCCTTCAGGGAGTTGGAGAGGGCATTAAGGTCCCCTCCCTCAGCCTCCTCCCAACTAAAGCTGCCCATCTCCCTCAGCCTCTCCTGAGATGACTGGTTCTCTAAACCTCTCATAGGCTTGGTAGCTCTGCTCTGGACCTGTTCCAGCATCTCCCTGTCTTTCCTATCATGAGGGGCCCAGAAATGACCCCAGGACTTGAGATGAGGCCTCCCAAGGGCTGAGTCCAGGGGCACAAGACCTTCCCTTCTCCTGCTGCCCATGCTCTTCCTGATCCAGTCCAGGATGCTGTTAGCCTTTTTGGCCACCTGGACACCCTGCTGGCTCCTATGAAGCTGTCCCCCAGGTCCTTTTCTGCTGGGCAGTTCTCAAACCCCTCATCCTCCAGACTATAGCATTGCCGGGATTGTTGTGACAGAAATGCAGGACCCAGCACTTGGCCTTCTTGTCCCTCAGACAGCTGGTCTCAGGAAGAATCCCTGGACTGAAAAGCTGTGGAAATGCAGTGTAAGGAATATGGATTGGTAGGGACCTGTCAGTACTGCGGGACAGTTGGACCTAATGGTCTTAAAAAGCGTTTCCAACCCAAACAATTCCATGATTTTGTGGTGAATATAAATTATTATAGTCCTAATAAATTTAGCAGAGCTAGCGAGGCATCCAGCTGGTGAGGATCTGTCCTGTGCTCCCCAGTACATCATGGACTCCTTTGTCCCACCAAGAGCCTGCTTTCAAATGCATGGTTAATCCTGTACTTCATGATCAAAAATCAGCACTGGCACTTAAAGGACTCACAAATTTTACCCCACAATTCCTGCCTCTATTTCAGTAGTGTAAGATTTAATAGAAACCCAAGATGTCTCTATATATAGTTCTTCCAGTTTAAATTCTGTTTGTAGAGATTTATTGAGGCTGGAAAAGACTTCTGAGATCATCAAGTCCAGCCCAGGACCTAACATCACCCCAGCGGCTACACCAGGACTACACTAAAGGCCCCAGCCAGGCTGTCCTTCAAGACCTCCAGACACAGGGACTCCCCCACTGCCCTGGGCAGTCCAGTCCAGGCTCTGAGCACCCTTTCCCAGGAAGAAGGGCTTCCTAACATCCAACATAATCCTCCCCTGGCAGCTTCAGGCCCTGCCCTCTCACCCTGGTGCTGGTTGCCTGGGAGAAGAGCCTGACCCCCACCTGACTACAACCTCCCTTCAGGGAGTTAGAAAGAGAGAGAAGGTCCCCGCTGAGTCTCTTCTTCTCCAGGCTAAACACCCCCAATTCCCTCAGCTTCTCATCAGCCTTTCCCTCCAGTCCCTCCACCAGCCTTATTGTTCCTCTGGACCCGCTCCAGCCCCTCCATCTCTTTCTTATAGTGAGGGGCCAAGAACTGTCCCCAGTACTCGAGAGGAGACCTCCCCAGTGTCCAGGACAGGGTTACGTGTGTGGCAAAAGCAGAGCTGATGGTGAGGTTTTATGAGGGATTGTCTTTTTTAAAGAAAAGCTTTGTAAATCACATAAAAGTGAGCTGCTTTTGGGACGTTTCAAGTGTTGCAGACCGTTAGCTCACTATATGGACCAATGCCTTTTGGACAGCAAAAATACCATGAGGCAAAGACGCTCTCTTCCTTTTTTGGGGGAATCCCACAGTGTTCCTGCCTTTCAGCCAATGTTTAATCAGGATTTGTGACTCTTGGGAGCTGCACGTGTGTGCAACAGCCAAACCAGCTCTGGATTTAAGATTCCCTTAATACTCACTGGCATGATAGACTGCGAGTACTCAGTGCTGTGAAACCCCACAGTTAGAAGTTGCCTTCAAAAGCCCCCAAATACATGGTTGCAGTTCAGAGCTTTTAATGTCTGCTGGCTAAATACTACCTGTTGGGAAGGATCTCCTAGTGCAGCCGTGCCAGACAGAGGGGGTTTTTTATGTCAGCCTGGAGTTACTGCTTGAGAAGTTGCTCTAAGTGCTTTCACTGAAGAGCAGCCTTGGGAAGGAGTTGACTTGAAATGTCACAGTTCATTGCCTCACCCTGTCTGGCTCAGACTGAAGAGGGAACAGCCCTGGAAAAGGCACTGCTGCTGTCTTGTCTCTCAAGAGCTGACTGTGCTGCCTCTTGTGCATTTCTCCATTATCACAGTTCTTCTGTGCAGAAGATGCAGTGAAGCTGCTGTGAACCATAACTAAGGTCTGCATGGGTTGCGAAATCCTTCTTGTCCAGACCTGTGTCTAACAACTGTTAGTAGAAATCACAGGATGGAAGAGTGTTAGGGCTGTTCCAGCTGACACCCAGTGCCCCTTGTCCTAGCATTGGGTGCCCCTGAGCAGAGCCTGGCTCCTTCCTCCTGACCCCCACCCTTTCCATCTTGATCAACAGTCATGGGGCCACCCCTCAGGCTCCTTTTTTCCCAGCTCAAGAGCCCCATCTCCCTCAACCTTTCCTCCTCAGGGAGATGCTCCACTCCCTTCATCATCTCTGTGGTGGACTCTCTCAAGCAGTTGTTTGTCCTGGAACTGAGAAGAATGACCATTTCTTGTCCCTGAGCAGGCTCAGACTTCCATATGCTTAATCATATTTGCAAGTATGAAAGGGTGAATTACCTTGAGCTCACCAAACCCACCCTAGCACTGCCAAAGGTTTTCTTCATAGCTCCCCTGCCCTGTTGGCACAACTACAGAATCAGTGCCAGTTCCAGCACCACCTCCTCAGCAGTGTTAGTTTCAGGTTGTGTCCTGAGCTGTCATTGTACATCCTCACGGATTTAGTGTTGTGGGGCTGAAGGATGAACAAATCAAGGTCAGCGTTTGACCTTTCGACTCTCCAGTGCTGGGTAAAGGCTTGAAGTGAAGGTAAATCACATTCCTTGGGCATTACTGATGCAGTTCTAGTCCCGGGGAGGAATTCTCTGGCTCGTGTAGTTTTTTTTGGAGTCCTACAGCAACTCTAATGTGAATTTCGTACAAAATTTCAGCGTCTCAGCGTGTGCTTGCTATCGTAGCCCTGAGCAATAAAACCTTTTACGGCCTCATTTAAAAGCCTCTGGTTTATATGTGGTTCTTAAAAGCCCCTAAATTGTCTTTAAAAAGGTATTTTTAATTATTGCCTTTAATAACTGTGTTATCCTCGTTAAGCTCCTGAGATGAAAACCTGACCTTATCGAGAAACTTCAGCAAAGTGAGGAGTTTGCTCCCTGGTTACAAGTGTAGTTGGTTGAAGGCAAGAGCTGTCCCTGATGGATCACTGCTCCACCACCTGACAGGTGCTGCTGTGGAATTTTGGGAAGGAGCTTGTGAGTCTTGTCCAGAGCTGTTAGTAAATCATAGAATCATAGGGTTGGAAGGGACCTGCAAAGGGCATCCAGTCAAATCCCCTTACCCCAAGCAAGACCAGCACTCCCCAGACCAGGATGCCCAGAGCCTTGTCCAACCTGACCTTGAAATGGCTCCAGGGATGCGGCAGCCTGTTCTAGGGATCCCCTACCCTCAGATTCCAGACCTTTTCATCCTGTCCTACCTCACTCTGCCCTTTTCCAGCTTCAAACCATGACCCCTTGTGCTATCATTCCCTGCTCTTGGGAACAGTCTTCCCCAGCTGCCTTATAGGTCCCTTTCAGGGATTGGAAGGGCACTATATATCATAGAGTTGTTTAGGTTGGAAAAGACCTTCCAGCTCATTGAGTCCAACCACATTACCCCAAGTGTCCCAAGCCACCCTAAACCCTGTCCCTGAGCCCCAGATCTCCGTGACTTTGAAACACGGCCAGGGATGGTGATTCAGCCCCCTCTCTGGGCAGCCTGTGCCAAGGACTGAGGGCCCTTTCCAGGAGGAACTTTTTCCTAATATCCAAACCAAACCACACCACACTACCTTTTTGAGAAGCTCTGGAAGTGAAGAAACATTTGATCTTCCCCAGGGTTGTGTCTGGGTAAGTGATGAGGATGTTAATGGAGTTGTAATTGAGAAAGCTGAGCTGCTGCAACTGGGGTTCTGTGGATTAAGAGTCTGTCTGTTTTTTAGTCAGGACTGAGCAGCTTCCCAGAATCCAACCCAGTGTAGCTGTCTAGAAAACCACACATACATGTTGTAGGGTGTATACAGAGGGATTTTAGGGTGGATTTTATACCTCACAGAATTAAAAAATCACAGAAAAATCCTGGTTGGAAAGGAGCTCCCAGAACCCTGGGTCCAGCTATCCCCACACCAATAGAAACCTCAACACCTGGGAGACTGACAGACACAACCTGACCCTCTTCATGCTGCCACTCGAGCAGGGCGTGAAGCACCATGGCTACACGGTTCTTCAACATCTTCAGGGATGGGAACTCCATCACCTCCCTGGGAAGGCCCTGCCAGTGCCCAGCCACTCTGTCTGCAAATAATTTCTTCCTCAGATCCAATCTCAGCCTTCCCTGCCTCAGCTTCAGACAATTGCCTCTGCTTCTATCAGCAGGCACCAAGGAGAAGAGACCAACAGCCACCCCTCCACAACCTCTCTTCAGGGAGTTGGAGAGGGCAGTGAGGTCCCTCCTGCAGCCTCCTCTTCTCCCAACTAAAGCTGCCCATCTCCCTCAGTCTCTCCTGAGATGGCTGGTTCTCTAAACCTCTCTTGAGCTTGGTAGCTCTGCTCTGGACCTGTTCCAGCATCTCTATGTCCTTCCTATCATGAGGGGCCCAGAAAAGACCCCAGGACTTGAGATGAGGCCTCCCAAGGGCTTAGTCCAGGGGCACGAGACCTTCCCTTCTCCTGATGTAATAAGGTGATAAAATATTAAGTTGAGAGATGTCATGTGTGACTTTCTGAGTAGGAATTGGAATTCACTGCCAGCGAGCCGCTGGAGAACGTTTAACCGTATTGTCCACAAATTAAACAGTTTGCCCTCATGATTTTTATTTATTTATTTTAGAGTCTGATTGTTTTTCAGGTCAGGACATAGTTAGAGGTTTTCCCCAAGTCTGTCACCAGCTCACTTGGCGTAGGTAGACCTCTGCAGAGCTCTCCATAAACAAGCTGTCAGGACTGTTTGGATAAGAGCTAGGGAAGGGACAATAATAAACCGAACATACAAGACAGTTGGGAAAGCCAAGTTGTCCCAGACTGTTTATTTTTCATGGGCTTCCACCAACAGAAAGTACTTTATTGTCTGTGAGGCAAATAAATATTATGAAGTGTGCGGGTCCTCGGCCGCTGCTGAACCTCGTGAGTTGAGTGATTTACAAAATGGAATGAAATCTCGGATATTTCTGCACAGGTTCCTGTCTGGTGCTGAATAAAATTGCTTGTGCACCAAGAAAAGAGCAGAACTCCCAAGGGCTGCCTTAGAAAGAGCAGGTGAATACGTGGTCCAGGGGTTGTGGCATCACAGGTAGATGGGACAGGGGTGGTTTGTACAGGCTGTCCTTTTTGGAAGTGAGGAGAGGTTTGCTCAACTCAAAAATTGTCACCTCTGTTTCTTGTCATTTTCCTGCACAGATTATCTTAGCAAGCCCTTCCTCCTGGAAAGGGTGCTCAGAGCCTGGACTGGACTGCCCAGGGCAGTGGGGGAGTCCCTGTGTCTGGAGGTGTTGAAGGACAGCCTGGCTGTGGCACTTAGTGCCCTGGTGTGGCCAGTGGGGTGATGTTTGGCCCTGGGCTGGATGAACCCAGAGGGCTTTTCCAGCCTCAGTCATTCTGTGATTAAATAGCAAGAAATCCAAGATGAATGCCACGTGAATCACAAGAAGCAGTAAGATAGTCAGGACAGTATTAAAGCCAAGCTTTACCATTAGGACCAGTCACCTGCATTTTCTGATCCAAGATCTGAATTCCTGGGGCTTTCATGGCCACTTTCAGTTTTCTTTTTAGAATGGGGTGATGGTTTACAATAAAAGAGGGAGATTCAGACTAGAGAGAAAGAAGAAATTATTGGTGCTGAGGGTAGTGAGACCCTGTCCCAGGCTGACAAAGAGGTGGGAGAAGCCCCATCCCTGGAACCATCCCAAATCAAGTTGGACCTTGGTACTCTGAGCACCCTGCTCAGGTTGAGGATGTCCCTGCTCACTGCAGGGGGTGACACTGGAGGATCTTTGAAGATCCCTTTCCACTCTACCATTTTATGATTCATGATTTCTTGAGACAGAGGAATGTATTAGCAGTGAGGACAAGAGGAAATTTCAGAGATCATATTTGCTGGACGTGGCTCGAGTGTTCATCTCCCAAAACCATCTGATGAACCTGACTGCAGTTTCTATCCTTCCCAGATTTGTTGCTCTCCAGTTTCTCAGCCGTAGCTAGAAACGATGCTGCACTGGGATACAGCTGCAATAACAGATCACTCGTGGAGTTTGAGGTTTGGCTGTGAGCTGGGAACACTCAGCTTTTCCTTTGAGCAAAGCACGTGGCCTGGAGTTGGCATGCGGCAGATGTTTTGAGAAGTCAATAATTTAGCGTGGAACAAACAGAAAATGTAAAAAGAATCGTTAAAACCACGGGACAAAAAGAAAGATTCACTTGGAGTCAAAGGATTTGAGTCGAGACAAACAGCCCGTCTCACTCATTTTTGCCTGTTTCGAGTTGTGTTTCTCAACAATTCCAAATGAAAGGTCATTTCAAATGAAACAATTTGCTTTCCCCCCGAAGCCATCTAAGGAGGATTCCGAATGCTATGAAGCTTTTTGTTTTTACATAAACAATTCATTAAGATCAACATAAACCTGCACACACACACCCCCCCACTGCATCATCAATCACCATGTGTTTTTGCTTTAAAAAAAAAAAAGCCTGTTCCAACCCAGAGAGATCTGGGTTGATTATTTTGCACCAGCCCAGATTTATGGGTGGCTGTAAATCAGCTTCCCCCTCCCAGGTTGTAAAGTCAGCGATAATACTGCTCTTGTTCAAACTTTTTATTCAGATAGGAAACCTCGCGGAGGTTAGATCTGGGAGGAGAGGCCGGGACACGTGGCTGAGGTGGATGCTGTAAGAGAGAGATGCACTTAATTCCATTTGAAGATCCCAAAAAGAGAGGTCTTGGGGGGGTTTAGCTTTATTTAATGACGACGGTGCAACTGGCGTGAAATGTGACCCCTTGTGATTCTCTGCCTGTTCAGCCTTCTGCTGGGAATTAATTAATAACTTAAGGAGGTTGTTTTTTCTCGGCCATAAGTAGCAGGATATTATCTAGTCTGTCTCGGGGCTTCACCTCCTCGGAGTGGCCGCCAGGATGTCTGAGAGGGCTTTTTCCCCCCTTGCAGCCCATCTGGTCCCTCGATGAGCTGTGCTGGGAGTGGGTTGGTCTTTGAAGTTTGTTTGGAGTCCTGTCTAGACTCCCCACAAATTCCCTCCTCCCCAGCTTCTCTTGTGTAGATTTTTCAAAACTTGTTGTACATAAGAACTTTTCTCATGCCAGTACCAGCTAAATGCATCTGAAAACTGTGATTCCTCCACAGAGGGGCTCATTTAGGGTGACAGAAGCATCTGAAATTCATGTGGGAGGCCCCTATACTGCTGGTTTTCCCCTCCGGGTTTCATCTACCCACCCTGAGAGACTTTTCTTTGCAGGCAGACAGAAAATCTCTCTATCTGCAGGAAGGCCATCTGCTCTGTTTGGATTGCATATCCATGCGAGTAACATGTCAGAGACAGACCCATTTTTAATCTAACGATATAGAGCTTTGCTTATTTTCCTTTTAGATAAGGCTCACGGTTAATCTAACGCGCAGATGCAACGGGAAGATAAATTTTATTGCTTTAAAAATGGCCATTATAACACACTATAAATAATTGCTCAGCCATTGCTCCTTTCTCTAGCGTTTTCTTTGCGTGGCCAAAGAGATTTGAGGTGGGTTGTTGGGGTGGTTTTTTTTTGGTGGTGTTTTAATAATAACGAACTGGATTGTTTAGAAACAAGTGGAGTTTGTTGGGGTTTTTTAATAGAAAACTACTGTTGATTTTTCCTTTTCATGTTTCGTAGCTTTTATGTGCAGCCGTTATTTCCTTGAGGTTAATGTTTCTACTGTTTGTTCTGGATTTCTGTTTAATCTCAGTTTCAAAGAATCCTAAATACGATGAACGTATTTCTTTCAACCAAGTTTTACACTGCTAGCAAACACCGTGAGTGGTGGAGCTGATGCTCGCGGTTGCAGTGTTTTACCCTCTTTGAAAAGAGACTTTGTAAACAGAATCACAGAATTCCAGAATCATTAAGGCTGGAAAAGACCTCTGAGCTCATCCAGCCCAGCACCTAACATCACCCCAGCAGCCACACCAGTGCACTAAAGCCAGGCTGTCCTTCAAGACCTCCAGACATGGGGACTCCACCACTGCCCTGGGCAGTCCAGTCCAGGCTCTGAGCACCTTTTCCATGAGGAAGGGCTTCCTAACATCCAGCCTAATCCTCCCCTGGCAGCTTCAGGCCCTGCCCTCTTGTCCTGGCACTGGTTGCCTGGGAGAAGAGCCTGATCCCCTTCAGGGAGCTGGAAGAGAGGGAGAAGGTTCCCCCTGAGTCTCCTCAGGCTAAACACCCCCAGCTCCCTCAGTCTCTCCTCATCAGCCTCCAGTCCCTTCCCCAGCCTCATTGCTCCTTTGGACCCGCTCTAGTACCTCAAATCTCTTTCTTGAAGTGAGGGGCCCAGAACTGCCCCCAGGACTCAAGGGGAGGCCTTCCCAGTGCCCAATAGAAGTTAAGAATTACATTCCTAGTCCTGCTGGCCATGCTACTGCTGATCCAAGCCAGGATGCCATTGGCCTTTGGGGCCACCTGGGCACCCTGCTGGCTCCTGTTCAGCTGTCTGTCACCCAGTGCTGCCAGATCCCTCTCTGCGGGGGTTCCTGTGGCCAATGTGTAGGACCCTGCTCTTGACCTTGTTCAACCTCATCCCACTGGCCTCTGCCCATTGACCCAGCTGTCCAGATAACCAGCTGCTACAGACAGATACAGATACTCGCAGCAGCTCTGTTTGTGCAGAAATGATGGTAAATCGGGGCAATTCATTCCGCTTTATAGCTACAAATAAAGCTGTGAACTTTTCCTGACCTTTCACACGGACCATCCATGAAGCCAGTGCAAATTTCATCTCACAAATCTCATAAGAGAGTAAAATTCCTTTACTTCTTGTTCCCCTCCCAGCCAAAACCTGTCGGAGGTCCAAGGACAATGTTACCCGAGTCGAACGTGTGCACCAGGATACGGGATCCTGGAAGCTAAAAGCCTGAGTAAGACCTAGAGCAGATCAGCATTCAATTTAGTTTCACAAAAAGGCAGCAAAGGAACTGATTCTCATCTCGAGTACCAGAGGAGTGATAATCATAGCTAATAATTATTTGGAGAATACAGAGTATTAGTGGGGCTCTCCTTTGGTGGAAACCTGATGGATGCTCCTATCCTGGCCAAAACCTAACAAGTGAGAAAGGAATTCACACCTGCGGTGCGAAATGGGGAACTTCTCGAGAGGATTTCAGATCTGACCTCCTCTGGCAGGGAATAAGCCCTTACTTCAGCTTTTTCCAATCTTCTCTTTCAGTTCAACTAGTTTTATTTCCCCCAGCTGACTTCTTATCTTTCCTCCAGCTTCTCAGTCACGCAGGTTTCCCAGGTGGCAAAAGCTGCTGCTTCTCCACTGAATCTCTGAGGTCAGAGTGAAAATAAAAGTGACTTTTTTATTTTGACAGGTGAATCAGTAACAGATTGGTTACTCAGATGTCACTAAACCTTACTCGTGGAAAGCATTTGATGTCTGGTAGCTTTGTGAAGATATTTCTCGCCAGGAATGGTGGCGGAGGTGGGGCTGATGACTACCACATGCCAAGTGTGAACTAAGTCTTGCTTTAGGGATGATCTGATGGGTCTGTGCAGCGTGGGGCTCCCCTGGCAGCTCAGCCAGGCTGCATCTGGAGATGGGCTGGGAGTCAGCATGAAGGAAGTTTTTATAGTCAAGACAGAATCACAAAGCCAGACAGGTTGGGAGGGACCTCCAGCGGTCCTCTAGTCCCAACTCCCTTGCAGTGAGCAGGGCTATCCTCAGCTAGATCAGGTTGCCCAGAGGCTTGTTCAGCCTCGCCTTGAATATCTTGTTCAAACCCCGTCCTGCTGAAGAACTTCTTCCTAACAGAAGTTTTTTCATGATGAGGGTGCTGAGACCCTGGCCCAGGTTGCCCAGGGAGGTTGTGGCTGCCCCCCAGCTCTCTGGAAGTGTTCAAGGCCAGATTGGTTGGGGCCTTGAGCACCCTGGTCTTGTGGGGGGGGCCCCTGCTCATGGCAGGGTGATTGGAACTGGATGATCTTGAAGGTCCCTTTCAACCTGAACCCTTCTAGGAATCAATGCACAGCCCATTTCAATCTGCCCTTCTCTACTGTGAAACCATTGCCCGGTCCTGTCTCAGCATAGCAGAGCAGTTGTCACCCAAACAGCATGAAGTTCCTGTTCCTTCCAGTTCCTATTTCCATTTCTCTTCTTCTCTGACAGAACCCAGCAGATGATCTCTTTCTATCATTACAGGCCCATTTAAAGGACCATATTTCCTTCTTGAAAACATTAAAGCTTTTAAATTTATGAGGAAGTCTGGTTCATTTTAGATTAGTTTTGAAAATAAGTCACTTAGATTAGTCGTCAGCCTCTGAGTTTTATCTTTTTAGAGAAAAAATGTAGCACTAGAGACGTGCTCTTAGTTAAACCAGCTGAGTTATGTCTTGCTCTTGAGTAACGTGGAGAACTTTGCCAGTCTTCAGTGTGATGTCTCTGTGAAAGGAGCAGCTCACCCTGCTCAGGCTGCTGACTCGGGGAACGGTGGTTGGTAACCTGCTCGCTCCATTCTGCTGATCTGGTGTTGCAGGAATTAAACACAAAAGGCTCGGGGATAGCAACCACATGGACCGGCATCTTGCCTGGGTGTCAAACACAATCTGTCTTGCCTCCGTCGCTCCGGGCTGTTGCAGTCAGGTGATGTCACATCCCCAGTGACATGATGTGCTATGACAGCCAACCCGATGGAGGCACATTCTAGAGAAAGAAATTGGGATGGGGGGAGGTAGATGGATCACTTTCTCTCCCTCTGATGAACCATGCATGGAAAAGTTTTGGCCGGCTGTTCCTGCTGAAAGCCCTGAAGCTCTCTGGAAGCTGATGCTCTGACAGTCTGCCAGAGCAGCATTGCTCACGAACGTGTCACTGTGGATGTATTTTCATCTCAAAGAGCAGGAGATGCGTGAGATGGGGATAACACTTCTCTGCACGAACGCACATCAGAAATGTCTTCTTCTAGTCCTGGCAACTCACGGTTCCGTGCAGTGTCCAAGAGGCAGCAAACTGAAGTCTTGTCTGCTGCCTCATGGACTAGTGGAATAGTCTGAGGCGGAAGTGTGACAACGTGAGAGGATTAGAAACGAGTGGCAGCAGAAGTTTCATATTGCTCACACACCTGCCTTTCACATGGACTTTGTTGCTGAGACCCATGAAAGTGTAAGAAAATGATTCATTAAGTTAGAAAAATGTAGGTGGGAAGGAGCTGCTGGAGGTCTCCTCATCTGACCTCTCATCAGGGCTAAGTTCAAAGTGGTCTCTTATTGCCCAGATCCTTGTCCTGTCTTGTGTAAAAAAATATGCAGAATTAGAGGTGCTCCAACCTCTCTGGGCTCCTCTTCAGTGTTGCAGCCATTCTCCTCAGGGAGAGGAGAATGTACTATACTTGTGCATGTTGTCTCCTGTCCTTTATCTGGGCACTTCCAAGAGGAGCCTGGATCTCTCTCCTCCCCTCCACCATCTCTCCTCTGCTTTCTCTCTCCAGGTGACACAAGCCCAAATCCCTGGGACTCAGGGAACTGCATCCCTCACCATCTTAGCTGCTGAACTCTCTCTAGTCTCCTGTTCTTTCTTAGAGGGAAGGTGAGAGTGGAGGCAAAACTGGACTCCACCTGTTTCCTCACAAATCCCAAGCTGAGAGGAACAATTGTTTCCCATAGATGGCTGCTGTGTGAGTGGCTGGCAAGGATGTGCTGCTGCCACATCTTCAGCCATTTCTCCACCTGGGTGAGGAAAAAGCAATCAGGCTGCTTAGCTGGAGAAGAAAAATAGCCTAATGGTTTGAGTGCTGGACTACAACTAGAAGGATGTGGTATCATTCCTCATGCAAACTCAAGCTGCGTGACCTGAGTGAAACTCTTGACTTGCCTGTGCCCTCTCTCTGCAAAGCTGATGATAACACCTCATTCCTTTCCTTGTACTGTCTGTTAGCCGGTGAGATTGGGAACTCTCTCTTAATATGATCAGACAGTAGCCAGGGCTGCACCGGGGATCCTGAGGTATGACTGATGTGGAATGACAGCAGGGAAGAGACCACAAGGCAAAAAGCTGTGCAAATATTTCTGAGATAATCTGAAAATGCTCCGAGTTGTCAGCAAGGTACGAGTCAAATCCCTTAACCACATGCCCTCTAGTTGAACCAAGTCAGTCCAGCTACCTGCACCTAAACCCTCTCATTTCTTTCTAAACACGGCAGATCTATGGTGTTTCTTCCCTTCAGGGATTGTTAGGAGCTTCTTAACTTTCCCTTTTAGGTGAGGAAGGGAAAGGCTGGAGTCAGCTTCAGGTTATTAGGGGTACAACAGTATGGGACTGGTTTTGCTTTATATAGGGAACTGCTAATTGGATGTTAAAGGCTGTGAATTTTATAGTCTTTTAAAACTGCAGTGACTGGGGCTGACACTCCGGGGAGAAAGAGTTTTCATGTCACTCTAGGGGAAAGGTTAAGCAACAGACTGAAGGAACAGTTGGTTTGGTGTTTGTGCTTTGGTGGGTGATTTAAACAAGATTTCAGACATCCTCGTGGTGTTTGCAAAGTAGTTGTAAGTGCAAATAGTGGAACAAACTTTACAGTGACCCTGGCTGAACTTGCATGTGGCCAGACCCAAATCTAGGTTCTCATTCCCTCTTTTTTCAGAGGGCCAAGGAGCTGAAAGTAGTTTCCTATTCCTTAGCAGAAAATGTGTGGAGGGAAAAAGCGTTCTATACATTCTGGGGGGAAAACTTCCCCATCTGTGTGCTGCTTCTGAGCAGTGCAAATCCTTGTCTCTGGTTCAGGTATAACCCCCCCAACACACACACTGTACAGCTACGGAGGAATGATGGTATCAGCACAAGTGTAGCTATGAATTCATCTCCAGGTTATGCTGACTGACTACCAGGAAGAGCCTTTTGAGCAGCTCACATCTGTCTGGCACCAGAAGACTGACCAGATGTCCATGCCAGAGCTGGTGGTGGGCCCTGCCTGCTGCCTGTGCTCTGAGCTGAGCACCAGGGAGGAAGGTCATCAGCCAGCCAGTGTGGTCACCCTGTTCCTAGCAGAATTCCCTCTGGCAGGAGAGGGAGGGATAAAGTTTCTTAGGCAAACTGGAGGTGATTGTGCTTTTTCCTGCCTCCCCACTCCCTGGTTCTCAAAGTTCTGCAGGGAATCAAGTGGGACCGTGAACTAGGCTGTGCATAACTTTAGCAGAGGCAGCCTGCCTGCAGCAGCAGCGGAGACAGCGCCTTGGCTGGCTCCAAGGGGTCAAGCAGTCTTGGTCACGCAGAGTTCTCAGAGTCTCTTGAGCTCTGAAATCCCTCTGTAGCTCTGTAGGAGATTTTCTTTCCATCAGTTATGCAGGCAGCAATAATCTTCTCATCAGTTATGCAGCCCTCAGACCTCCTTCCCCATTCCTCAAAGCTTCACCGAGGTCCTCCCGCTTCAGAAGTGCCACTCCCTGGATGTGGGCCAGATGTCTTGGAAGAAGCAGGGGGTGAAGAACAGTAAATTACGCCGGTATTATTCTTAGTCATTGAAGGAAATGAGTGATTAAGTGTACATGGGACTCACGAGTGTCCAACATATTATCAGTGCTGGTATTTAAACTATGTGCAGCACATCGGAGAGAAGCATTTCCTTCTATCTGCGTCTGCCTTTCTTCTTGACTTTGATACAAAGATAAGGCCTTGGCTGTAATGAATCACTACTGTGGGAGATAGTAAGATTGATTAGGGCTATTACTGAGTGGGTATGTCAGATACTTGCAGTACAAAGCCAAACTTCGAGAGCTCTCATGCTATGCTTTATGTTCCTCCCTTCCCTCCCCCCCAATAGCATTTATATTTACAGAGAGATGTTTAATTTCTTAAGAAAAGGCTTGAACTTGTCCACAGGACTTCTCTCCGTAAATGGGGATCATCTTCAACTCGTATGAGCTGCTGATGGATAGCATAGCCTGGTGACTTTCTGAATGGTCTGTAGCTGACTTGAAGATTGGACTCACACCCCAATGGAATTCATGATTCCAAATGGAGGTTCACAGACTGGAAGAGATTTCAAAGGTTGTTCACTGCATGACAGGGGAAACCCACTTTCAGCTCTGTATCTTCAGGATTCTTTTACATGTTTTCCAGGGCTATAGTTTTTTGGAGTATATTGAACTGGTTTGTGGTGTCCCAAGATGTGCTGTGGTGGTGCCCACAGACCTTGCAGAAATGGTTATTCCTGATCACAGTTATTCAGGCTGGAAAAGCCCTCTGAGCTCATTCAGTCCAGCCCAGGACCTAACATCACCACAGCAGCCACACCAGGGCACTAAGCACCACAGCCAGGCTTCAGCACCTCCAGACACAGGACCACCACTGCCCTGGGCAGTCCAGTTCAGGCTCTGAGCACCCTTTCCAGGAGGAAGGGCTTCCTAACATCCAACCTAACCCTCCCCTGGCAGCTTCAGATACTGCCCTCTCATCCTGGTGCTGAGTGCCTGGGAGAAGAGCCCAGGCTGCACCTCACTACAACCTCCTTTCAGAGAAAGAGAGAAGGTCCCCCTGAGTCTCTACCAGGCTGAACACCCTCAGCTCCCTCAGCCTCTCCTCATCAGCCTTTCCCTCCAGTCCCTTTCTCCTCAATCTCTTTCTTGATGTGAGGGGCCCAGAATTGCCCCAGTACTCAAGGGACAGCCTCACCAGTGCCCGGTACAGGGTGAGTGCTACTGCTTTGGCTGGATTTGAGTGCAGTTCATCTGAAGCATGAAAAGCACTGTCAGCATCAACAGAAACCTTTCCTTTGATTTTCAAATGGCTTAAGTCTGGTGCTTTGAGAGGCCATGAGCTGAATTTGGGAATCATGGTGCCATTTTATCTGTCCCAGTGGAAATGTAATGATGAAGATATATGAAAAGAACGTAGCAAGAAGTCTACAGCGAGGTTTGGAAGCCACAAGCTTGAAAAGTATGTATTGAGGGATGGGAATTGTCTTCTGTGCAGCAGCATGGCCAGTAAAGCCATTTTGCTCATTACTGCTGAGATCAGTTCACTGCTGTGCTGAATAGGAGAATAGGAGGGAAATTCACTGCTGTGCTGAGTACTGCAGAACAGGAGGGAAAGTCCTCTGCTGACATTAAAGAAGTCAGAGGGCATTTCAGAGCATTTCTGTAGGACTGGAGTTGAGTTTCCATGGCAGTGTTGGTGATAATCAGAGTCTTTTGAAGTACTTATAGTTTTGTTAGCTCTGAAAGCTACTACGAATGTTACTCCTGCTATAATACCTGTCTCAGCAGCTCTGGGAATGCCTTCCAAGCTGGCTTTGGCACCCTCTTGTCTCGTGTGGGTTTGTTTGCCTTCCATCTCACGTGCCTGCTTATTTCTCAAGACGCATCGCTATTTATCTCGATCATCAGGGAATTGCAAACCTGTTGATATATAAATACAGGCAGCTCTGATTTGTAGAGCTTTTGTGGCCAGGGATCTACAAATTACTACCAGGTTACTATCTTTGCTGCTGTGTTGCAGCACTGCATTCCTCACCGTTGTAAACTAGATCCGTGCGGTTTTAATGACTCCTCTTTATGAAAAACTCCAGTAATTAAAGGATGCAAATAACAAAACACTTCACAACTGATCAGATCCCTAAAGAAATAGTATTGGAGCTACTGGAACGGGTTGGGAGATTGAGCTGAGATCTGAGACAGAAAACCTTCCTTGGGAGGGTGCTGAAGCCCAGGAACAGGTTGCCCAGGGAGGCTGTGGCTGCTCCATCCCTGTAAGTGTCCAAGGACAGGTTAGATGGGGCTCTGGACAGCCTGGTCTGGGGAGAGGATTGGATGTGGCAGAGGATTGGATGATTCCTGATGTCTGTTCCAACCCAACCCAGTCTGTGATTAGTTGTAGCCGCTCTAAGAAGTGAACTGCTGAATTGCACTGCTGAAGCTGAGTTTTACAACCAGCTTCTCAGCTTTTCCCTTTCATCCATTCCCTTTACCTCGGGGACATTACTCATGTAGGTAGATGTTGCTGATATGAATGAGGTTGGTAGGACCAGCTCCGTAGACTCGGGTTTATGTTGCTATTAGGCTGCACTCGCGTTTTGTGGGGCAGCAGTGAGTCTAATGCTGTTGCAGCACATTAAATTGCTTGCAGTATAATCAAGCTCCACATCATGCTTTGGGTTAATCATTGCCATATCTGTAAAAGTAAGGCTGAGGATATTTTCTTGGCATCTTCCAAGCTACATTATACAACCTGTAATGCAATCCCACGTTGGGAAGGGCTTGAAGACTTCTAGGGAAACAATTCTGGATCTAGGAGTCTCCACAGTGTGATGCCATCATGCACGAGGCAAAGCAGCAGTGATCTAATGTCTTCTGTTGGAATAGATTGAGGCAATTTAACCTCTAAGATCTTTCAGGTTCCATTCTGATTCTTTCCAGCATCCTTTGTGACACAGTGGAGGTAACATTACTTGGCTGTAGTCTGCCTGTGATTTTGGACTCTGCAAGCTACAGGCGTGGGGATGAGTGGCTTGAAAACTGCACTGCAGAAACGGGCCTGGGGGTGCTGGCAGACAGCTGGCTTCACAGGAGCCAGCAGTGTGTCTAGGTGGCCAAGAAGGCCAACAGCATCTTGACATGGATCAGGAAGAGTGTGGTCAGCAGAAGGGAAGGTCTTGTGCCCTTGGACTCAGCCCTTGGGAGGCCACTTCTCAAGTACTGTGTTCAGTTCTGGGCCCCTCATTCTAGGAGACACACTGAGATGCTGGAACAGGTCCAGAGCAGAGCTACCAAGCTCATGAGGGGTTTATAGAACCAGTTGTCTGAGAGGCTGAGAGATCTGGAAAGCTTTTGTATGGAGAACAGGAGGCTGAGGGGGATTCTCATTGCCTTCTCCACCTCCCTGAAGGGAGGTTGTGGAGGGTTGGGTGTTGGCCTCTTCTCCTTGGTGCCTGCTGACAGAAGCAGGGGCACTGCTCTGCAGTTGAGGCAGGGAAGGTTGAGATTGGATCTGAGGACGAGATTCTTTGCAGCCAGAGGGGTTGGACACTGGCAGGGCTTTCCCAGGGAGGTGGTGGAATCCCCCTGCCTGGAGGTGTTGAAGGACTGTGTAACTATGGTGCTTCTCTCCCTGCTGGAGTGGCAGCAGGGAGGGGGTCAGGTTGTGTTTGTCAGTCTCTCAGGGACTGAGTTTTTTTATTGGTGTGGGGATGGTTGACTCAGGGATCTAGGAGGCCCTTTCCAACCAGGATCATTCTGTGGTTTCCAGAGAGCTTTGGATATGAATTTGTTTTTCCTCAACCCTTGACATAGCCAGACCTGCACGGCCTCCATAAAACCAGGGTGCCTGAGCTGGCTGAACTGAGAGCAAGGCCTCGCTAGGTCAATTTCTAGCTTTCTTTGGATTTTATTAGAAGAGAAATGGTTCAGAAATACGGAGCTGAACCAGCAGCTTTTCCGTTGTCTACGTTCTCAAGTACCAATACATACTCCATAAATATAAAAAACACAGTGTCACGTAGGTTGAAACAATGAACTCAGTCATTCCGCATCCCCATTGTTCCCAGCCACCGCATCATTTTGGAGGCAGCTCTTGTGTTTCAAAGTTATTAAATGCTATTCAGCCTTCCCCTTAACTCCCCCCCTTGAAATCCTCTCAGCAAGGCTGTGCCACTCCGCAGTCCCCCTTGATTAGACTCTGTTGAGAAATGTGTAGGTGAATGATCTTTTTGTGTTCTTGTCTGCTGCCGTGCAGTATGTGAGAAGCGAGGAATGAAGGCTTCTATTGCCCCAGCGGGTTGTTGTTAACTCTCTGAATTCCTGGGTTAGAACAACATGAGTTCAGCATATCCTTTTGTGTTTGCTTCGCCGTGAAACACTGCTGTGGAGGCTCTTCTCTGCTTAGGGTGAGAGGCCAGTTCTGCAGGACAATTTATTCTGGCTGCTTGAGCTTCAGCTGCTTGGGCAGGAGGGTTTGAGATTTCAACCAGTTTAACAGTTGTTTTTCACCTCCGAAAGCACCCAGCAAAGGAAGGGGGTGATAAAGTTCAGCCTTTTGGTAAGGATTCAGGCTTCGAATCGGGATTTGTATTGGCAGGTAGATTTTGAGCACCGGGGTCTGTGTCTCAAACTAAATTAAAGAGGGGGGAAGGAAGGAGATGATGCATTGAGTCTTTGTGTTGCCTCTAGAAGTGCTGCTGCATGTAAACTATACGTAAAATACTGTGAAACTTATCACTGAAAAGACTTCACAAAATCATGTGGAAGCCCTGAGAAACTCATTTGAATAGAGAAAAAGACAGCACCTATCCCTCAGCTTTGAGTGCATACGGGTCTCCTATACAGCCCGGACTCGGAGAGGGCGAGGGAATGGATTTAGGGTATCACAGCACATTTGTGATTATTACGATTGAGCCATTGCTAGCAGTCACCACACCGCGTCGTTTTGGATGCCGCCTTCTCCCCTCCAAGTTTAGAATAGCAGAGAGCTCTGTGGGAACCGCTGACTCCCTTGAAGTGGGCGGTATTGGATAGTAAGGGGGAAAACCAAGAGAAGCCAAGGAACCGTTTTAACGGAGTCCAAGGGAATGACGGGTGAAACTGAGAAATGGAAAAACACAGAGGGAACGTCAGGAGTTGAAGTCCTTATTGCAGACATTTCTGTAGCCTCGAGGATTAACTGTGAAAGTGAGCGCTGGGAACTCTGTTGCACGGCTCAAACTTTTCAGGGAGTGCAATCGGGAATAATATTGTGAAGGGAAGAGACGAGAGCGGATGAAAACGTGATTTCTCAACGTGGAGGGGAAAAGTCAGGCGCTCGGAACGGTCTGTTTGAAGTCTTGATGTGATTTCACTTGGTGCGTGTTGCCAGGTTGACTTTGCAATTGTTGGTTAAACAAAATAAAACCCCTTCTTTTGGCCAGGCCTGACCATGTCGCAATGTTGAGGCTTTTTATAAGCTGTTAAATGAGATGCTGACATCCTGCGTCTAGGATCTGCAGATAGGCTGATCTGAACGCCTCGGAGACCCGGAGGGTCTGACCTACATTACTGGTACCGTCGGTTCAGCAAGCTCATATATCTTTCAAGCTTTTTTGACAATTTAAAGGGCAGTCAGCCTAGCCCAAACAGTTAATCTCTCTCTCTGTCTCTCTTTCTCTCTCTTCCCCCTACTCCCCGAAGATTCAAAGAGAAGGAAGAGTGCCAAGGAAAAATTTATTAGAGCACAGCATGCCCCGTTTCTTTTTTTAAGTTAACCAAATCCAACACTCTTTTATTTAAAATATGTTTTTGTTAAAATGGAAAGGGATTTAACCGCTTACTTTCCAACAGTGGAGGGGGAAGAATCTACACAATGCCTTCCCCAGCGCCAGCCCAGTTGTTGTTTTTAGGTTCAAAACCACACATTGTCATCTGAAGGTAGAGTGGCTTCAGCCTGGGAGTCACCATTCAAAAGCAGATGAGCTCTTTTAGCCAGCGAAAAACAATCATCAAAGATGCTGGGAGTCAAACTGTGGAGCATCTAAACCCATGTGGTGCGTGGGGGCCAGCGAGCCTCCTGACCTGCAGATCAAAGGCTGATTGAACCCTTTCTCCTTGCCCCTTCGGGAAATCAAAATTCAGCACCTACACCACGACTCCCCTGAAAGCAGCAGTGAGAAAGAATGACGCGTGCTCTGTTCCTCCCCCCCTTTTTTATAGAACAGCATGTCCATTGTAGGGAAATGAACCAAGCATCCATCACTAAACCTGCATCCAGTCGCTCTTCTCTTTGCTCTGATCAAAGCCTTTCTTCATTATATCCATCTCTACCGTTCCCATGCGAAGACGACACTGGGAGGCAGCCTTTTCATCACAGCTCTCTTTACTGTTAGGCAGGACAAGCGTATGAACATCTATTCCATCTAAAAACTCTATAAATAGCTACACAGAAGAATGTGGTGTGAAGGTCTGTGGTTGGCTCCTGATCTGCACCGCAGCAGCCTCACAGACAAAACTCTGCCTTGGAAGAAGAGGCAACCTCTGTGAAAACCCAGCCTGCCTGGCCCCTGCTGTGCTCCTGCACCCTGGGAGGCAGCAGCAGGTATAAGGGAGCGATAAGGACCTTGCTGCTATCTGGTCAACTTCAGAGACAGCATCCTGAGCTCTTGCTGGGTGTCATCTGGTGCTCACCACGGCACACAGACTTCCCCTTGCAGGTTTTGGCCACAGTTAACTATTCCCTTCCCCCTGGGACTGGACAGCATGAGCAGTATGAAGTAGAACAGAGTATGAGCACATCGACTAGGGAGACCTGGTTTCCTGAGGATTTACGCCTTATGGCATTGACTGCAAGCTCAAATGGAAAGCCCTTCCCACATCTGGAGCTTTTAAAACCCCCCTCTTTGCTGTGTAGACTCCATGGTGGTTGTTAAGGGCTGAGGTCACAGGTCTGCCTCTTCTCCTTCAAGGCATAGAGGATTTCACTCCTCCATCCAGCCATTTATATTAACACTGAGGAATTAATTAGAGAGCCCCTTCTGCTCCTAGGGGAATAGACAACTGAGTAAGAGCCAGCCCCACAGGGTTTAAGCAGGGCTCCTACGCTGCACTGTAGTAAAAATAAATCCTTGAGCCCAGTTGCTTTGCTTAGCTCTGTTTCCCCCCCCGTGCTTTCAGTTGCCTCTTCCTCCCTTTACCATATTGGATGCAGGCTGCTCCCCTTCATTTTCAGAGTCCATCCCAGGCTGTCCTGTCCTCTCCACCATTTCCTGGGGCTGAGGAGTGGAGTGCCTGCCTTTGGCTGCCTTGGCCTTCATCATCTGCTCATTAAAGTCTCAAACAAATGACTTTGTGTTTCTCGTACCTCTCCCCTCATGCATGGAAGGAGCTCCTCACCAATATCTGCAAAGCTATTTCATTGTGCTGCTTCAGAAATCCCTCCTTAAGGCTTTCCCTTTGCTGAGATGCTGACAAAACCGGCCTTGTTGTCAGTGGGGCTGCAGCGGCTCTGAGCCTACAGCCGGTCACACTGACCCTACTGTTTCCTTGAGAGTCTCCAGGTCACAGAGGCTTTTCTAAATCTTGCTGGCAGAGAATGCGATGAAAATTCAAGCTGCTTAACCCCATCGCCAATTTGATAAGGCATAGAGAGGAGAAAGCAGCAGTGAGGAGGGAGTCTGTGATGCCCTGAGCTGCTCATGGTGGGAAGGGAGGAGAGTGGGGAAGTGGCTAACTTGCTTGGACACGTGTTACGGGGTCCTTGGAGACCTGCTCTCTGAGGGAGTGGGCAATTTAAGTCAGGTGATAAAGGAATATTTGGTGTCTGAGACAGTTCATAGGAGCACCAGTGCTTTGGGAAGCAGCTGAGGGAACTGGGGGGTTGAACTGGAGGAAGAGGAGGAGAGGAGACCTTCACAACTCCCTGAACCTCAGGAGGTTGGAGCCGGGTGGGGGTTGATCTTTTCTCCCTGGGAACAAATGACAGAACAAGAGGAACCAGCCTCAAGTTGCCCCAGGGGAGGGTGAGGTTGGCCCTGAGGAACTATTTCTGCCCCACAAGGGTTCCCCAGGCCTGACCCAGGCTGCCCACGGCAGTGGGGGTGTCCCCATCCCTGGAGTGGTTGCAAAGCTGTGGAGCTGTGGGGTGAGGGACAGGGGTTAGTTGGGACCTGGCAGTGCTGGGGGGAGCGGTTCGACTCGATGAGCTTAAAGGTCTTTTCCAACCCCAGTGACTGTGAAGTAACTGTGATGGCTCCAGTCCCAAAGTCTCAGGGTTTGAAATGCCTGAATTTGTTTTGAGTTCTCGTTGACTCGAGTCCCTCGGCAGTACAGCCGGGAGGCTCCCTAGAATCCAGCAAGTTGGAGCAGTCAGAGGAAGCAGCTGCAGGACAGTTTTCACAGTCGAGGAAAGAAGTTCAAACAGACTGCAGGTATTTATCAGTCAATGTCAGGATGAATTTATTTGCGAGTTTTACTTAAATTATGATAGATCCATCCTATTCCTGTTGTTTCTCTTCCTGCACTGTGTGCTTTTTCTTTCCTGAAGGTATTAAATAGCTACATAAATCCTGGTAATCCTTCATCCCTGGGATTTAAGGGAAAAATCCAGGAAGAAAGCTGTCAGGAGAATGGACAGTTATGTAGTTGTTTCCACAGTGTGTGCTGCCAGAAAGGTACAGGTCTGAGTGTCAGGATAGCTTCTGCCACGTTACAGAATTAGCTAAAGAAGGTGGTTTCTTTTAACAACTTTTGCTAAAACATTCGACCACTCGGTTCAGGTCTCCCAGCAACTTTTTCAGATGGAAAAATAATCGCTCTTCTTACTCAAGGAGGTATTTTCCCTAAATATGAATTATTGCACCACTGTTGCAGACAGCCTGGAAATCTCTTTTCAAGTGGGAATGAGCGGCCTCCCTCGTTTTAGTGGTGAAAAAAATGATGAGGCAACTTTTTCTGTAAGTTTTGCACCTCTCCTGGGTTAACGCCGGGGCTCTTCATTGCCTGAGATCTGGGAAACACTCAGCATAATCACCGGGATAGAAGTGGGGGGTTGAGTTCAGAGTTCTGAATCATTTTTTCTCTTTATAGTTCTTCCCTAGATCTGCAGCCTCAGTATCAGTGTATTTACAAGGAAGAGCCCTTTATCTCTCTAATTAATGCTTAAAGGGTATAGGAAGTCACGTTGGACACTGGGTTTTACTTTTATTCAAAGAAGCTGCAGATTTTCCAAGCCTGTCATCTAGATTTGTAGGCAAGCTGTGCTTTTCCCTCTCTGTTACAGCCCCAGTTAAAGCAGATGCTATAAAGTCATAGCTCCGAGTGCTAAATGTGAGAATTCTTCTTCTCATCTCTGTCATTTCTCAAGGATAAGGTTTTTTATTTAGTTTTGTCCTCCATAAATCTTCTATTTCCTTGTGGCATAAAATTCTTTAGAGCTCATGTATGAAATGTGAAGGAAACCATGAACGTAATCCCGGAGACACTAGCTGAAGCGAGCAGCTCCAAGCTGTGTGCTGGAGGCAGCCTGGCCGGAGCAATCCTGTATTCAAAGCCAGTCAAGAGTCAATGGAAAAACTCTTGCGCCTTCAATGGATTTTGGATCTTGGCCCACAGTTCTGGCTTCCCACCTTGTTTCCAGCTGCTAATGTACATTAAAAGAGGCTAAAAATACATCAAATGGTTCTCAAACATGATTTCTTTCCATGTAAGCAACTGCTTTGGTTGCCATTTTGGCTCGTGGGTGGTCCATGACCCTGTTTGTGATATCATGGTTAATGATGTAAAGAAATGAGAAGACTCTGCAGTGGGTGCTGTTCCAGTGATAGGAACTGTGCTAGAAAAAACCAGCAGTGAGCCCCAGCAGCTGTTCCTGGTCTCATTCTGCTGATGCAGATGGCTGCAGGGATGGTGTGGACAGTGAAGAAACCAAAAGGTTTATGTTTTCGTAAGGTGATTGTCATTTGCACGGAGGAATCGCACCTTCAGTGTGCGGTGATGCACACGAGGTCTGATTTATTGAGCATGTTGGGTAAGGCCGGGTGGGTGGGTATCTCTCTGAGCTCTTCTGGCCTTTTCTCCAGGGCATTTCTCTTTGAGTGTTGAAATAGGGGTAGAGACATAAAGACTTTAATTCTCCCTACCCAAAATGTTGAGATAGAGTATGGACTGCAATTCCAGTAAATCTATTTGAATCAGTTGAGAATTCCCTGTTTGGAGCAGAACGTGGCTAGAACTTTGGATTCTCTCTGTTTTCAAGGACCATAAGTGACCAACCTCTATTGGCGTTCTTAGAGAGCACAGGGCTAGGAGATAGTGGGGACAATAGTTACCCCCCCACTGGTTCACAGGTTTCACAGGTTGGAAGGGACCTCGGGGATCATCTAGTCCAACCTCTTAAAGCAGGATCCAGCTGGCCCAGAACCCTATCCATGTGAGCCTTAACATTGTCTACAGCTGAGCAATCCCCCACTGCCCTTGGAAGACCATTCCACTGTCTGACAGCTCTGAGTGTGAACAACTTTCCTCTCGAATCCAGTGGAAATCCCTCCTGGAGCAACTGGTAACCATTCCCCCTGGTCCTTTCTACAGGGCTCCTTGTGAAAAGGGGGTCTCCATCCTCCTGGGAGCCACCTTTGGTGGACTGGATCATCGTAATAAGGTCCCCCCTGAGCCTTCTCTTCTCAAGGCTGAACAGACCAGTTCTCTCAGCCTTTGTTCACATGGGAGGTCTTCCAGTCTCCTGCTCATCCGGATCATCATCCTGTTTACCCTTGAGCACTGCTCCATTCCTTCCCCTTTCCCTATTCAGATCATGAATTCTTTTAAGCAGGGATGAGTTTTCTCGCCATGGCTTTGCAGCCTCTGGTGGTCGCAGGAGCAGTGGTACTTGGTTGAGCGTTGTCTCAGGAAATGCCTGACAGAAGGCAGCTGTATCAGTTTCCAGCTCACGGGATTCCTGAATCATTTTAGCAATGTAACAGAACAAACCTCAAGGATTCGGGATAACTCTGAGCTTTGGAAAAAAGTTGGATTCAGCTCTAAAGTTTGAGCGCTAGCGCTTTGCTTTCAGGAATAAAAGCGCTGCCTGTGAGTGTCTGTGAACTCCGTACAAGTTCAAAAGCCAGAACCAGACCCACACTTTGTGGCTTCAGCCCATCTTTCATTCATTAATTTCTAAAGTATTTTATGGCCTTGGTTATCTGGCTGCTTCCTGATGCCTTTAACAGCTTCCTCATAGCAAGAGAAGCTAATAAATTTGCAATCACTGTTGTTATGGAGGTCTTAAGCAGAGTCACCTTGTTCAAAAAAAGAGAGAAGAAAAGGGAGGGGGGCTTCATCGTTCAAAGTCTGCTGGTTGGTAGGGAAACGAAACAAATACTGGTGGTGACTGATGAAATGCATAGGAAGAGCATTTGATAATTGGGTGTGCAGGAAAATGTACGAGCTGGAAGACGCTGCTTGAGCCGCTGCAACTCACCGTCGGTCTTAGGAAGGAGAATTCCCAGCAGCATTCCCAGCTCAGGGCCCTCTGTGGCAGCACAACTTGTTAATCATCACACCATCAGCCCGAGCAGAGCGCAGCTATATAACTTAGGCTTTTGTGTTGCCGTGGATGCTATCTAAGCATTCCTGGAACAGTAATTTCCTTTCTGACCTCCATGGAAACAGTCATAAACCAATTCTTAAAAACGTCAAGAGAGACTGCATCTAATGGTGGGGCTTCGGCCAAAGAAAACACTCGCCGGTTTTGAAGCGTTCCCACCAAAACACTGCAATCTTACAGCTCCTAATAGGCTGTGCATCAGTGCCGGGGCGCTTTACCGTGGCCTTTAATAAAATGTAATTCATATACCAGCTTTACCCGGCTCACACCATTCACCGGAGTGCAGTAAAACCCTTCCAGAGGAGAGATCAGACAAAGAGAGGAGGGCGGTGGCGATGGCCAAGCTGGAGGCAGTGAAGAACCATGTGGTTTGGGTGCTCTGTGCTTCTGCAGCTGGTAAATAGTTAAAGCTGTGTCATACCCCTTCAAGTATCTGTTCACTTGTGGAAGGAGCACTGGTGCTAGTGAGAAATCATAGAAATATAGAATAGTTTTGGTTGGAAGACACCTTCAGGATCATAAAGAGTCCAACCATTCCCTAGCCTTATCAGCACCACTAAACCCTGTCCCCCAGTGCAACACCTAGCCTTCTCTTCAACACCACCAGGGATGGGGACTCAACCTCCTCCCTGGGCAGGCAGTTCCAATGCCTGACAGCCCTTTTCAGGAAAGAAATCCCTCCTGACATCCAACTTGGCACAGCTTAAGGCCAAACATCAACCAGCAGGTTGCCCAGGTGGCCATGAGGGCCAACAGCATACTGGCCTGGATCAGGGTGTGTGTGGGGCCACATGTTTGCATTCCTATAATTATTAGGATTTTTTCTGATGTGTCCTTTTGGCAGCAAGGAAAAGGAGAAGAGAGTCTGGCATCTGGGCAGGAACAACCCCAGGTACCAGTATAGGTTGGGGATTGACCTATTGGAGAGCAGTAGAGGAGAAAGGGACCTGGGGGTCCTAGGGGCCAGCAGGGTGACTCTGAGCAAGCAATGTGCTAAGAGGGCCAACAGTATCCTGGGGGGGGATCAGAATGGGGGTAGTCAGCACATTGAGGGTGGTTCTTCTCCCCCTCTACTCTGCACTAGTGAGGCTGCATCTGGAGTATTGTGTCCAGTTCTGGGCCCCTCAGTTCCCGAAGGACACAGAGCGGCTGGAGGGGGTCCACTNTGCAAGCTGGAACAGAGGAGGTTCCATATAAATATAAGAAGATACTTCTTCCCAGTGAGGGTCCCGGAGCACTGGAACAGGCTGCCCATGGGGGTTGTGGAGTCTCCTTCCCTGGAAGGTTCAAGACCTGCCTGGCTGTGTTCCTGTGCAACTGGGTCTAGGTGATCCTGCTGGTGGCAGGAGGATTGGACTAGATCATCTTTCAAGGTCCCTTCTGATCCCTAATGATTTTATGATTCTATGATTCCTCCTGTGTTTCTATGGATGAGTTGCCTCTGGAATGACAGTTTTCTTGTAGTGTAGTGGGTTTGAGAAAGGAAAGGAGGAACGATTAAATGTAATAGGTGAGCAGTTGTAACTCCTTTTATATCTACCCAAATCCTTTGTTGCAGTCAACAGTTGATGGTTGAGAGATCTGCAATTGTTATTGCCTCGTGTTAGATTGATCCAGCTCTGTGTTACTCTAAAACAGGGTTTCTGTGTTTGACTTAACCAAAGCCAGGAACAGAGTCATCCCTGAATGTGTTCTGGGTGGTACAACCAGGAGAGCTGGCACAGTACCACCCAGTACAGGTGCTGCCTGTGCTGAGAGATGCTGGGCTGCTCCTGCTGAAGTTGGCCCTTTGGGCTACTAATGCACCTGGAGCTATGAAGATGCTCATTCAGTCTATACTAGGAAAATAAGTCAGCTGTTTGGAACTAAAGGCACTGCTGTACGAGCTGGCTGCCCTTCCTCTGCTGGAGCTAGGATGCACATCACTAACTAGGTAGTTTCAAAAGATTCACAGAGTTCCTGCCAGCACACAAGGTTCAGCTGCTTATGGGAAGCCCATCCAAGCATATCGAATGCCTCTGCGCTGGAATTTGGACGGTGAATCTTTCAGGCTTAGGCTGCTGGAGAACAGTGCTGTTTGCAGCAAGGCAGGAACACCAGGAGAACAGGCGCCTTTGGTATGAGCTGAGTTTCCATTCCAAAGGTTATTGCCTGAAATCAGGTTGTGCTGATAGATGGGGAAGAAGAGAAAGGAGCATTTAACCCCATTTCCTCAGTGTTGAGGATGGTTTGGGTGTTTTTCAAGTTCTCAGTGAGAGCCACACACAGCTCAATTATTAATGGACAGGCACATGCCCCCCCAGTTTGTCAGTGGTTTTGGTGTCCTCACGGAATCACAGAATTACTGAGGATGGAAAAGACTTCCAAGATCATCTAGCCCACTCATGACTGAACGTCACTACATCAGCCAGACTAGGGCACAAAGGGCCACAGCCAGGCTGTCTTCAACACCACCACACACGGGGACTCCCCCACTGCTCACAGTCCAGATTCTGAGCACCCTTTCCAGGAGGAAGGGCTTCCTAACATCCAATCTCACCCTCCCCTGGCAGCTTCAGGCACTGCCCTCTTGTCCTGGCACTGGTTGCCTGGGAGAAGAGCCTGACCCCTACCTGTCTACAACCTCCCTTCAGGGAGTTGGAGAGAGGGAAAGGGACCCCCAGAATCTCCTCTTCTCCAGGCTCCCTCAGCCTCTCCTCATCAGCCTTTGCCACCAGTCCCTTCCCCAGCGTCATTGCTCCTCCATACCTGCTCCAGCT
>VZRI01013914.1:66269-83735 GCA_013397515.1 Upupa epops | reverse complement strand
TGGGGAGAAGAACCTCCCTTGATCTGCTAACCACCCCCCTTCCGGGCAGAGAAACCAAGTGTGCAGCTCCTGTGGGGTGCTGACTCCACTCTCGACCATGATGAAACGCAGCCGGGCAGATCCTCTTGATGCAATTACCATTTTGCTCTGGGGTCCTTAGGTACCACTTTAATCCCTTCTTTCTGGTGGTATTTGCCATTTTTATGACTGTCAGAACCACTCAGTGGTGAGTAGAGAATCAGGGGTTACACTAGGTCCTAAACCATGGGGGATTGGACTGGGTGATCTTTCGAGGTCCTTTCCAATCCCTAACGTTCTGTGATTCTGTTAAAGAAAGGGGCCTTCTCAAGCTTCTGTCTGCTGGTTGCTGTTCCTTTCTCTGCGTTGATTTGGAACACTATTTTTCGAAGATTAGCTTTCTCTTCTTTCTTTTTGTTTTGATGTCCTCCCTGACCCACCCCACCTAGGTCTTGCGTTTTTAGGAGCTGCACCATGCAACTCACTCCATGTCACGGTGTGTCCCATCAGCTGTCTCTGCACAAGGAGAAGAGCCTACAAACCCCTTGGTCTAGTGCCTGGTGTTACTGAAGGACCTTATTATTTTAAGGTGAAGATAAGCACGAGGAAATAGCCTTTACCATGCTCTTGTACAGCAGCTCCACACGTTTGAAATGACTCCCTTAAACCCATCCTTCTCTTTTCTGAGCAGCAAAGCTCTGCTTCTCTTTCTGCAACAATGCCCTACATTTCTCCTGCCAGAGGTGAGTGGATGGAATCATTCAGCAGCAAAACAAAGCACCACTTCCACTCTGTTTGGGATCAAACCCTGGGACCAAATCCCGTTAGACATCCCGATGGCCCAATCCCTGTAGCCTTAAGGCCAATCGTAGCCATCAGTGTTTGCGAGCAACAGCGCTTGGAACCATGATTCCCTAAAAATGAGGCAACAACAGCAGAGTCTTCCAAGTGGTTGAATGTTTCTGGGCTGTGTGGAGCTCTCAGTGCTGCCAGAAGCCCAGTTTAGTTGTCTGAAGGGAGATTTCCTTCATTCCTGGCCTTCCACGTCTACCTTCTGAAGAACACGCATGTTTGTGTGTAGAAGGTCGTTAGGGGCCAACTCACTGCTTAAATAACAGCACGGTGTGGTGTTTCTCACCTGACAGCCAGGATGGAGCGCAGCACCCTGTAAAAAGCAACCTGAGCCACCCAGTTAAGTGGTAACTGACAGCCCAGGAGGAACACAAGTCTTCATTTTTCACATTTATCTGCCTTCTCAGCAGCCAGAAGCTGTGGCAGAGGGCTCTTATTAGATCTCCGAGCATGCGACACCAAAAAATCCTTGGATTCTAAAATTGCTGAGTACACACAAATGGTGCCACTGTGTCCTCACCCCGTGCCAAAGCAAATCTCCCAGTTATGTAATTCTCCTCGGTAGCTGAGTTAGGTAAAACAGTTGGCGTGGCTGAGCCGCTAATAAAAAAGCCATAATCTGTAGAGTCCTGCAGATAATCAAGGTGCTGTTGGCATTGCGTTTCACAGAGCCCTCCAGAGCTGGGGTGGCCACATGGGGTTGTGTTGACCGTGGTGTGGGAGAGCCCTGGGTGACTCTTTTAGGTCAGTATGGGCCAGAAAATGCCACGGTCCTGTGCTTAACCTTGTTTAGCCCACAAGGTTTTTCATGTACCAGGAAGCTCCAGTCAGTGTCCACACCACAAGAATCCTAGAACCATCCAATGCGTTGGGCTGGATGGGACCTCCAAAGGGCATCTAGTCCCAAGCAGGGCCAGCATTCACCAGACCAGGTTGCCCCCAGAGCTCCATTCACCCTGACCTTGAATGGCTCTAGGGATGGGGGCTCCATCCCCTCTCTGGGCACCTTGTTCCAGCGATCCCCCACCCTCAGATTCTAGACCTTTCTCCTCCTGTCTAACCAAAGTCTAACTGATCACTCTCCCAATTCCACCAGTCCCCACTTTAATTTCACACCTGAAGTCTGCAAAGGTGCCAACTTAGGTTCCATAAACCTCAGCGAGGTGACTGTGGTGGGTACAGGGCAGGGTTTCCCCCTCTCCTCAATTACCTTCTACCTACCACGTGCAAATAAACATGAAATTTAATTAAAACCTAGACCCTGATGAGGTGACCCTTGGGTAGGTTGTGAGCAGATGAAAGGGACTGCAGGCAGGCAGCGTGTGATGGTTTAGAAGGGCTTTCAAACATTTCTACCCCTTTCTTTGCTTTTGCTTTACTTTCTTTATTTTCATTGCTCGTAACTTGTGGAGCGGGTGGGAGCTAATGGCTCTGCCAGGCACTTCTCATCCACTTGTGCAGCTCTCAGAGGTGCTCAGCATTTCCTGATTCAATAGCAGCCTCCCTGTTGACTTCAGTGGGAGCACAAGTGAGACCAAGTGCCTCTTGAAAAACCACACCGGGGTGTCCCCAGGGTTTTCTCTTTTTGACTCTTAGTTTATAAAATAAAGGCAGCAGCACCATCAGGTGCTGATTGTAGCTGTTAACATTCCAGCATGTTCCTCCATTTCCATGGTTGATCCCAGTGACACTGGATGGACCTTTGGATGGGGCTGCAGTAGGGTTGGGGGAACATAGAGGTAATTAATTAACTCTTGAGAATTCATTGTGAAGGAAAGGTTCCTTTGTATAAATGGGAAAATGTTTGTTGTCTGTTAGAATCAGAGGGTTGGAAGGGATCTCCAAAGGGCAACCAGTCCAACCCCCCTACACTAAGCAGGGCCAACACTCCCCAGCCCCGGTTGCCCAAAGCCCCATCCAGCCTGACCTTTAATGGCTCCAGGGATGGGACCTCCATCTGGGCAGCCTGGTGCAGGGATCCCCCACCCTTAGATTCAACAACCTTTTCTAGAAATAACACTGCTGCTTGTTGGTTTTGCTCTGTGGTTAAATGCTCAGTGTAGGGGAGTCTCCTGCATCCCTCGGTGACCTCTGTCCAGCCTGGCTCTTTCCCTTCATCAGTGACACTGCTCAACCCTGAGCACAGAAAGCTAATCACACCGCACGGTTCTCTGCTGACTTCCAAGCAGTATGAAGTGTTTTTGTATTTATTTGTTTGAATAGTAAACCCACCTGCACTGCTTTGCATAAATCCATGCTGAGATCTCCGGGGCTCCCGTGCCTGCCAAGCGGTGTTTATCCGCTTGAAGCACAGATCGAGTTCTCCTGGCCTGGCACAATGTCAAGCTAATGGCACGAAGTGAGCCAATTCCTGAAAGCTTTGGGTAGCCCTTTATTTATCCTTGTTAGGCACAACTGCCTCCACCACTGTGGGAACCCTCCCAGGACCAGGTAGCAGTGTGTGGATATGGACAGGAGCCCTTGGCAGAAGAGCTCACGGCAATCCCTGCCGAGCTGGCGAGGTGTGGGGTGATCCTGACCCCAGAAGGTCAAGTGTGCTGATGTCTGGAGGTTTGCCAGAGAAACAAATAGGATTCTGAGGAACCAGCAGTCGCTGCAAGGTGCCATGGTGTGTAGATGCAGTAGTTACAGAGCTTTCCTCTGCCCTGGCCACTCTTAAAGGCCTCTAGATCATCTCTTGCAAAAGTCAGCGGGAAGGTGGTTGGAAAACATCCAGGTACCTCCTCCCATCCATCCCCTCGGGGAAGCAGGAGTCTATATCTTTGTTATAAGGACATTGGGTTTGGTTCTGACTCTATTTGTTGAGTTTGTTTAAACCCAGTAAGACACTTAGAGGAGCTGGGTTTCTTGGTTGGGAAGTGCAATGTCCAGGGATTACCAGAGACTCATTTTGCTCGGTGTTGCTCTTTGTTAGGATCGTACTGAGAGGAGCTCTGTCACCTCGTGTCACTTATTTCTAGGTGACGACCTCATTTCGATCCCTGTGCTTCAGCTTTACAGTAGTGTAGAGCTGCTCACAAAGCTGTTCAGTGATCAATTCCATCCTGGAAGGGGGATGGATAATGGAGCTTCTGCTCATGACTGCAAATACCGACCGCACTTGTTACTTTGGGTGACAGCATGGGTCACTACAACTGTGTCCTGGTGCTGTTGTCTAAGAGCTCAGGTAGAAGTGAGTAAGGTTTGGTGCAAGAATCCCTTTGTTTTCAACCAGTTTCAGCTTGAAGGAGCAGTGACAAAGCTTTGATTAGCAAAACCGTCCTCCTTGTCTGTCTGCCTCAGTCACACCATGGAAATAGAGTCATAGAATTGAATCACGGAGTGGTTTGGATTGGAAGGGGCCTTCAAAGCTCATCCAGTCCAACCCCCTGCAGTGAGCAGAGGCGTCTGCAACCAGAGCTGGTTGTTGCGATTGCACTTTAGTAGTCAGAGCTTCTGGTCACCAAGTAGGACTCGGGGATCCTCAGTGCTAGCAGGACTCCACAAAGGCTTTGTTGTTCTTCAGGGACTGACTTGAGCCAGGATTTGCCCACAGTGGTCCACGTTGCATCTCCTTTCCCTGTCTACACCCTCCATGGCTCCTGGATTCACATTATCACCTCTCCCTGGGTAATGTCTCTGGCATTTGGATGCGAACCTTGTCCTGGGATGTCAGTGAGTGGCTCAGTTTGTTAAAACACAGAGTCTGAGGCAGTGTTCTGTGTCAGTCAGCTCACTGAGCACTGAGCTGGGAAATCCATCCCGGGTGAGGTGTTTGGGACCTGCTGACTGGGACGGGATGCTGCATGTGGGGGACTTTGTATCTGGATCCAAACCCTGCGTCTGCCTAGGGATGCCTGCACATCCGCGTAGGTACGTTGATGTGTTATTAGATGGTTTTAAAGCTTTAATCCACTAATGCGGGGAAACCAAAATCACGGGGCACGATTTGCTCTGTGGTTTGGAGGGAACCACATCTTGTGAGGATTCCTGCCGCCGGCAAACCAAGCCCAGGCATTTCAAATGAGACAGGATTTGCTGTGAAATGCGGTGGGAAACGAGGAGATGCTTTCTCGTGATGGATTTTTATGGTCTGGCTAAGTTTGTGCTGAGCGATAAGATGTTTCTTGCTACCATCTCAATGGCTCTCAGTGCCAGAGTAGTGATTTGATGGCTTCGCACAGGACATACCTCTCTGTTGAATCCAGTTCATAGAATCATAGGGTTGGAAGGGACCTCCAAATGGCATCCAGTCCAACCCCCCTACACCAAGCAGGGCCAGCACTCCCCAGCCCTGGTTGCCCAGAGCCCCAGCCAGCCTGAGCTTGAATGGCTCCAGGGATGGGGCCTCCACCCCCTCTCAGGGCAGCCTGTTCCAGTGATCCCCCACCTTCAGATTCCAGAACCATTTCCTCCTGTCCAGCCTCCCTCTGCCCTTTTCCAACTGCAAACCAGGACCCCTTGTCCTGTTGTCCCATGCCCTTGGGAACAGCCTTCTCCAGTCTTCTGACAGCACGTCTCAGGAGCTGGAAGGTCACTGGAAGGTCCCCATGGAGCCTTCTCCTCTTCAGGCTGAACAAACCCTCTTGGTGCCTTTTGTGCGTTGTGCTGCAGGTCATCTTTATCCTACTTTGGGCACAGTTTGAGAGCATTCTCAGTCTGAATTCCCGTGAGAGTAGCAAGAGTTCATGAGCCTAGGACTAACCTTAAGCTGACAGTCCCTCCAGGATGAGTTATTCCTATCTCAGATGAACACGGAGACATCACTTGCTGGGAGGGAGACAAATTCAGTCCTTTGGCTGTTGGTCCTGCTCAGAGTGTTGTTAGTTATGGTTTCAGTGATGGGGTGTTTGGCTGTTGGGAGCTGGCTTGAGACCATCACATCAAACTTCTTTACAAATCAGGTAACCCACAAGAAAATCTCTTCTCTTGCTTCTGCTACCCCCTGTTCTGAGCCTTTAACAGCTACATTTTAAACAGATTATTCCAGTGCTCTAACCTGCTATCCCTGATCCCCTGTAAACAGCTACCAGCCCCACGCAGCCCCCTTTCACAGTCAATTCATTTGGGAATCTGTGTGTGAAAACACACAGTGTGGCAGAGCCGTGTTGTGTGAGGATTAAAGACAAGCACCAACCTGAAACTGCATCCGAAATCATTCACTGACTGTAGATTTTCCAGGCTTCTCAGTAAAATCTGGATTAGCTTCAACTCTTCCTCGAGCATCCACGTGTTGAATAGTGGAAAGGGTTTATTTGGAGTCTTGCACAGCCACAGGGTGAGGAGTCTGGTTACTTCAGCATTTTAATTCCAATTGAGCAGGTGGTGGATTGTGATGTTGGACCAGAATAACCAAAACAAGAATCTGCCAGAGTAAATTAATGTTAAATATTCCCAGAGGATTTGCCATCTCACTGATGGAGCTTTCAGACTCCATGCAGTTCTGCTGCTCTCAGCTAGGAAAACCTTGTCCCAAAGCCACAGCCATCCCTCAAGACACCAAAACCGTGCTTGTGCATGGTCTTTCTCCATCATCTCTTCAGGATCTTTGGGAGCAGCCAGGCTTTGCTTTGTTTTGATTAAAGGGTCCTGTCCAAGACAGCCAGAGCTGAGGAGGGGACAGCACAGAGGGAGCAGCACTTGGGAAAGTGAAGCTGGGGGTGTTTAACCTGGAGAAGAGGAGACTCAGGAGGGACCTTCTCCGTCTCTACAACTCCCTGAAGGGAGGCAACTAATGATAAGATGAGAAGGTAGGGCCTGAAGCTGCCAGGGGAGGGTTAGGTTGGGTGTTAGGAAGCCCTTCCTCCTGGAAAGAGTGCTCAGAGCCTGGACTGGACTGCCCAGGGCAGTGGGGGAGTCCCTGTGTCTGGAGGTGTTGAAGGACAGCCTGGCTGTGGCCCTGAGTGCCCTGGTGTGGCCGCTGGGGTGCTGTTAGGGACTGGGCTGGGCTGGAGGAGCTCAGAGGGCTTTGCCAACCTCAGTCATTCTGTGAATCTGTTAATGAATTGAGGAGATGTGAAAAAGTGGAAAAGTGTGGCTTAAGCACAAGGAGCTGTTTGGGAACTGCTTGCAGATGAGTGGAGAAAACCTGGAGGAACAGTCTGTAGATATTAGATATAAAATGAACGAGGAGGTTCCAGGACCTGCTGCTATTTATTAGTGTCCTGAAATCCTGATTGCCTCAAAGCTTTCAAGAGGAATCTATGTTTTCCTTTGCTGGTAAATTGTCCGTACGAAACACATCGAGTGTGTCAGGATGCGATCGGAGCTCAGTAACGTTAATGACCCCAGCAGCCACATTTGGCCATGTAAGAAGCAGTGTGCTCCTTGAACTCAGCAGAATCGGAGCGCTCGGGCTTACTTTGGCAGACACTTGGTCTTATCACCTACTGAGCTTGATATTAGTGAGGTCCTTTGGCCTCAAGAACAAGGAATTAGGAACCGTAATGAAAGACCTTCGCGGAGCCGGGTGGGTTTGCAGCTACTAGGCAACTGGAACTTCATCTGGATGTGCTGTACTCCCTGTGTTTATTTGGACTGCCTTGCCTTGCAGGAGAAAACCGGTATCCATTTCCAGGCTAACTGGTTTCTTCAAGTATGGCAGTTGCCACGACTTTGAAACCTAATCTCCATCGATCTGCAGTAGCTTTACATCAAATGCCCAGCTTCTTGTTTGTAGAGCTCATAAAAAAATCATCAGTGGTTTATCCTTCCACAAGGCTTCGGCGGCTGCAAAAGCAGTTAGGAGTGAACAAGCCAACTTTGCCCCACTCCTGTTGATTTCCCATTGTACAGGCTATTAACTTTTAGAGACTGAGGGTGGTTGTTTTTGTGGCAAAGCCATTACGGGGTCATGAAGACTGCTGAGGTTTGTACTTCTGGGGGCAATTAAGCTGAAAGCTTGCTAGGTCTTGGTTGTGTTGTTTGCTCCTTTGCACAGACCATTCCTGCAGCCCTGACTGTGTGTAGGAAGTGCTTAAGGGTTGCTGCTTAATGTAAGGATATAGGAGATTGAATTCTCCACACCTTTGGGTTTGTTGTCTATTATTAAGCTGCCAGCATGAGGCTCATGTGGTTGATGTCTGTGTGCCGTGATGGGATGGTCAGTAGCCCCTGTTGGAGTCATGAGGAGTTCAGTGCAAAGTCTTGCTTAAGCCACTGATGAAAACATTGGAAGATCAGAGATCACACGGAATTACTGAAGCTGGAAAACCCCCCTGAGCTCATCCAGCTCAGCCCAGCACCTAACAGCACCCCAGTGGCCACACCAGCACACTAAGGGCCACAGCCAGGCTGTCCTTCAACACCTCCAGACATGGGGACCCCATCACTGCCCTGGGCAGTCCAGTCCAGGCTCTGAGCACCCTTTACAGGAGGAAGAGCTTCCTAACAGCCAACCTAACCCTCCCCTGGCAGCTTCAGGACCTGTCCTCTCCTCCTGGTGCTGGGTGCCTGGGAGAAGAGCCTGACCCCCACCTGACTACAACCTCCTTTCAGGGAGTTATAGGTAATGATAAGGTCCCCCATAAGTCTCCTCTTCTCCAAGTTAAACAACCACAGCTCCCTCAGTCTCTCTTCATAAGATCCTCCAAAATGCAGCAGTAAAAATAAACTTGGTCCTATCGTTAAGTTTGGATTTAATATTTCTGAATATTAGAGAGTGTTTGAATCCAGATCCTGATCAACCTTGGATTCAGGAAACATTCCTGTAGTAAGTAAGTTGTAACTGGGCTAGTTCAGTACATTAACTCATTGCAGCAATGGAGAGAGCAAAAATAAACCTCTCAAGCCTTGATGTAAACCTGTAGTGCAGACTAATTGCCTGTAGGATTGCTTTTGTTAGCTAGCATGTGGCCAGCCCTGACGCGGAGTCCCACCAGGGCAGGACAAGAACAGCAGTGCCTGTGTCGTGTCACCGCTGTGTCTGAAACCCAAGCTGGAGCCATGAACAGGCAGCTGAGTGCTCACCTCCTAGAGACCCTGCCCTCTCTAGAGGCTGCTAATAAACACAAATTAGCTGGAGGGTCTTGGTTTGAGGTTGCTCTATGGAGATGAAGGGATGTAGGGCAGGATCCTGCCTCCTAGCGCTTCTGTTGGTGCTCCCAGCTGAGACCTGAGTTCGCTACACACACATATACACACACACACACACACACGTGTCATCTGCTTGACTTAAGGAAACTTAAAGCTCCCAGACTTTTACCAGAAGAAATCAACTTTTAAATCGACTTTTTCAAATGTCCAGACACGAAGCCCTGTCTGAGATCAGCCTTGTGTGGGTGTCAGTTCCTCTTGAACAATCAATGTAGCTCAGTCCCGACTTGGCCGAAGCCTCCAGCCCTGGCATCACTTAAATATTTACATTCCCCCCTCTTTTTTCTATAAATCGTGCTCTATTAGCATAGGTTGCACAGTGTCTCCTTGTCTTTCAGCCTCTTTAGAAATTTGGCAGTTTGTCCATTAATCACCCTCATCCCACGTGAAATCCCAGGCACCACGAGGAGCTTGAAGCCGTCAAACGTGCAGCGTTCACCGTTTCATCACACGCAGGCAATCAGTCACGTCGCTGTACCGAGAGGATGGGCTCACCCTAAACCAGCGCGCGTTTACACCGCGCGGACTCGAGTGGATTTAAGAATGACTTGTTTAGGGGCTGTTCGTTCATTCCTTCATTCACCGCTCGACATGGGGGTGCGTTTTTACCTCGCTGCAACAAAAATAATCATCAAGCTCCAAAACCCTAATGAGTTTGGCCGTAGCAGCCTTCGCCTGTAATTTTCCTCCCGAGTTATAAGGATTTAATTGTAGATTGCTGGGAGCTTTTCCCCGTTTCAATCATTTCTGGCCCTTAAGTGCTGAGGTGCAAGGAGTTACGGCGTGCTGCGATTTATGGTGGGTGTAAATGATTTCTTGTTTGCCCTCCCTCTGCTTGGCTGGCTTTGCCTTCCGTAAAGCTATGGCGGGTGGATTTAGTGTGGTGGCACTGATGGAAGCCAGGGACAAGCAAGCAGGTGCAATGCAAAGCTCTGTCCAGTCACTTCATCCTTCATCTGCAAACACGTCGGTCCCAACGTGCGCTCGAGGGCACTGCTCTGTCTGCTGCTGGGCGAGGGGTGTAAATGGAACCTGTGTGGATGGGGTGGTAGGAGAGGAGGAGCAGGACCCCCAAAAATACTGGTTCACGGGCTTGAGGCATTCAGGAAAATGAGCTTCATGGTAAGTGTGGGCTGTGCATCACTCGGAGCTTTTCAGCAGAGCCTCTGCTCTTCATTGGGGGCTGTCAGGAGGCTGAGGAAGACTGTTCCCAAGGGCAGGGAACAACCCAATGAGGGGTCATGATTTGAAGCTGGAAAAGGGCAGGGTGATGCTGGACAGGAGGAAAAAGTTCCTGAATCTGTATGGGCCCTCCAAAGGANAGGAAAAAGTTCCTGAATCTGTATTCAGCTGGAAGGGTCCTCCAAAGGACATCCAGTCCAACCCCCCTGCACCCAGAAGGGCCAGCACTCACCACACTGCCCAGAGCCCCAGCCAGCCTGAGCTTGAATGGCTCTAGGGATGGGGCCTCCAGCCCCTCTCTGGGGAGCCTGTTCCAGGGATCCCCCACCCTTAGATTCCAGCCCTTGTTCCTCCTGTCCAGCCTCCCTCTGCCCTTTTCCAGCTTCAAACCAGGACTCCTCATCCTATCTTTCCCTGCCCTTGGCAACAGCATCCCCACCCCTCTGACAGCCCCTCTCAGGAGCTGGAAGGTCACTGTAAGGTCCCCCTGGCGCCTTCTCCTGTCCAGGCTGAATAACCTCAACTCTCTCAGCCTGGCCCATACTGGGCTGAGCATTTTCTGCTCCATACTCACATGCTTGAGGTTCATGTCTGGTTGAGGTTGCGTTGAAGGGCCATGGTAGCCACATTTCCCCAGTTCCAAAGCACAAAGGCTCGACTGTGAGCTCTGAAGTGCTGGCTCCTGGCCAAGTGGCCATTTCTTTTCTCCATTCCCTGTCATTAAAGCTGTGGGTTGCTCCAGGGTGCAGTGTTTTGCTCTTCTTAAGTGGAACTGTTAACGACCCAATTTAGAGCCACAGTAAAGTGCACCCAGATTCCATGGTGACTTCTAAATCCATAGAACATTAATGATAATCTGTAATTAATGGCTGCAATCAAAAGGAATTGTAGTTAAGCAATTAGAACTTCAGGATTAAGGTATTAGCATATAAAAAAGTCTTGTTAAAAACCTCTTCTTCTGAGAGATCCTGGGGAGGAAAACTGATCTGTAACCGATGTGACCTTAGTCAAGGACTGAGTTCATTAAAATATTGTACTGACCTGGCTCGTGTAGGTCGTTAGACCACTGCCACAATGCGTAGAAGTGTTGTAAGAGTGTGCAGATACTCAGTACATAGCAATTCATGAAGTTTCTGATGGTGTTGACTACAGTGTGTTTGAGAATTAGCTTTAGTTTCCCCACTAGACCTATTGGGGTGGGTATTACTGGTGTCCTCTAAGTATAGGAAGCCCCAGTATGGCTGCCCAGCCTTGACTCCAAAGCTTTCCTCGTCGGTGAGAGCAGATCTGCAAGAGAAGCTAAGGCAGAGGTGTCAGGTGCATGCAGTGCTCTTGGCTTCCAGCCCTATAATCACACAGAGGGCACCGTCACTCTTTCTGATGATGGGCTAATCCTTCCATTTATCTGCAGCCCTCTGGAGCCGGAGGCATTTAGGAAGACTCCCAGGTAGGGAGGTTATTCATTGCGTATGTGCTGATGGAAGTGCCAGTAGTGGCGATGAGGTGCTCTGATAGATGGAATCTGCTGCTCTGTAAATGAAGCTCCTAACAATTTCCAGCCCTGCTCTAAATTAAATCATCCTGCTGCACGTCTCACATTCGGAGCGGAATATTAATGGATCACATATCTGAAATCCACAGAGCTCAGGCTGTTCATTGGTGTTGAAAATGTCCTTATCTCCTGCCAATTATTAACATACCCTGGGCTATCAATAACGGGATCCACAGATAAAGAACAGATAGTTGTGCTTGAGACTTCCCCAGCCGAAGAGCGTGAACAGAATTAATCACTTGAAAGCTATTAGCATCACGCAGTCCTGGCTCTGCCCCTATGGAGCAGCCTGGAGAGCTCCTGCAGGTCTTTTGCCAGCAGAAAGTTGCATTTCTGACAGAGCGATGACAACGGTTATGAACTCTGCAGGAAGCATCTGCTGAGCAATATCTCTCAGATCTGCCCAGGCAAGGTTTTGGCAGAAGAAGCTTTGCCTTTGCTCCTTCAGCCATGGAGGAGCCAGCTGGGGTAAAGCTGACGAGGTAATGTTGAACGCTCTTACTGTTACAGGCAGGATTTTCTGCTTGAGAGACACCTGCTTGACCTGAAGAGCAGAAAGGTTCAGGTTGGATGTTAGGAACAATGTCTTCCTTGACAGAGTGCTCAGGGATTGGAACAGACTTTCAGGAAGGCAGGCGAGTCACCATCCCTGGCTGGGGAGGGACTGTTTGCGAAGGCCTCTAGTGACAGGGTAAGGTGCAATGGTTTTGAATTAGAGGAGAGATTGAAGTGAGCTGTCAGGAAGAAGTTATTTAGCAGGAGGGGGGTTGAACACTGGAACAGGTTGCCCAGGGAGACATTTGAGGCCCCCATCCCTGGAGATCTTCAGGGGGAGGCTGGACAAGGCTCTGGGCAACCTGATCTAGTTAAGGCTGTCTCTGCTCACTACAGGGGGGGTGGACTGGATGACCCTTGAAGGTTCCTTCCAACTCAGGCCAGTCTGTAATTCTGTGTGGCCCTAGGGAACAGGGTCTAGTGGCCATGATGGCATTGAGTTGACTTGCAGATCTTGTAGGTCTCTTCCAACCTTGATGATTCTATAAATATACCCGATTCCTACGTCGTTTTGAAGCACAAGAACTATAGAACTCAGACACGTCTGCCGACACAAGGAGGTCCTGATGTCAGGAAAATGAAATCCTTTCCCACCTCAAAGAAATGACGGAGATTTCAGGACGCTGCCAGGTTTTTAAACAGACAAGAAAATTAGTGAATAATGGCTCGTATCCATTACAGTCTGCAGAAAGTATGTCTAGATTTCCTTCAGCACCTCCAGGGTGGGCTGTGCACAGGCTGCTAAGTGGCTGCTTGCGAAACCGCCTATCTTGGGAGATCAGATGAAAAGGTGTGGGGCAACTTACAAAGGAGCAGTGAAAGAGAAGAGGCAACAGGCAAGAAAAGGAAGATGAGGGAGATAGGACTAAGAAGAAAAACAGCCGTGAGGCACATCTGTGGGAAGATCCTGGAAGAGATCAGTCAGGTAGGAACTAGATCCAGAGAGTTGTCGGTCTGGAATGTGCCGAAAAGCAAAAACTCCTGAGCACTTAGTGTAATTAGCTTTTGCTTCCAGTCTGTGAAACTTTACCTGTGATTCCTCTTTTCCTGATACTATATCCTCATAGGATACCTGAATCCTCTATTTTCTGAGGATTTTTATTCAAGGAGCGTTGGTGTTTCTAGATCTGCTGCTTTAAAACATTTATCAGTGGTTTGGCTTCAACAGTTGTGTCCCAACCTGTTGAGTTATCCTCTCTTGACCCTCCTGAGAGCGTGGCACAGCTCCCGACCATAGGTGTCGTCATGTCTTGCCCAATCTTGCTTGTAGTGTCTCATGATATTGGGGGTTTATCACTTCCTTAGGCAAATTCCTTACCAGGATAACAAATCCCACTCAGGGCACTTTCCATGCAGCTTCAGAAAGAGATTTACAAACTGGAAACTTCTTTTATTTGGTTTAAATAGTCATTTTTTTGTGTAGTTTATCCTATTCCTCAGGCTTCTTACTCCGTGGTTACTCTACCTTCTTGTTCTTCTTGCTAGTTTGGGTGTTCTGCAGTGAGATCCGAATCACACACGTGGTCATATTTGTATGAGAAACCAATCTGCTTACACCCCGTTATATATAGAACTGTAGAATTAGGGTTGATGTGCAATTAGGGTTGACCTTGAGTTTTCTGTTTGTGTGTTTTAACCAGTGGCTCTTCCACTTCCTACTAGACCTGGATTAGCAAAGCCTGTCCTAGGCAGCACTTTTGGGGGACACGAGTGTTCCTACACTTCAGCAGCCGTGCAGAGCTCAGGCACTGCTCGTAGGGTCTTGCAGGCAGAGTATCCACATTCTTAGAGTCACTTTCCTCTCCGCTTTGTTTCTATAGAGCAGATTTATTCCCCATTAAACTCTTCAATCATGTCTGGGTTCGGTGTCATCTTAGTTATCTTCCTTCTTCCTGTTTTGACTTTTATTCTCTTTGCTTTGCATTACAAACGCATCACACGGAGATATTAATTAGCTGGGTCGTGGAGCCTGGATCATCTCCTTTTGGGTTGTGGGGCTGCCTCATCCTCTGACTGCTCTGTACCGGTGACAGTACAAACACTGGAGCCCTGAGTAATGGTTCCTTCTGGTGAGAAAATGAGGCAGCAGTGTGTGCCTGTGCTAAGAGCCAGCTCTGTCGTTTTTCTTTGGAGGCAGAGTTTTGTAAACCTTATTGAAGTTTATTTAATCACAGAACCTTTAAAAGGACTGACTTGTGTGAAATTCGCTCTGCGCTTATGCACCGTGGTCATAAAATCAGATATTAGCCAACTTCTCTGCGGGGAATTGTATTGAAATGCACTTTACTTGGCTTTTCACTGGGGTTATAATTGACTGCTGTGATTTCTCTCTAACTTCAGACCGTGTTTCCTAATAGCGACCAACACTGGAACAGATGCTTTAGGATAATTAGCACTGAAGCCTTAGTTTTTAGGATAAGATTCATCGTGGATCTGGAATCGTTTTATCCATAAATAAAACCTTAATGGGATAATGGTTCTCTCTGCTGATCATGCTTCTCGGGTCGATTTTATTTTCAAAACCAATCTTTTTGTTCAAACATTTAGTGCAGGAGGACATTTCTAACAATTCAGGATTCAATTTTAAACTCTCATAGATTCCTAGAATCAGGTTCAGGTTCAGGTTCAGGTTGGAAGGGACCTTAAACATCCTTGAGTTCCAGCCCCCTTGCCATGAGCAGGGACACCCCCCAACCCCCCAGACCAGGTTGCTCAAGGCCCCATCCAATCTGGCCAATCGTAGAATCATTTAGGTTGGAAAAGACCTTGAAGAGCATTGAGTCCAATCATTAACCTTATTTTATTAGGTTTTTGAATGGTCACAGTGGCCCAAATGCAGATCACGTGTGTGACTCCTATGTGTGGGACTTGCAGGATGAAGGGAACTGGAACTGGAAGTTAGTGGCAGTTTAAGGTCGGGTTTGTGAGTGAGGTGACTGCTTGGTCCATTGCTGAGTGATGCTGAGCACCGGTTTCCTCCAGGTCCTGGATGGACTAGGTGTTGGTGTCTGAGTGAGGTGACTGCTTGGTCCATTGCTGAGTGATGCTGAGCACCGGTTTCCTCCAGGTCCTGGATGGACTGAGTGTTGGTGTCTGACATCTGGTGTGACCTTGGTGCTCCAGCTCTTTAACCCACTAGCACATCGTAGGTCCCAAAAAGGGGCACAGTCCTATTCATTCACACCCTATTTCCTCCTGTGAGGAATGAGGCAGTTCTCAGGCAGGAGCAGGAGGTTCCAGGGAAGTTTGCTCAGAGGAGGCTTTGATCCTTCTCCCATCCATGACTCATCTCTCTCCATGGGCTGGCTGGGATTCACCCTCTGACAGAGCTTACTGAAGGTTACACCACCCTGTATCTAAGGAGAGGTAGCACCCCTGTCACTTTCACGCGCTGCGGTCCTGCGTCATCGCAGGCAGAACTCAAACTCGTGTGGGTCTCGTGAACTTCTCCCTTCATTTTGGTTGTTGTGTGTTAGCTGCTTGCAGGAGAACATTCGTTTGCAGGCTCTGTACTGGAGTATTTCCAGGTGAACAACGATGATAAATTGTTGAGTATAGAACTGGTGGATCAGAGGGGTGGGTGCTCTGTGGATATGAGATTAACCTATCTGGTCTCAGCAGGATGTGCGAGAAGCAGCAGCACCTCAGATCCCTGTTTCTGAGAGGTTTTATCCAAGACCTACAGGAGCTGCCTCATGTTTTGGCTCAGAGGGGTGGAAAGGCAACAAACAGCCCATGGGAGGGGAGGTTTAGGACACTGAACATCCCAGTCCCCAGCACCAGCCCAGCACTTGGCCCACCGGTTATTTGTCACCCTACAAACCCTGGCCACGTTTGTAGGTGACTTATAAAGCCTTCAAATTCTCTGTTTACACTGGAAATACTTGACAGAGTCTTAAATAAGCAGTGCTACCAGGTGGGCTTTTCAGAAAGGAGATATTTATAAGAAGAGCAGTGACTGTAGCCAAACGGAACTGCTTTGTGTGCTTCTATGGCTTCGTGTTTACAGTTTTCACTTGATTTTTGTTAGTGAAATAAAATAATTGCTGCTGATCAGCTAAACTCTGCCCTCGCTGTGCAAACCCCTTCTTCCCCCTCTTCTCACTAAAGATCATACATAGGTGAATTAATCCCTGGGGGTTGACACCAATTGCTTCCCTGATAGAGTGCTCAGGGCTTGGAACAGCCTGTCCAGGGATGGGGGGAGTCACTGCCCCTGGAGGGGTTCAACCTGGAGGGTTTAGTGGGCAGGGTGGGGTTGGGGTGATGGTTGGACTGGGTGATCTTGGAGGTCTCTTCCAACCTTAATGACTCTGTGGTTCTCACCAAGAGCAGCCCTTAACCTCTGGGTGTGAAACTGCTGAATGTGGCTCTGCAGAGACCCTCACATGGAGCCCAACACCGCGACCCAGAGTGTTTTATCATGACCTAGAGCTGAGGTGCTGGCAGTTCCCCTGACACCTTCCCCTGTACAACTCAGAGCTAAAACTAAAAGTGAAGACTAAAGCTTTCTCTTGAGGAGGTAGAGAAAAGCATGTCAGCAATGAGCAAACGCTGGTGATGTTCAGCTCAGCCTTTGCAGCCTGTGTTTACACGAGCCCTAGGAGGAGTTTTCATCCAAGCAGCCCCATTAGCCTCAGCGCATAAACTGTGCCTCATCTTGTGCACGGGATAGAAACCGCTTGTAAATGTTGATAGATAACACAGGCTGCAGCCTCACAAGGCTGCTCTTCGCCTTAGCTGAGTCTCTCCACCTCTATAAAACACGAGGAGAGATTTTAAGGTGGGTCAGAGACATCCCTGAGATTGGCTGCTTAATTAACACGAGGCCTCACAGCGGCAGCGCTGCAAAACAAACTCATGCTCTGGCCCGGTGCCTTCTTCCCCTCCTCTGGTTCTGCCACCCATATGGCTGAGCATGCCAGCGCAGAGCAGCCAGCGCTGCTTAATGCAGAACAAGTTTCGGACTGTGACAACGACTCTATCATTCCTCTGCCTCCCTTGATGATCCAGACTCAATATATTAACATTTTATTTCTATTTTTTCCTATTTTCCAGGAGCAAATTCATCGCTTGTTGCTGATTTCATGCCTACCTTGTCATGGAACATCTCGAGTGAATTAGATAAAGGTAAGCAGGTGAACAGATTGAGAGCAGCCTTGAGAAGGACTGGGGGGGGGGTTGGTTGATGAAAAACTCCACATGAGTCGGCA
>VZRI01013914.1:55989-66126 GCA_013397515.1 Upupa epops | reverse complement strand
GGAATGGTTTCCAGCTGGAAGAGGGGAGGTTGAGACTGGAAGTCAGGAGGAAGCTCTTCACACTGAGGGTGCTGAGACACTGGACCAGGTTGCCCAGGGAGGTTGTGGCTGCCCCTCCCTGGAAGTGTTGAAGGCCAGATTGGATGGGGTCTTGAGCACCCTGGTCCAGTGGCGGTTGTCCCTGCTCATGGCAGGAGGGTTGCATCTAGATGATCTTTGAAGTGCCTTCCAACTTGAACCCTTCTAGGAATCTCTGAAATCAGATTTTAAAAGGCTCAATTCTTCTTCTTGATTTGGCTGAAGGAGTGAGGGGGCACCTAAAATAAACCTCTGTTGCCTCGCGATCGTTGTGATTCCGGGTGAATGCTGCTCTCCTTTGTGGTACCAGCAGAACGTTCCATGTGGTCACAATATTTGAGGACGTGAGCTGTGTTGGTTTATGAGCTGCTTGACGTTTCGTCTGGTGGATCTTAGGATTTGATCTCCGAGTTAACAAGCGTCAGGCAGTCAGTTTGCCTCAGCTTGTTTTGTTATGAAGCATTGAGCCTTTAAATTCACAGGGGTGGGTGGAATACATGTGCAGGTGGTGATTATGTGTGATTTGGAGCTCTCCAAAGGGTGTTTATATAGAGATTATTTTCTAAAAAGGGTTGTATTCCTCATTCCCTTACATTTTGTAAATTAGGCACCACAATTACTTAAACCAAACGATTTAGCCCTTAGCGCAGGGCAGTGGCCTGCAGCTCCTGAGTCAGTCTGGCTTGTGAAACGACTCCGTTAGTCCCGCGAGCTGTGCTCTTTGTCAACCACTGTCTTCATTTCCTTCTAACTTTGCCAGCTTTTAACAATTTGGAGTGAGATTTCACATCGTGGAGTCCTGCCACACATGGATTTCCAAGTGGTTTTGAGCGCATGAGGATTTTATGGTACATGTGTTCCTCGTGGTTTGTGTTTGTGCATCAATATGTTTGCTCTGCTCCAGTATGAAGAGGATGTGTGTAGTTCTGAGGACTTGAAGGCAAGGTTGACTCTTTCACATCTGCCTTCCCACCAGGGAAGGAGAAGAGTTTTCTGGTGATCCAGGACACATTGGAGAAGATAAAAGTCAAAGGGCTTGTGCTTGCTGGTGGGAAAGGGAGAAAAGCATGGAGTCGTTAAGCAGAGAATTCCCAGTTCTCAGCAAATTACTAAAAGATGGGGTTGGGATGCCTGTACCCCACTGTGGTGATTGATCCCGGTGCCCAGGGCAGGTCTGCAAGTCCGTGCTGTGCACAGGGAGTGTCCTGAAGTTGCAGAGTGAGAGTGGTGGTGCCCCCAGATATGATGCCTGTGTGTCTCTCTACCTGTTTGGCTGCTTCGTTTGGTTTTCAAACAGTAAGAAATAAATAAGTGCTCTTGAAAAAGCAAGTTAGAGCCCCAAAACCAAACACTCCAGATTTAGGAAGTGTGCAGAAGGCGATCAAACAGCCTCAATTCTGGCCTCTTGGGATATGCTTGATAGGCAACCTTGACTGACCTACAGGGTTGTTTTCTCTCTAGAAACTCGGAGGAGACAGCGTCAGGCTTTGGTGAGGTGGTGGAAATATTTACTGTCTTCTTTGTGCTCTGCTGTGAGGCAAGGGTTCCATTGGTGAAACATCCACAGCTGTCTCAGGGAACACAGTGTGTCTCCAGTTAAAACGTACAGGGAAGGTACTGAAGTGATATTAGAGAGAATCTAAGTGTGTAGAATTCTACAATCACTGTTTAGGTTGGAGATCTTTAACATCATCGGGTCAAATCAAATCATTCCTCCAGCACTGCCAGGTCCCCGCTAACTGCTGTCCCTCACCTTATGTCTCCATGGCTTTGCAGACCCTCCAGGGACAGGGACACCCCCACTGCCCTGAGAAGCCTGGGCCAGGCCTGGGGAACCCTTGTGGGGCAGAAATTGGTCCTCAGGGCCAAGCTGAACCTCCCCTGGGGCAACCTGAGGCTGTCATCCTGTTGTTTGCTCCTGGGAAGAAGAGACAGACCCCCACCTGGCTCCATCCTCCTGAATTTCAAGGAGTTGTGGAGAGTGAGGTCTCCCCTGAGTGACTTCTGAATCAGCAGCTTCAGAACTAGAAGAGGTGAAGCCAGTGGTGACTGCCACCATCCTGGACATCGAGTCATCTCCTTGCTCAGAGTAAAGCCAGCACCAAGCCTGGCCTCTCCGTTAGTGATTAAACAATTTCCTGTGATCACTCCCGTGGCACCTGCTCCTGCATTGTCAGAACCAGGTAAAATGAAGTTCCAGGCTCCTAATCCACCTGGAATGCAGGCAATTACCACTGGCTGAGCTGAATCCTGCATTCCTGGGGGATTACCGGCCCCTTTGCTGGAGCTCATTAGCATTTAGACTGCTGTCAGCTCACACACCTAAACACACATTTCCATATGTGATTAACATGCAGTTTGCTGCCCAAAAAAGCTTAGTCAGTGGGGCAGGTTCTCCCAGGGTGCCTACGAGGACACGTTTCATCCTGTCGAAGAGAGAAGCAGGGGCTTTCATGTGGGAGCTGCTGCTTCTCCCAAAGGTCTTTGAAAGTCTCTGGTGGATGAAGCCCCAAAGCTGAAACCTCAGAGGGGAAACTGAGGCGCATGTGCGCTTAGTTCCCCTTCACTCCTGCAAACCACCTCAGGAAACCAACATCCACTTGTCTCAGCCCTGGGGTCCCGCTCCGACTCGTTTTAAAGCCTATTAAGCTCACCACATGAAAGCAGTTTGCAGCCAAATTTCCCAGTTAAGTGGCTCCTGACTCTCCTTACCTGCTTGCCCTTTGGGAAGGAGAGCATCTCGGCCTTGGGAAGGAAGAGCACCTCACAGTCCTGCTAAACGATACCCTGCATTTTGAAATAACGACTTAATCTGGTGCTTTCTCCAAGCTGCTGAGTCCTGCGGCGATTATGTCGCAGCAGAGCCTTAGTCAGGTTTCCATTTCTATTAAATAAGCCAAATCGACAGCATTAAACAGTCACCTGTTTATTCTTTTTAACAGGAAATGAATTTAAAAGAGACGCAGCCACCCGTGAAGAGCTGTTGAAAGCAGCGATTGATGGGAGGGAGGAGGTGGTTTCTCACCAAAACCTTAGAAAAACAAACAAACTGTGGGTAAAAAAATAAAAAAAATAAATCTCTTGGAAAAAGGGGGAAAATTTAGCTACGGGCGTCGCTCTCGGGTTTTCAACTCCCCTGCTACGGGGAGGGGAAAAGATTCCTAGATGCCTAGAAGGGTTCAGGTTGGAAGGAACCTTCAAGATCATCCAGTTCCAACCCCCCTGCCATGAGCAGGGACACCCCTCACCAGAGCAGGGTGCTCAAGGCCCCAGACAATCTGGCCTTGAACAGGGAGGGGGCAGCCACAACCTCCCTGGGCAACCTGGTCCAGGGTCTCAGCACCCTCAGTGTAAAGAATTCCCTCCTGACTTCCAGTCTCAACCTCCCCTCTTCCAGCTGGAAACCATTCCCCCTGCTCTGACCACTCCAAGCCCTTGGAAACAGCCCCTCCCCAGCTCTCCTGGAGCCCCCTTCAGGGACTGGAAGGCTGCTCTAAGATCTCCCTGGAGTCTCCTCCAGGCAGGAAATGCAAGTGAGTGAGGGAACAAGGCAGGGATCACCTTTTCCTTCATCCTTATTTCAAAAAGGTGAAGAACCCTTCATTCCATTGCTTCCCTTCCCCAAAACCTGATGGTGGAAGGATAGGCTTTTTCCTTCTGTCAGATTAGTTACAGAGGAATAGATAGGGCTGGATTTGATTGAGAGCCTATTTACATCAGGTACAGTAGGGGAATTGTTTGGGATCTCTTCATCCTCAGGCAAAGATAATACTGGAGGCTGCCAAGAAAGAGTCAGCTTTGAGTTATTGTCTTAACTGTCAGTAGGATTCAGCTTCAGTGGATCTGCACTGCAATGGGGCTCTCTATGGGACTGATAAGAGAGCGACACCGTCGCTGCAGCTTCCCTTGTCCGGTTCTTCCAGTCCCCCCCTGCTTACCCTGAGCAGAAGGACGTGCCCTGGCCATGGTTGAGGTGAGCAGCACTGGGGTGCACCATGTTTTGTTTGACAGCCAGCTGAACAGGAGCCAGCAGGGTGCCCAGGTGGCCAAGAAGGCCAACAGCATCCTGGGCTGGGTCAGGAACGGTGTCACCAGCAGGAGTAGGGAGGTGATGGTGCCCCTGTACTCTGCACTCGTGAGATGCACCTTGAGTACTGGGTGCAGTTTTGCACACCACAGTATCAGAAGGACATTGAGGGGCTGGAGCAGGGCCAGAGGAGGGCAACGAGGCTGGGGAGAGGGCTGGCAAACTGGCCCTGTGAGATCTGGCTGAGGGAACTGGGGTGGAGAGAGGAGAGGAGGCTGAAAGGAGACCTTACTGCTCTCTACAGATGCCTGAAAGGAGGTTGTAGAGAGGCTGCTGCTGGTCTCTTCTCCCCAATTGCTAATGCTAGGATGAGGGGAAATGGCCTCAAGCTGCGTCAGGGGAGGGTTAGATTCGATCTTAGGAAGAAGCTCTTTACCAAGACAGTGGCTGGGCACTGGACCAGGCTGCCTGGGGATGTGGTGGAGTCCCCATCCCTGGAGGGGTTTAAAAACTGAGTAGCTAGAGCCCTTAAGGCCATGGTCTAGGGGTTGGGAAGATATTGGGATGAGAACTGGATTTGATGAGCCTGGAGGTCCTTTCCAGCCATGGTGCTTCTATGATTCTGTGTTGTCTCATGGCCACTACCTCCCGCTCTTACTAGCTCTTCACTCAGCCCTTCAGCTTCCAAAGAAAACCTACTAGTGTGAGGGTTTGCAGATACTACTTCTCTCCCTTTCTGGGTCTTATCTGCTTTGGCAGGAACACGTGAAACGTTAGGGTCATTCAGGACTTGGGAACCATTTTCATTTCCACTCTCCAATGATCCCATGCTTGAGATTGGAGGTCTCCAGTGCTCCCAGCACCTCTGTGAGCACAGACCTCTCTTAGCAAGCTCCCAGTGCTTCAGGGGTTATATGGACAGCAGACATTCCCCAGAGAGCTTAGCAGCAGGACTTAGGGTTGTACAGAACGCACCCCAAATCACACCCAGTTTTAAGGTTAGGCTGAGATTTATCCATAAGGATTCAAAACCAGATCAATACAAGGATCCCTTACAGCAAGCACATCCCTCCCCTGGGATGGGCTGGGGATCCAGAGCAGAAACTAGTGGGGAAAGGCCAAAACAGAGGATGGAAGGGCTGTGGCGGAGGATGGGGGGATGCAGGTTATTAACTTCTTGGAGATCCTTTGAGATCCAGGGGGGCTGGATGACAGCTACAGCACAAGAGGAGGCCATGGAGTGCAGAGTGGCTGCAGGACATCCCGGTGGGTTCACGCTGGTGGGGGACCCTTTGGATCTGTGGTCTTCCCGTGTGGAGAAGGAAGCCTTATCATCCTTACTGACAAATTCAGGCTAAAGCTGTCTCTCCCAGGCCAGGGACAGGAGACCCGGCTGTGAGTTTTTAGAGGGAAAACCCTGTCTGCTGTCCCAGGGAGAATTTGACTCTTAGGCAAACTACATCTTAAAACACACAAACAAATCCAAACGTGGAGAAAACCAGGTGGATGGAGGCCTCCTAACCCGGTTCTTTAGAGAGTTCCCCGATTTTCTTTTGAAATGGCTGGCTGTGAATTTGAGACGCGTGCTGAAAGGGGAAGAATTACAGCTTTCACATTCATGCACAATTTACCTTTTTGTTTTCCTTTATTATCTGGGGGGATATTTGATAAATCAAGCTGCCCTGATGGAGCTCTGGATTCCCATTCTATTTGTGGGGTCCCGTTAATAGAGAGGCAGTAAATTACCGCCACTTTTTGTTTGAAAATTTTTTTAGCTCCAGTACATTAGCTCCTTCTTTTTTTCTTTTTCTTTTCCCTGTTTGCTTTTCCACCGATGCAGCGTCGGGTTTTATTGGAGAATTTGTGTTCCTTGAATGTCTCATTTATAAATAATACAGGGTGTGAAATTCGAAGGTCAGCGAACGCAACCCCCCCCCCAAACAAAAAGGAAACCTCCTCGAGTATTTATGGCAAACCCCCAAATCTTTCACTTTTGCTTCTCTCCAGCTAGATTTGTTGGGTAGAAAAAAACCCAGAAGGACTTTGTGAGTATTATATGTAAGGTATATATAACAACCTTGTCCTGGCTCATCCAGCTATCTTAGTTCCTTTGAAAGATTGATAGATCAGAGGGTCAAGGGACGTGTTTTATTGTCAGTTTCTGGTCCAAATTTCCTGACATTTTTGGTTGCGGGGGGGAAATATAAAAAAAAACAAAGAAAAATAAAAGAAAAGCTCTTTAAAAGGCACAGAAAGGGCTAATAAGAACCAGATCCTAAAGTGATGCTATGTCAAAATGTCAGGAGTAACAGCTTTTCTCTGACTCGGCGGCATTAATCTTCGGGTGCATACCTTGCCGTACACCCTCCCTTTAATAGCTGGAGGTTTCTCCATGGCTTTTTCTGCCAGGCAGCTTCTAAACCCACAACAAAAAGAATCCCCCGACTGTTTTCAGTCGTCGGGTTTGTAGCTGGATGGGGATATTTGTTTACCTATTCCAAATCACTGGGTTGGGTGGGTTTTTTTTGTGATAGAGATTAGTTTCCTACTCCTGCTGTTAAACTGGATCCTGAAGGAAAGAGAAGCTTCTTTTCCCCTGACCAGAATAAAGAGTCTCAGCTAGCACCAAGGCATCTGCCATGAAACTTAGGAGTGAATTCAAAAAGGAGAGGCAGATGGGAGCTCTCAGATCCACACTGAGGATTCACATTGTCCAGTTCCTAAAGCAGTGGGATTCAGGTGCTCAGCCCCAGGTAAATACCTGGAGGTCTGCAACCATCTGTGCTCCAGTTTCCCTCTAGAAGCCCTCCCTCCCTGATGCCCTAGGGAGTTGCTAATAATCAGAACGCAGCAATTAATTCAGAGAATCTCACATCCAGTGAGTGTCACACGTTGAAAAGCCGTGAAGTCATTATCTCCTAGTGGCTCTAACCCCTCTAGATGGTGTCTGGGCAGAGAAAGCCCAACAGGCAGCTGCAGTGTGGATCCCAAACTGAGTCTGTCATGTGGACATCACTGAGGAAATCTGTGTGCAACTAATCCTGGCAAGCAAAGAGAGTAGAGGTTTCCTTTTGTCCCACAACACAGAGTACTTCCACTCCATTGCCTGTTTGAAGTTGTGAAGATTGGAAGCTTAGGGGCAGGGTTTAGAGATGGCCTTGGGACAGCTGGCTCAGTGGTTGGACTCAATGATCTTAACGATCTTTTCCAATCTAAACAATTAGGTGATTATGTGATTTCTTGAACTCTGATATTCTTTGTGGGGGATGCCAAATCGTGGGTGGAATGTGGTGTCCCTGTCCTCCCACTGTGGTGCCTCTCTTATTTATTTAAAATAAGTTAAATTCATAGAGTCATAGGTTCCTAGAGTTTTCAGGTTGGAAGGGACCTTCAAGATCATCCAGTTCCAACCCCCCTGCCATGAGCAGGGACACCCCCCACTAGAATAGAGTGCTCAAGNCTGCTCAGGGGCACCCAATGCCAGGACAAGGGGCACTGGGTGTCAGCTGGAACAGAGAAGGTTCCACATCAAGAGGAGAAGCAACTTCTTCCTGGTGAGGGTGCCAGGGGCTGCCCAGGGAGGTTGTGGAGTCTCCTTCTCTGGAGACATTTCAAACCCACCTGGGCTGTTCCTCTGCCCCTGGATCTAGGGGCTCCTGCTGTGGCAGGGAGATTGGACTGGATGATCTTTTGAGGTCCCTTCCAATCCCTAACACTCTGTGATGCTGTGATTGGGCACACAGAACAACCAACAGGCCCCTCCAGCATCTTCGGCCTGGGTGGACTCCATGTTGATGACTTTCTCTAAACAACAATTCCATACAGACTGTTTCCAATGGTCTGAGGCAGATGATGGTGCTGATACTCACGACTACAGAGCACATCCAAGTGTCGCATCAGACTGGGCTAATGGACAACCCAGAGCTCTGTATGAGTGCCAATGCTTCTTCCAAGACAAATTATTCCTGAGACCCTCTGATGTGCCTAGCAGGCTCCTTCCCCTTAGATGGAGGTTATCAGCTCTCCCAGCTAGCAGTCTCTAAAGAGATCTGCCTTGCAGTAGTGGACTGAGACACATTTTCCATGTCTTCTTGTCCCTGCTGCTGGGGGTTTGCTGGAGAAAAGGTCTGGAGATGCTTCTTTCCACGTCTGTGCGTTGTTACACATCAGTAATGGGAGGTTACATGGTACCCAGGTCCCTGTTACACCTGGATTAAAGCTGTTTTCAGCTTGAAAGGAGCCTTTAGTTTGTTTTCTTTGAGTGTTCTGGGAGATCAGAAGGGCAGAAAGAAAAGGGTAAATGAAACCACAGTTCTTCTCATAAAATGAACTACTCAGTGTTTAATCCTGTGTTTGAAACTCCTACAGAAATCAGAATCATGCAGCACACGTGGAGCTTACTGTGTGCTCAACAGGGTGCCCAGGTGGCCAAGAAAGCCAACAGCATCCTGGTCTGGAACAGGAAGAGCATGGTCAGCAGGAGAAGGGAAGGTCACTTGCCCTTGGACTCAGCCCTTGGGAGGCCTTCTCTAGCTAGAGTCCTGGGGTTGGTTCTGGGCCCCTCATTCTAGGAGAGACGTGGAGATGCTGGAACGGGTCCAGAGCAGAGCTACCCAGCTCAGGAGGGGTTTAGGCAACCAGTTGTATGAGGAGAGGCTGAGGGAGCTGGGCAGCTTTAGTTTGGAGAAGGGGAAGCTGAGGGGGGGACCTCACTGCCCTCTCCAACTCCCTGAAGGGACGTTGAGGATTGATGGGTGTTGACCTCTGCTCCTTGGTGCCTGCTGACAGCAGCAGGGGCACTGCTCTGCAGTTGAGGCAGGGGAGGGTCAGACTGGCTCTGAGGCAGAGATTCTTTGCAGCCAGAGTGGTTGGGCACTGGCAGGGCCTTCCCAGGGAAGTGGTGGAGTCCCCCTGCCTGGAGGTGTTGAAGAACCCTGTAGCCATGGTGCTTCCCACCCTGCTCGAGTGGCAGCAGGGAGGGGGTCAGGCTGTGTTTGTCAGTCTCTCAGGGATTGAAGTTTTTTGTTGGGGTGGGGGTGGTTGGACTCGGGGATCGGGGAGCTCCTTTCTAACCCAGATCATTCTGTGATTCTGTGATGGGCTAAAGTTCTCACCATGGCCAGCAAAATCCCCCTGCAAGCAAGAGGGTGTTGCTGCTCTTCGGTAATTAAAGACAGAGTCACTGTGCAGTCAGCGAGGAGATTACCATTCCTTGGCCAGCAAGGACGAGCTTTTATTTTGAAAGCCACCTGGGTCCCACTTAAAATCACTGGAATACTCAAGGATTTATTAGGACCCGGGCAGGCTCCTATTTAACAGCATCACGACGGAGCTGTGGAAATCCACACAGACACACACTTTTCTCTGTTGGAGACACACAACTCGTTGCATTTCGTCCTTGCCCAGCTGCTGCTGCTCTGTAACATCAAACCAGCGCAACGTTTGGCCATGAAGGACACCTACTATTCGGGTTTTATACGTAGCCTCTCCGACGTACGCGCTTAAAATCATGAAGATGACTTACGATGTGTTGTGTTTGCCTTGGCAACGGCTCAAACCCTGAACTATATTTCAGGCTTGGCTTTGCAGATATTATCTCAAGTCATTTAAAAGTTCATTATAGGGCACCCGCTAGTGCTGCTCCACTAAAGGGGCTGTCAGCATTTTTTCCAGGGTTTATAACTCAGCCATTAAGAAAATAAAAAATGGAAAGCTCTGCGGGCTCAATCCTTGCGTTTGGGGGTCAGGTCCAGCTGTAAATTGTTTTTATAAATTAAAAAAAATAGCAGCTCGACCATTATGAAATTAAAGGTGGGCTCCGTTGCATTTAGACCTTTGCCAGGCTCTTCTCCCACGCTTCTGTAAATGAGAAACGATTCCAGGATGGGTTTACAGAGTGCTGCTCTGAAATATGGACCGACTCGTGGTTTGGCCTTGAAACCCTGAGGTTTAACTCCAGTGTAGAGTAACAGAGATGTTGAAGGAAGAAGAGCAGCTTCCTTATGAGGAAAGGCTGAGGGAGCTGGGGCTCT
>VZRI01013914.1:39116-55880 GCA_013397515.1 Upupa epops | reverse complement strand
TCTTTCGAGGTCCCTCCCAATCCCTAATGATTCTATGATTCTATGACTTGCTCCAGGTGATCCTGCTGTGGCAAGGGGATTGGAGTAGACAATGTTTCTAGGTCCCTCCCAATCCCTAAGGATTCTATGATTGAGCAGCAGGGCTTCTCCCAACGCAGCACTTTTAACCCACCGAGTGCTTTACGAGCATTATCTCATTAATGAACATAGCAGCCTCCCCGTGATGTCAGAGGGATTATGAGCCTTGCTTTATAACTGGAGAGATGGAGCCAAAAGGTTGGAGGCTGTTTTTAAAAAGGCCTTGGTTGCACAAATCCCCTGTGAGCTTTGGGTGTCTGCTTCCCCTTGGCTCTCCTCAAAATCACAGCTCCAGCGATTCACCCAGGACTTGTCAGAGCCAGGATTCAAAGTCAGACTTTCCAGTGGCCGGTGCCACCAGGCTGGTTAATCCTCAGAATTGCAGCAATTACTTTGTACAGGAGAACCATCGTGTTTCCAAGAAGTTATTCTTTAGGCCAGAGAGAGGCAACTGTGGGCGTCTGGGTTGCTCCCTGATGGAAGGGAGGCTGTCAAAATATGCTCTGTCCAGTTCTGGGCTCCAAGAGAGACTGGAGAGAGTGAGTGGAGAGCAACAAGGATGATGAGGGACTTGAGCATCTCTCCTATGAAGACTGGCTGGGAGAACTGGGGCTGTTTAGTCTGGAGAAGAGAAGGCTGAGAGGGATCTCGTTAATGCTGGTAAGGAGTAGGAGTCAAGAGGATGGGGCCAATCTTTTGTCTGTGCTGCACAGTACTAGGACGAAGTATAATGGATATAAACTTGAACATGGAAGGTTCCATCACAACATGAGGAGAAACTTCATCACTGGGAGGGTGATGGAGCCCTGGAAGGGGCTGCCCAGAGAGGCTGTGGAGTCTCCTTCTCTGGAGACCTTCAAAACCCACCTGGGTGCTCCTGTGTGGCCTGTCGTAGGGGATCCTGCTTCGGCAGGGAGGTTGGATCTCTGGAGGTCCTGTCCAACCCCTGGCATTCTCTGCTTGTATGGTTACCAAGAATGATGCTGGTGGGCTCTAAGGCTGTGGAGACCTTCAACAGTGTCTGCATTGTTTGTGCAAGCAGTGGGTCCATCCCGTCCCATCAGCTCTGTTCACCTCCTGCTGAAAGCACTGAAGTAGGATTTATCCCATTTTTTCCTGGCTGTTGTTCCCAGAAGGAGGTGTCGGCGCTGATGGCACCAGAGAGGGCCTGGTGGACGTGACCTGGCCAGAAATCTGTTCTTAGCAGTTGTTATTCAAGAGAGAGCGTGGTGGTGGGAGCTTGGGAGATCTGATGGGCCTTGGCAGCTGAGAGCAAGACACAAGTATTAAACATCAAGATGGTTTTCTCTTCAGCCTCTCCACACCGGACAAGGGCAGCAGTGGGTGGTTTTGAGGGAGCCAGAGAAGGAATGCTCGTAATTTTGAGTGCTTCAGCAAGAATCCAAGGTTTTTTTGGAAGCCCTCACGGACCTGCAGCTCATTTTCAAGTACAGAACTGCTTTATCTGTGAGAAAGCTCTTCCCGTGAGCTTCTCATGCAACCTGCCCTTTTACATCTCATCTCTAGGGATCTGCTTGCTCTGATTTATGACTTGGATTTGGGTCAGTTTGGATCTGAGGAAAAACTTCTTCCCAGAAAGAGTGAGGAGGCCTTGGAACAGGGGAGGGGATGGAGGCACCGTCCCAGGAGGGGTTCAACAACCGTACAGCCAGGGTGTTTCAGGAGATGGGTTGGTGGTCGGGGGTTGTAGGTAGACAGTTGGACTTGGTGGTCTTGAAGGTCTTTTCGAATCTCAGTGATTCTATGATTCAAGCACTAAGCTAAGCAAAGCATTTTGTAGCAGGAAGGTAGAGAAATGCTTAGAGAAGAGTCAGAAGCTCCTGACACCAAGGGGCTGTTTCTATTTGTACCTCTAGAGAAGTCACACCAGAGCTCTTGTGTTACAGCCATGCATTAACATCCTTCTCCAGCCTTCTGAAACCTTCTCTACTTCCAGCCTTCTGAAACCTTCTCTACTTCCAGCCTTCTGAAACCTTCTCTACTTCCAGCCTTCTGAAACCTTCTCTACTTCCTCTCTGCTTTGTTTGCTTCTCCTGTCTACGATGGGACATTCAAACTACTACACGGACATAATATTGCCATAAAATGTTTCAATGAACACACAATAGCAATGCAGAATCTAAAATACCCTACAATATTCAACACACTATATTCCCATCATCCTAAAAATGATGTTTATGTAATAATAGGAAAAGATTTTATTCATTTCACCATCCCAGCACTGAGGCTGCTCTCTTTTACGTCAGAGCCCAGTCTTTGAGGCGTTATCAGGAGCTATATGAGTGACTGTGGTGCAGCAACGCTGTGCTGGATAATTCACTGCTGTTACCCAGTTCCATGCTGTTGGAGTGATTTTATTAAACCCAGATTGTGGAGAGAACCCGTGCACAGGCTGAGATGATGCTTCCCAGCAAGATTACTAGGACAGCATTTCTAGCGTGGCAGTAAAATGAGAGTGGAGAGCTGAAAGGTCGGTCTGGCACCNGCTGGCACCCAGTGCCCCTTGTCCTATCCCCAGATGCCCTTGAGCAGAGCCTGGCTCCATCCTCCTGACACCCACCCCTCACAGATTAAGAGACAGGAGTGAGGTCCCCCCTCAGCCTCCTCTTCTCCCAGCTCAAGAGCCCCAGCTCCCTCAGCCTTTCCTCAGCAGGGAGCTGTTCTACTTCCTTCAGTATCTTTGTTGCTCTACACTGGACACCCTCCAGCAGCTCTGTGTCCTTCGAACCCCACAGTTTGCCTTCACTGAGGGCTGGGGCTCTGCCCTTTCCACCCCATACACACATTTCCTAACCAGCTAGATCCCTGTGAGCATAGATGAAGGTTGTGCTTTGCACAGTGTCATTCCTACACCTGAAAAGGGTGTGAAAACCCCTAAGTGTGGGCAGTGCCCTTGGTCATTTATCCTAATGGCTGTTGGGGACCAAGAGAGACCAGGAGCCACTCAAATAAAGGGCTGTGAAATACTAGGTAGGAGCTAACCACAGTTACTGATCCACAAACCAAAGCGGAGTGGCCAATAAAGGACTGATTGATAGGGGAGTGTGGGTCACTCAGCTGTTAGCTGGCTAAACTGGTTTTATACCCGACAGAGGTGTTTCCATACTTAGAAGCAGGGTTATTGCTGGAGTTACTGGTGGATGTACCCAAGAACACGGGAGCTTGTGCAGGGCAGCACCGATAGGCTTTCCACGAGCTCATGATTTAGCTCTGAGAGAAGAGAAGCAGAGTGCAGCCGCTGGATTTCTCCTTCCTTGGCCACCCTGCTGAGACAACCAGCAGATAATGGGGTTTGGCCACTAATGACCATCGTTAGACTCATTACACAGAGATGAAAGTCTCTGTATCCCGTTCCCCATCCCCAATCCATCTCACTCTCTGCCTTTATAGGATTTAATGAAGTGTTGAATACAGTTAACTCGACATAGTCTCCCTAAACGATGCAGAATGAAATGGCACTTGACAGCAGAAGGCAGTGCTCTTGAGCCGATTAGAAGAGATTAATTTAGCTAAATTTGGATTAAATGGTATCGTAACAAAACAATTCCTCATCTTCTGCTCGTGCTTATCACGAGACCTATTCAGGATAAACTTGAGCAAGGGAAATAGGGGTGAGAGGAGAGTTGCCCTGTCCTAGAACCCATCCTTATTGCTCATCTGTGCATTAAGTCACTGACAACACACGGACTGCACTGCTCTGTGACCACTTCAAATGGCTCTGAGGTCTTCGATTCCGACCGAAGCACCAGGTATTGGTGCTTCCTGCTAAACCCAACAGCCATTCCCTTTGCTACCCTTCCCAAGAGAACCACAAACCCGCTTTCAAATGAGCTCCAGAGCTTTTTATTCACTCTGTTTGCTTTTATCTAACAGATTACTTCTTGACTCTTGATGAACCTATGAACAACATCACCACCACCCTCGGCCAGACGGCAGAGCTGCACTGTAAAGTCTCTGGTAACCCTCCTCCTACCGTCCGTTGGCTGAAAAACGACGCGCCGGTGGTCCAGGAACCGCGGAGGATCTCGTTCCGTGCCACGAGCTATGGGTCTCGGCTGCGAATAAGGAACCTTGATACTACAGACACCGGCTACTTCCAGTGCGTGGCGACCAACGGCAGAAAGACTGTGTCTACGACTGGAGTGTTGTTTGTGAAATTTGGTAAGTTTGGCTCCTGTGAGGGAGAACTCCTTCTCCTTTTCTCCTCTTTAAACTGTTCCTTATTAAAACAGCCCTGGGGAAAGGTGGGTTTAGCCTCTGCAAAGGAGTGCCCTGTTGCTGTGGTGTGTGTTTATAGACAGAACTGGGTAGCTGTCAGGTAAAATAAGCTCTATTTTTCACATATTCTATTGAAATAATTGCCTCCTGAGCTGATCTTATGACTGAGAAGGTTGAAAACATTAAACAGGGTTTGTGTGTCTTCTCCTCTACCTTCCTAGAGGAAAATAATTCACAGAGATTAAGATATTCACACGCAGTTCTAATTAATCCTCTTAGGAACTGAACAAATAGCTCTGTGCTGGGCACTGGGGAGGCTGCAGCTCGAATCCTGGGGTCAGTCTTGGGCCCTTCTCTGCCAAGAGGACAATGAGGGCTGGACTGTGTCCAGGGAAAGGCAGTGGAGCTAGGGAAAAGGCTGGAGCACCAGTGCTGTGAGGAGCAGCTCAGGGAGCTGGGGAGGGGGGGATGAACTGGAGAAAAGGAGGCTCAGAGGAGACCTCCTCACTCTCCACAGCTCCCTGAACTCCAGGAGATTGAAGGTGGTGGTGGTGGGGGTGGTCTCTTCTCCCCAGGAACAAGCAACAGGATGAGAGAAAATGGCCTCAGGTTGTGCCAGGAGAGGCTGAGGTTGGCCCTGAGGACCAATATCTCCCCCACTAGGGTTCCTCAGGCCTGGCCCAGGCTGCCCGGGACAGTGGAGGAACCCCTATCCATAGAGGGGTCGCAAAGCTGTGGAGCTGTGGGGTGAGGAACAGGGATTAGTGCTGCCCGCACTGCTGGTGAACTCAGCTCCAGCCTGCTTGGCTTTCCCAGTAGCTGTCAAAACAGGAGCACTGAGGGCAGTAACAGCAAAACCTTCCCAGCTGAAGCCCGCTGAGGCCAGAGCAAATTTCATCTGAATGAGGGCTAGGCTAAATCCCCTGAGAAGTGACAAAGATTGATTGGGGGAAACGATGCTGTTCTCTCCCGCTTCTCGTTAGAACATGCTTTTGTACAAGCTTCCCATGGTTTGCCCGTCACCTTTAGCGCGACGGCGCAGTTGACACGCAGGCTGGGTGCCTCACCCACTCATTGTCCTCCTCCACGGGGTTTTGCAGACATCCTGCGCTGCAGGATGCGGGCTTGTCTCCGCTGCTCGCTGCTACCTGCCTGTTCAACTTGCACAAACCACATCCAACATGACAAGCCTGTTACTTTTATCTTTTAAAAGCTTTTTCAAAAGCTTCCTGCTCGCTACCTCACCATAACTCACGGCGCTGTTTTTCTTCTGTCACTTTTCCAGGTCCCCCGCCAACAGCGAGTCCGGGATCATCGTAAGTTGTTTCACGTCTCTTATGTCGATCCATTAATCTTGAGGTTCAGCAGTCACGAGTTCATTTGTCATGTCGTGTGACAGCAGCGCTTTTACCTTCCACTTTCAGTCGAGATAGGATGGTGATTTATTAGAACTGACTTGTCTGTCTCGTAGATAAATTCGCCTGTTATCGTGTCAACTCCTATTTCTTACCCCAGACTTCTTCATTTCTAATACTACTACCTGTAGATCCTCTGGTGCCTTCAGTCTCTGAACTGATTACAGCTACGGGTGGAAGCCGATCTTCGTACACGCCACAGGCTGCTCCAGAAAGTATTAATCACTCTAAGCAGATTTTACTACCCAGGGGCTTCTAACTGGTTTTAAGGGGACTGCTGGTCGTAAACCCTATCTGTATCTATCTCCGCCTCTATTAGTAAACTGTCTGAAAGCTGTGTTTTTAAGGATTGAGCAGGTGACTGGGAGTAGCAGCTGGTTTTACAATAGTTCCCTGTATCCTGCAGCTTGAGTTTAGTTCCTGCTGCTGGGTCTGAGCGGTTACCACGAGCCAACAGGGTGGCCAGGTGGCACCAAAGGCTGGTGGCATCCTGGCTTGGATCAGCACTAGTGTGGCCAGCAGGACTAGGGACGTCATTCTCCCCCTGTCCTGGGCACTGGGGAGGCCTCCTCTTGAGTCCTGGGGACAGTGCTGGGGTTCTCACTGCAAGAAATAGATTGAGGGGCTGGAGTGGGTGCAGAGGAGCAACGAGGCTGGGGAAGGGACTGGAGGGAAGGCTGATGAGGAGAGGCTGAGGGAGCTGGGGGTGTTGAGCCAGGGGTGTTGAGCCATGAGGAGACTCAGTGAGGGAGTTTCTCCCTCTCTCCAACTCCCTGAATGGGGATTGTAGTCAGGTGGGGGTCGGGCTCTTCTCCCAGGCAACCAGCTCCAGGATGGTGCAGGCAGGGCCTGAAGCTGCCAGGGTAGGGTTAGGTTGGATGTTAGGATGCCCTTCCTCATGGAAAAGGTGCTCAGAGCCTGGACTGGACTTCCCAGGGCAGTGTCGGGGTCCCAGTGTCTGGAGGTGTTGAAGGACAGCCTGGCTGTGGCCCTGAGTGCCCTGGTCTAGTGGATTGTGGTGCTGTTAGGTGCTGGGCTGGAGAACTCAGAGGTCATTCCCAACCTCTATGTTTCTGTGTGTCTTAGCAGTGGAGCTTCTGTCTTTGGTAGCATTGAGAAAGTTCTCTTTCCCTCCAGTTTCAATACCCTTGCTCAGACTTTCTCCCTTCTTGTAGCCACCTTATTACCTCCTAGTTTGATCTTTAACTCCTCTGAAGTCTGAAGTAATTGTATCATCATCCAACATAGCCACAACTTCCATGCCTGGAACAATCTGAAACCCTCCTGACCTAGTAAGGAGAGCTGAACCCACTAGAAGAGAAACACAGCACCAATTAAAACCCAAACTGAACCTATTCACAAGGGATACAAACCTTGGGGATGTGAATGTGCCTCACTGGCTTTAAAAGATGGTTCATGAGATGCTGCAGAGGATATAAATTAGGGGAAGCATCCAACCACAGGAGGACATGCTGGGATGCCCTCTAATGGAACACTATAAATTCACAGACCAGGTTGCTCAAGGTCCCATCCAATCTGGCCTTCAACACTTCCAGGAGGAGGCAGCCACAACCTCCCTGGGCAACCTGGTCCAGGGTCTCAGCACCCTCAGTGTGAAGAGCTTCCTCCTGACTTCCAGTCTAAACCTCCCCTCTTCCAGCTGGAAACCATTCCCCTTGCTCTGACCACTCCAAGCTCTTGGAAACAGCCCCTCCCCAGCTTTCCTGGACCCCCTTCAGGGACTGGAAGGCTGCTCTGAGATCTCTCGAGCCTCCTCTTCTCCAGGCTGAACAGCCCCAACTCTCTCAGCCTGTGCCTGTAGGAGAGGTGCTCCAGCCCAACAGGTCAGTCTCCTTTCTGTGTTGGGGGCTCCAGAACTGGATGCAGTCCTGCAGATGGGGTCATGTGGGTTTGTCTTCCCTTTTGCAGGTACCTGACCTGAAATTACTGATCTTGTTTTGGAAGGGGAGCTCTTTACTCAGATTTAGGCTTTAGGCTCAGATTTGGGCAGGAAAACTTGATGATGCAGTAGGAAGCGGGGGCTGTTGTGTTCTTTAGGGGTTTGGAAACTTAATTAATGAGGAGAGAAGATGTGTGTTTTGGGTCTGCTTCCTCCTAATTTGGGGTTTCTGAAATGCATGAGGCTAAGCAACGTGTCCTTAGTGGTCAGAAACCCACAGGAGAGCAGCATGAGCAGAGGGAGCAGAGAGCTGTGCAGGAATTTCACTCTCTAGGCTGCTCAGGATTGCCTCATTTTTTACAAACAGAGTAGATTTGGCAGCCTTTCTCCTATTTCTTTTTCTGCCAAGGTTTTTGGGTATTTTAAGAGCACAACTACCTAAAAGCCTCACGTGTCTCACTCTCCCCATATGAATTCGTAGCTATGACATGAATGAAAATATCATAGAGCTCTGATAACGTTCTGGTGTGAACAGTAACATAGAATCATCAGGGATCAGAAGGGACCTCAAAAGATCATCCAGTCCAATTCCCCCACCTGAGCAGGAGCCCCTAGATCCAGTGGCACAGGAACAGTCCAGGCAGGTTTGAAACATCTCCAGAGAAGGAGACTCCACAACCTCCCTGGGCAGCCCCTGCCAGGGCTCTGGCACCCTCACCAGGAAGAGGTTTCTACTCCTTGGTTTCCAGCTGACACCCAGTGCCCCTTGTCCTAGAATTGAGTGCCCCTGAGCAGAGCCTGGCTCCTTCCTCCTGGCCCCTGCCCTTTCCATAGTGACCAACATTCATGGGGTCCCCCCTCAGGCTCCTTTTTTCCCAGCTCAAGAGCCCCAGCTCCCTCAGCCTTTCCTCCTCAGGGAGATGCTCCCCTCCCTTCATCCTTTTTGTGGCTCTGCTCTGGATTCTCTCAAGCAGCTCTATGACCTTCAAATGATGCTGAAGGATGCTGTGGCAATGGAAGCTCTTACTTGGCTCATGTTTATGCCTTACCAGCACGAGTTTCTTCTCCTGCAGTAAGGCCATGAAGAAGACAGATAGTGAGCAGCAGGGTGGTTCAGCAGGAGGGCCTTCCCCATCTTGACTTTATCAATCTACCGCGAGTGGAAGGTTCTGTTCCTTTAAGGCTTTAATTTGAGCACCATGTATTTTAAAGAAGTCCATATGCTCCAGCCTTCTCCTCTGCAGAATTTATAGGTGCAGAGTTCTCCACTGATGTGATGGCAGGGAAATGGATGGGCCAAGTGTAGCTGGAAAAGGAAAAGGGGGAATGGATGAGTTCTGGAAAAGTCTGATGAATCCCCTTCAGAAACACCCCAGTGCAGCCCGTAAGGACAGCGAGGTATCGCTGCAGCGTGTAAAGCACTGGCTGACCTGAACGTCCTTCTTTTAACTCTCTGGTGTTTGGCAAAGGTCTCCTTTAAAGCCCTTATCTGGAGGCCACGGAGTAACATTCCATCCCGTGCTCTGCTGCTCTGCATCGCTGCATAGCTCGAAGAAGCTTCTTTTGTTAAAACCAACCCTACAACCCAACACCTCCTGCTCCTGCTTTATAAATAAATCATTATTTATCTCCTGTTACGCCGGAAGGTGCTACAGATACAGCTCCAGCTACAAGCAGCTCAGTGAGTTGTGGGCAGAGTGTGAATGCCTCTGTTCCCCAGGCCGGATGGGAGCCCAGGAACCAGCTCTTGGACTGCTGGAATAGTTTCCGTAAAGTAGATGGTGTCAAGGGCACCTCCAGAGCAGGCAGGACTCTGGCTCTTCGGGCAGATAAGTCAGGTCCTGCTGCTTCTTGGTGTGAAAGGCTGCATCAGCTCATTTCTATATATATTTGCACCGCTGTGGGCATCCCTGCTAGAGGTTTCCTGAAAGACTGTAACTTATCTTTGAAGCTCCCAAGCTTCGCATCACTTTGAAACTCACTTTCATCCATCATCCACAGCAAGGTTTGGGCCTTTAGGGATGTAGATGTGTTCCGACCAAAGAGGTTCTGTGGTTGTGTATCTTCCCCTCAGCTCCCCACAGAGGTTGAACTCAGAAAGGGCTGAGGTCAGAGCACAGCAGAATCCCTGAGATGAGAGGATTTACTGTAGCGATCGAGCTACTTCAGCCTGGAAAAAGGTTGTGTGCCCCAGCTTTTCCATTTTACTCTCCTTTTTTTCCTCATTCTGAGTCGTTTCCACTTCTTGGAACGATGACCCTGAGCTTCACCCACTCCAGGAGGGTGGTGCAAGCCATCAAAACTTGTGGAGATGCAGCACATTTGGGCTCAGTTCAAGAACTGCCACAAGAGCTCTAGTGGGAAGGAAAACAAGAGCATTAATGATGTTTTACATGGTCTGATCCAAAAATGAGCTCGAAGGGCCCTGCTGGAGCAGGAAGAGCTGAGGAAAATGCTCTGGGTACTCTGTGTCAGAGCTGCAGGTGAAGTAATTCACTCAACTTCAGACTTCATTGTGGTGGAAGCAGCAGAAAAGCAGCAGGGAACCTCATGATGGTGTTCTCTAAGTTCCCCAGACACAGAGGTTTAGGATGTAAATAAGGGGGTCAGGGTCATCACTGTGACTGCTCTGGGCTGTGCAGAAGTGACCCAGCAGCAGAGAGACAAGAATGCCAAGGTAAATCAAATATGAACCAGCACCTCCTGAGTAGAACATACACAGTCCAGTGTCAGGATTGCTCTTGGAACAGTCCTTAGCAGAGCCTTTCCTGTATCTATAACCCAAACACAGCATTGTTCTACTCTTTATTTAACTGCTGGGAATGAGGAGAGGAGGAAAAGAGGAGAGTGCTGTGATTTGAAGGGACATTTGACTCATAAAATCCAATGGGGTTTGTGATTCCCAGAAATGACTTGCAGGGCTTGAGAAGCCACAAACCCCGCAGGACTCTCCCATCCTCCTTTTCAGTGATTAAGAACTTCTAATCATTTTTTTCTCTACTTAAAGACATCTGGGTTCTTTTAGTAGAACAGATCTTTTATACAGTGGCTGGATTTCAGCGAGGAAACGCATAACCACTGGCTAGCATCCAGGTGAGACTGGGCCAACTGTGTATTTGATTGTGGATGTCAAGGAGTACCAGAGAACTTTCCTCCTTTTGGCTACAGAAGCTGAATTTTATAGAATAAATATTGATGAAGAAGCAGGAGCAGATTCACTGCAGCAGCAGCAGCCTGGGACTGACCTCTCTACTTGTGCCCACTGCCTGCCCACATCACCCTGGGGCTCCCATGCTCAGGCTGGGCACCAGGTTTGACACCCCTGGATCTCAGTGAAGGAAGAATATTGAGTATTCTAGGAATATTCTAGTCTAGTGTTTTGTGGCTGTCACAGGAACTGACTCCCTCTGCTTGGAGAAGTTTTAAAATAGGACTGAATTGACTGAGGCCAGGTCCTGCATTTTGATCCTGACAGCCCGTGGCACCGCTACAGGCTGGGGGATGAGGGGCTCGAAAGCTGCCCAGCAGAACAGGACCTACCCCCAGGGTAGACAGTCGGCTTCATCTGAGCTGGCAGGGTGCCCAGATGGCCAAGAAGGCCAACAGCATCCTGGCCTGGATCAGGAAGAGTGTGGGCAGCAGGAGAAGGGAAGGTGTTGTGCCTTTGGACGCCGCCCTTGGGAGGCCTTCTCTAAAGTCCTGGGGTCACTTCTGGGCCTCTCATTCCAGGAGAGACATTGAGATGCTGGAACAGGTCCAGAGCAGATCTACCCAGCTCAGGAGGGGTTTAGACAACCAGTCGTCTGAGGAGAGGCTGAGGGAGCTGGGCAGGGTGAGTTTGGAGAAGGGGACCTCATTGCCCTCTCCAACTCCCTGAAGGGAGGTTGTGGTGGGGTGAGTGTTGGTCTCTTCTCTTTGGTGCCTGCTGACAGCAGCAGGGGCACTGCTCTGCAGTTGAGGCAGGGGAGGGTTAGACTGGCTCTGAGGCAGAGATTCTCTGCAGCCAGAGTGGTTGGGCACTGACAAGGCCTTCCCAGGGAGGTGGTGGAGTCCCCCTGCCTGGAGGGGTTGAAGAACTCTGTAGCCATGGTGCTTCCCACCCTGCTCGAGTGGCAGCAGGGAGGGGTCAGGCTGTGTCTGTCAGTCTCTCAGGGACTGAGGGGTTGTGTTGGGGTTGGGATGGTTGGACTGAGGGATCTGGGAGCTCCTTTCCAGTCAGGATTATTCAGTGATGCTGTGAAGACAAACCCCCTAAGTTCTGGAGCAGAATCTTTTATAGCCCTGCTGCATGTTGGTGCTTACAGCATGTAGGATCTGAGTCGCAGACCTGAAGTGGGACATTCTGTGAGGGGGCCAACATAAACATCTTAGTACCAAAAAAAATTCACACGGTGAGAAGATGAAGTCTGAGTGGCTGATGCTGACAGAAACCATGGTACAGTGTTGTGCTGCATTACTTCCTTGAGGGAAAATACTACACCTTTCATTTTGCCAGGGCCTGAGAGGCAGGTTATCTTGCTGTGAGCATGCCAGCTGTGGAACTGAAATGTTCTCAGGGAGAGCTGGGCTTGTCCTCTTCGCTGGGGCTTTGATCTGGTGCACACTTATCTCTTACTCCGCTCTCACCTTTTCCCTTGTGCTGATTATTCTGCTGCTGTTTTCGTTGCAGACAGTAAGGTGACTGCTGCTAAAGGTGCAAGATTTAGGAGGGGGGGTTGCTTGTGGACTCTTCTGAGCGAGGGAAAATAAAGGAAGTCATTCCTAGAATGGTTCACGTTGGAAGGGACCTTAAAGATCATCTAGTTCCAACCCCCCTGCCATGAGCAGGAAGAACCCCGTCCTCAAGGTTAATGTTGTACAAAGTTTGGGCAAGGATCAGAGGGCTGGAGCACCTCTCTTACCAGGACAGGCTGAGAGTTGGGGTTGTTCAGCCTGAAGAGGAGAAGGCTCTAGGGGGACTTCATAGTGACCTCCCTATCCCTGGGAGGAGCTGTCAGAGGGCTGGGGATGCTGTTCCCAAGGGCAGGGAACGACAGGAGAAGGGGTCCTGGTTTGAAGCTGGAGAAGGGCAGAGGGAGGCTGGACAGGAGGAACAAGGGCTGGGAGCTGAGGCTGGGGGATCCCTGGACCAGGCTGCTCCATCCCTGAAGCCATTCAAGCTCAGGCTGGCTGGGGCTCTGGGCAACCTGGGCTGGGGAGTGCTGGCCCTGCTTGGTGCAGGAGGATTGGACTGGATGCCCTTTGGTCCCTTCCAACCCTGTGTGATTCTGCATTCATGTCCTGTGGCAATGAATTGGCTACAGACAGTATGCTGGTGTGGTTTATCTACCTCGTGGTACTTACGTAGCTAAATATACACACTATCTGAGAGGCCCTGGACTCTTTGCCCCGTTACCTCCTCTTATCTCCCATACCATGTACAGGAAACAGAACCAGAGCAAGATGAAAGGTGTTTCAGCTGCCTTAACTGCCACTGGTTTGTGCCTCAGGTGCAGCTAAAGTCACACTGGTCACCTTGACTGGGTTGTCCCCCCAGGGGTGGTTGCCCAACCTACCGCAAGTGTAAGGGAACAGAGAGACCTGAGCCCCAGCTCTCTGCCCTGGATTGTTTGTCTTGCTGGTTTTTGTGGGAGTGATGCTGCAAAAATCCGAGCTCTTTGCCTCAGAGCTCTTGTGAATTCAAACGGGTTACATCTATTTCTGTGTGCACAGCAAAGAACCTAGCCTGAGGGCTGGAGACAGGTCGACCTCAGAAAGTGCTTTTCCCTTTGGAAAGGCTGTCTGATTGATCAGAATTCATTCAAATCAAGTGAAACTCAAGTGTTCCCCTCTTCTCTGTCTGTAGTGCAAAGAGAAGGCCCTCTGGTCTTGGAAGGGAAGGTATGACACGATCTGGAGATGAAGCTGTATGATCTGCAAACAGCTCTGTGATGTCACTATTATTTTAAGGAAGGAGGGAGAAGGGAGTGAAGCACATTATAACTTGGCCACTGGGAGCCAGAGTTCCCTGATGCCCTTGTGTAATACAGGGGGAAAGACAGCGTGCTCTAACAACTGGATTTGTATTCATTCTGCACAGAATCCTCCACAGCAACTATGTGGTGGGTGCAGAACTGGCTGCAGTCAGTGTCTGAAGAGTATTCTGACTTTTATTTCCATGAGGCTTTAATATGACCCCGTTGTGTGGTGAGTAACACACAGGGGATTTGGAGCAAGAGCCCAGGAGACTGGGGGATTTGAAACCTTGACCCCAGCAGTTTGTTCCCATCATCCCAAAGCAAATTTGTCCTCTCACGAGGAAAATTCTACAAGAGCAGTTTTGTGCCTCATCCTGCTGCATCCAGCTCACTTCAGCATCCACCCTGTGATACCTAAGGATGGGGTCACGGAATCACAGCATCACAGAATGTTAGGGATTGGAAGAGATGTTGAAGGATCATCCAGGCCAATTTCCCTGCCACAATAGGATCCTCTAGATCCAGTGGCACAGGAACAGTCCAGGTGGATTTGAAACGGCTCCAGAGAAGGAGATTCCACAACCCCCCTGGGCAGCCTCTGCCAGGGCTCTGGCACCCCCATCGGGAAGAAATTTCTTCTCTTGATGTAGAACTTCCTCTGTTCCAGCTGGCACCCAGTGCCCCTTGTCCTATCCCCAGATGACCTTGAGAAGAGCCTGGCTCCATCCTCCTGACACCCACCCCTCACAGATTTAGAGACAGGGATGAGGTCCCCCCTCAGCCTCCTCTTCTCCCAGCTCAAGAGCCCCAGCTCCCTCAGCCTTTCCTCAGCAGGGAGCTGTTCTAATCCCTTCATCATCTTCGTTGCTCTGCGCTGGACACCCTCCAACAGCTCTGTGTCCTTCTGGAACTGAGGGGCCCAGCACTGGACACAGTACTCCTGATGCAGTCTCACCAGTGCAGAGCAGAGGGGGAGAAGACCCTCTCTCGATCTGCTAACCACCCTCGTTCTGATCCCACCCAGGATGCTAAACCAGGTCTTGTGAGTTAACCCCCCAGCCAGAGCTGCCAGTTAGTGTCCCTGTAATGCCTCTTCCTACTGCACCACACTGGAAGCTGTTTTCTCTGTGGAGTTCAATCATCACAGAATCTCTTTCGTTGGTAAAGACCTTCAAGATGATCGAGTCCAACCCTTGAGCCAGCACCATCAGGTCACCAGTAAACCATGTCCCTAAGCACCTGATCCACCCCAGGAGAGAGGCTGCAGCTAAGACAGCTTGGAATGAAGTATTGGGTTCGATTAAAAATACAGAGCCTTCAATACCTGGTTTTATTCCACGCGGAAATGAACTGAGAGGAGGGCGACGCTGGCTCTGCTTTAGAGCAGAGGTCTAACCTGCTTTCCCATATTTCATGTGGTCATTCCAGATGCCAGCTACACCGAAGCCAACCCAGAAATTCCTTGTGGAGCTGCGAGAGGATCGCGGCAGCGATTCCGTCCAAACCTCAGGGTTAGGGTTTTGTTGTGAGAACATTCCGGCACTGAGAAGACGATGTTTTCTCTCGAAGACAATTTTCATGAAATAATTCTTCTCTAGCCCTAATCATAAGAGCAATTTCAATGACTTACAAGGATTTCTTTGAGCCCGAACGCCGCCGCGAGGCAAGATCTGACAATATTACAATTAATTTCACCCTTCCTGGACTGGGTCGGGTTACAACACCGGCAAAACAGAGCCTGTCTTTGTACTGCTTTCGTTTGGAAAGGTCTCGCCCTGAATGTCTGTCTTGTCCTCAGAGACAGCAACTAAAAATATATGATTTAGAGTGTCCCTGGTTCACATGAGATTCAAGATCAGAGCAGATTTGTGTTACGTGCCGCCAACTCAGAATCTTAAGGTTGAGATCGTTGGTCTGTGGTGTAGTTTTAGAATCATCGTATAATTCACAGACTGGGTTGGGTTGGAGGGGTCTTTCTCTTCATCCAGTTCCACCCATTGCAGTGAGAAAGGACATCCTCAACTAGAGCTGGGAGCTCAGAGACCCAAGATCCAGCCTGACCTCGGATGGTTCGTAGAATCACAGAATCATTACGGATGAGAAGGGATCTCGAAAGATCATCCAGTCCAATCCCTGTGCCACAGCAGGATCACCCAGACCCAGTGGCACAGGAACACAGCCAGGCGGGGCTGGAACATCTCCAGAGAAGGAGACTCCACAACCCCCTGGGCAGCCTGTTCCAATGCTCTATTACCTGACCTCAGATGGTTCTTAGGATGGGGTTTCTCTAACCTCTCTGGGCAACCTACGTGAGACCCTTCACCTCTCTCACTGTGAGAGAATCAGAGAATGTTTTGAGTTGGGAGAGACCTTCAGAGATCAACTAGAAAATCTACACCATAGGATCTTGTTTGGTGGCTTTTCTTCTGAGAGTACTAGACGAATACTGTTGTTTTGGGGGGAAGGGGTGTATTTTATTACAGAATCACAGAAGTATTGAAGCTGGAAAAGCCCTCTGAGCTCCTCTAGCCCAGCCCAGCACCTAACATCACCACAGCAGCCACCCCAGGGCACTCAGGGCCACAGCCAGGCTGTCCAACTCCTCCAGACACGAGGAGTCCCCCACTGCCCTGAGCAGTCCAGTCCAGGCTCTGAGCACCCTTTCTGGGAGGAAGGGCTTCCTAACAGCCAACCTAACCCTCCCCTGGCAGCTTCAGGCTCTGTCCTCTCATCCTATCAGTAGTTGCCTGGGAGAAGAAGCCTCTCCTCCCTCCCAGTCCTGGTCTTTTGGAGCTTTGTAATCCATTTTGGGGGGTTAGCTGATCTATCTTCAGCAAAAAACAAAACACAGCAAAAAGCTAAACCACTGACAACCAACCTCCTTGATTTCCCTCCCCACCACGTCATCTGTTCTGAAACAGAAAACTGAATATCTATCACATGTGAAAAGTCTCAGGTGCTCTTGTTTTACTTGAAAAACCCTACAACTTCTGGGGGTCAAACGTCCTGATGGCAATTTCCTGGGCTTTCAACAGTCTGCATGGCCACGGGAGCTGGTCAGCTGAAACGAATAGTCAAAACATTGCAGCACCCAGTGCCTTCCAACCCTGACTGATTCTGTAACTGCTTCCCAGGGAGAGTGATGGGGCACTGGAGGGGGCTGCTCGGGGGCCTC
>VZRI01013914.1:19394-38548 GCA_013397515.1 Upupa epops | reverse complement strand
GCTGCTTGTCCCTCCAAATCGCTGCCCCAGCCAGGAACTGCAGATTTTCCTTCTTTACCCACCCCCTTATATCTTATATCGTCTGATTTCATCAGTGGTCCTGTGGTTATCATAGTATTGGCTTGGAAGGGACCTATAAAGCTCATCTGTTCAATCCAACTGGACTAGATGTGATGGTGGGGTATCTCAACCAAGTGGGGTGTCTCTCTTTCCACCTAGAATAAGGTCATAGAATCATTGAGTCATCAAGGTTTGCAAAGCTCTTCAAGATCATCAAGTCCAGTCGACCACCTTACTACCCCCAAGCACTACCCCAGCTCCTGAAACCCCCTGGCTGCTTGGTTGTTAAACCCCTCCAGGGATGGTGCCTCCACCCCCTCCCCAGGCAGCCTGTTCTAAGGCCTCCCCACTCTTTCTGGGGGGAAGTTTCTCCTCAGATCCAATCTGACCTTCCCCTGGCACAGCCTGACCCCATTTCCTCGGGTTCTACCCCCAGTTTCTAGAGAGAAGAGGACAACACCCACCTCACTACAACCTCCTTTGGGCTGGCCCAGGCTGTCTGCAGGGAGTAAGTTCCTCCCCTCCCAGGGTAGGAATTGTGCAGGCAAGCTCAGGCATCCCCCCACTCAGATGGGTCTCTCTTGTGAAGACCACCTCAAAAGAAGCCATTTAAAAGGGCCACCCAATGCCATTGGCAGCCACACTGTAATCACCCAACGGCGGGAGTGTTGGGAGCCAGAGGCCGGTGATGAAGGAGCTGTGAAAGCTCACGTGAAGCTGGACAGAACAATCCTCACCCTGAACTAACAGTGCAACTCCTTGTTGCAAGGCCGTGTCAATCACACCGAGCTCAACTTAAGGGTTTACCCTGGGCTTCCGCAGCCTTTGGGAGAGCCAGTGGTTTGAGTCCCGGGGCAAGTGTTTATTCAGCCTAGTCAAAACATTAAAGATGAGAATAAATCTGCATTGACCTGAGGTGCTTTCACTGCTACGATACGGTGTCAAACCTCCAGAACGAGTTTTCCCTTCGAGATAACACCATCACGCAGCCTGCCTGGATGCAGTTACCTACTCCATCGCGCCTCGTGTTACTTCATCACAGAATCATGGAGTGCGAGGATGCGGATTATAAGGTGTTAGGTTATTTATCCCGATAATGAAAACCACGCGCGACACTGCAGCTTGGGCCGCTCGAAGCAATAACCCTGGGCGACTTCAAATACTGTAAAAAGGAGTTAATCATCCATCTCCGAATGTGTCAAGTTTATTGATCTTGTTAACAGGAAAACATGTGCGGTCGCCTCGGCGGGGGGAAGGAAGGCGGTTATCATCTGACCTGCTATTAGCTGGATGCTATTATCGATGCCCGAGCCAACAAAGATCCACGTTAAGTAAAAAACTGAATGGCAAACGTTACCCTTCCGTAGTTTTCCAGGCAAATTTCTGGTGTCAGTAAATTTTCTTTTAAATAAATACAGTTTCTCTCGGCCCTGATTTTGCTGGGCATGAATAGGCACATTCTTTTACCCCAGTTCTCCCCAGCAATTAGCGCCAAGAACACTTAGCAAGCTGATCCCATTTCAAGGTTCACAGCTAGTTTAGAGATTTGGGGGTTTTAGAGGTGAGAAGAGAGACCATTGCCTTCCTCGCTCTAACCATCCCAGGGACTGCACGGGCTGTAGAACGTCTCTTTGTACATTATGTCCTGAATGTGGTGGTTTTGAATGAGCTGGGGCGCATTCTTGGGGGAGAAAAAAGAAGTGTCGTGTTGATTTTATCCGTCTTTACCTTCTGAGCCGTGTCAAGCCTTTATAGGATTCTAAATATACAAACGTTGTTATCTTTACAACCCAACTCTTGACTTCGCCAACGCGCCTCTGAGAGGTCTCTTTCCCGTAAGCTCCGGGGAATTGCTACCAGCTCCGTTACCGCCTCAAATCCTCTGTTGTTTGGGCTTCGTTCCAGCCATTCGGCTGTTTTGTCTTGGATGGGGTGAGAGCAGCCGATACGGAGTCCCTCAGGGCTTTCCACAGTGTCAGTACCTGCAGTGAGAGTCAGCAGCCATCAGGAGACCATGGAGGCATCTTTTCCAGTTGTTGGCTGCACGCTGGTTCAGGCTGCCTGTGTTTCAAAGGTCTGGCTTTAGTAGGTGCTCTCTGCTCTTGTCTTCTGTCAGTTCAGGAGCAGAAGCTAGTTTGCTGCATTTAATACCGCGGGGAAAATGCGTGCAGTTAGTTATGGAGGGGCAGTGGCTTCGCAGTAGAGAAGGGCAGATTGAACTCGGCTGTTAGGAAGAAGTTCTGTAGCAGGAAGGGGGTTGAACACCCGAACAGGCTGCCCAGAGAGGTAATTGAGACCCTGTACCTGGAGCCATTCAGGGTCAGGCTGGATGGTGCTCTGGGCAAACTGGTCTGGAGAGTGATGTCAGGCTGGATGGTGGGCGTTTGGACTAGATGACCTCTGGAGGTCCCTTCCAGCTGAGTCCAGTGTATGATTCCATGATTGTTGATTGTTGCATTGACCATTTCCATCTTGTGAGAAACAAATGTGAATCCATCTTGGATTTAAAAGCTTTTCCTCTCCTGTTTCTGGTTTCAGAAGTCTCCTTGTGAGATTTTAGTTTCTCACGATAAATTTTAGCATTGAGTTAACATTAGAAGTTGCCAGTTCATCCTCTTCAAGGGGTTTCACTCAGCCCAGGCACAAGAAGCAGCTGAAGAGTTGGCCTTCCATGAGAGTATCGTCTTCTGCAGAATGTGAAAGGAACAAAACTAAGGAGAGAAAATACCCTTTTAGCCACGATAACCGTGAGGGAATGACCTGGAGAAGCTTTGCTTGGCATCAGGAGGTGCGTTTGGGGCAGCGGGGGCTGCGACTGTTTCAGACTGATCTCAGAGGAACTCGGTAGGTTCTTGTGGAGCTGCTCCGTCCTTCCCCTCGGTGTGAACAGCACAGGAATGTTACTCCGTGTTTGGCACATAAAGCATTTCTGTCAGACTGGAGTAGTCCATCGTGCTCTTGCCAAAGTAAAGTTCGTGGGCTGGATGAAAGGAGCGGCGGTGCATAAATACCAGCGTCTCTTCGCGTTTCCATCTCACACGCTGTGCGTAGATCGCGCTGCTGTGTGGACGGGGGGCGTGTGGGTGCCTTTTAAAACCACGTTTGGCTTAATCCTTGCCTCATTTTTTATGCCCTCACAAAAGACGTGTTTTATATTACCAGCCCACGATAAGAGTCAGTATTGATACCAACCAGCGTTTCACCTACTCCCAAGATAAAAAGCAGCCTTTAGATTTCACGCAGTACAACTGCAGAGCTATGCCTGGCCAGACTTTAGTAAAACAAGGGTCTGGTAACAGTTCTATTATCTTTAATAATATTTTCCCAGGGAAGGAATGCATTACTTGAATATATAACACGCATCTACCCTTATCAATACCATTTCGTTTCAGAATTAGAGCTGAAACGCCGGCTCAACCCATCGCAGAAGCAGGTAGGAAGGGTGAAAGATGCAGTTGCACTCTCTTCCTAGGACACAGTAGAGCTGGATCTTTCCTTGGGTATAGAGGGCATCAAAGCACCCAGGTAATCACATGCAGAATGTCCTAGAAACATGAGGTTGAGAGGCAACTTAACAGAGTTAATTCTAATACAAGATGTGATCTAATGACTGCTCTCAATTGCTCCCGTGCAGGAGTAAGGACATCAAGCTAAAGAAAGCTTTTAGGATGGTTTTATTTATTTAAATATAAATAAACTCCATATCTTGCAAATTTGGACCCAGAAGTAGGTATTTCTGCTTCTTGAATTCTAACAAACGTGGTGCTGGTTGCGGAGAAAGGGTTTTTCACCTCAAATACCCAGCGTGGGCTGTAAATGAACTGCGGAGCGGAATGATCTACGTGTTTTCTACAAAGACCTCACTACGACCAAGCTGGGCTTTTCCTGAGCAGCTCAGACAAACACTCTGAGCTTTGTGGTGTTAGGAACAGGCTGACCTTGCAAAATTGGATGTTTCCAGCTTTATTTACCACCAAAACCAAAGTAAAATAAATGGGAGGTCAGAGTTGATTAATAATTCCTTTAGTGCTGCTGCCAGAAAACAGGCAGCAAGGTTGTTTGGAACAGAGTCGCTCTTCTGGGGTAGCAGGAGGAAAAGGCAGTGACTGCGTTTTATTTTTATAGGAACAAACATTTAGCAGAGCTGTAGAGGATCATAGAATCCTGTGGTTGGAAGGGAACTCCAAAGATCACCTAGTTCCATCCCCCTACAACAAGCAGGGCCATCGCTCGCTGGCCCAGAGCCCACTGCTGAGGAGAAAGCTACTGTTTATATAGATTCCTAGAAGGGTTCAGGTTGGAAGGGACCTTCAAATCATCTCATTCCAACACCCCTGCCGTGAGCAGGGTCACCCCCCACTAGACCAGCGTGCTCAGGGGTCCAGACAATCTGGCCTTGAACACTTCCAGGGAGCTGAGGGGCAGCCACAACCTCCCTGGGCAACCTGGTCCGGTGTCTCAGCACCCTCATCATGAAGAACTTCCTCCTGACTTCTAGTCTAAACCTCCCCTCTTCCAGCTGGAAACCATTCCCCCTGCTCTGACCACTCCAAGCCCTTGGAAACAGCCCCTCCTCAGCTTTCCTGTAGCCCCCTTCAGGTACTGGAAGGCTGCTGTAAGGTCTCCTTGGAGATCTTCTAACGGAGATCTTTTAACATCCTTCCTTTCGGATTTTCAGAGTCAGGCTGGGCCATCCTTCTCCAGACTAACCGAAACACCTCTGCTGTGGTTGCAGGACGGTTATACAGGAAGCATGGTGGCTTCATGCTGGTCTATGCAACCCCTGGTGAGAGGCAAAATGATTTCAAAGAAAACAAACAAGCTCTCCGTGCCGTATCCCATTACCATGACAGAATGGGTGGCCAGACCTTCCTTTTCACCCAAAGTGTATTTTCACTCGGGTTTGTTGTGTTAAGAATGAATTTCTTATCTCCACAGCCATCTTTTCCACCGGCCCTTCTCAGTTCAGGATAATCCAGCCTGGCTGCTCTCAGCTGAGGAGCCTCTCTTTCTCTCTGTCAGGAGGGGGATTTATGAGGGACCTGCGAGTTGTGTGAACTCCCAGTGTTTTCACAGTTGTTAAACTTGACCAACCATTTCAATAAGATGAACGGCTTCAAATGGTTGTGGACTTAGCAGTCACCCCAAGTTGAGCATGATGCTCATAAACCCAGCAACGTCCACGCTGCTCATCTTCCAGCAGGGGACCATGCTGGAAGAAACTCACCATGAGCTGGCAAAGTTCGCTTGCTGCTCAGAAAGCCAGCCACATCCTGGGCTGCATCAACAGGAGTGAGACCAGTAGGGTGAGGGAGAGGATCCTCCCCCTCTATTCTGCCCTCTTCAGACCCCATCTGCAGGACTGTGTCCAATTCTGGCACCCTCAACACAGGAAGGAGATGGAGCTGTTGGAACGTGTCCAGAGAAGGGCCATGAGGATGAGGGGAGGGCTGGAGCACCTCTGCTACAGGGACAGGCTGAGAGAGCTGGGGTTGTTCAGCCTGGGAAAGAAGAGATTCTGTGGAGATCTTCGAGTGGCCTTTCAGTACCTGAAGGGGGCTACAGGAAAGCTGGGGAGGGGCTGTTTCCATGGGCTCTGTCAGAGCGTTCATTAAAGAACATGAAAGCCTTGGCACGAAAGGCTAATAGCATCCTGGCTTGGATCAGCATTAGTGTGGCCAGCAGGACTAGGCACATCATCCTCCCCCTGTCCTGGGCACTGGGGAGGCCNGGAGAGGCTGAGGGAGCTGGGGAGGTTGAGCCTGGAGAAGAGGAGACTCAGAGGGGACCGTCTTCCTCTCTCCAACTTCCTGAATGGAGGTTGCAGTCTGCTGGGAGTCAGGCTCTTCTCCCAGGCACCCAGCACCAGGATGAGAGGGCAGGGCCTGAAGCTGCCAGGGGAGGGTTAGGTTGGCTGTTAGGAAGCCCTTCCTCAGGGAAAGGGTGCTCAGAGCCTGGACTGGACTGCCCAGGGCAGTGGGGGACTCCCCGTGTCTGGAGGTGTTGAAGGGCAGCCTGGCTGTGGCCCTTAATGCTCTGGTGTGGCTACTGGGGTGATGTTAGGTGCTGGGCTGAGCTGGATAAGCTTCAAGGACTTTTCCAACCTCCATCATTCAGGGATTCTGTGTAAAAGAGAAGTCAGTTGGCTAATTTTTGCAGCAAGTCTGATCTTCAAATGGTTGCCGTTACTTTTGCAGCAGTTGTGGGCGGTGGTTGTTGTTGATGGGTGTAAATTTGGGGTGGAATAATAGTTGAAGCAAGCTAACGTTCTTTTTAATTACCTCGTGCCGAGGCATGTGTTTCACTTTTAATCCCAGCGTCGGGTTCGCACGGTCTGTTTCTCATCATGCCTAGGGTTAAAATAGTGGGTCAGCAGAAGAAAGACCTGTTTGAGGCACAGAAGACAAATTAAATGTTAGAAGGAAGGGGAGGGGAGGGGAGGAGAGGGGAGGGAGGAGCAGGAATAAAGCTGCGACTTCAGAAAAATAGGGTGAAGCAGGAAAGAGTTAGTGGGAGATGAAATGGGCTGCACAAGTCCTGCAACTCATTTTGGAGGGTTCAGGACTGAGTGCTGGTGCTCCGAGGGTTTTGTCTCAGCTAGGAGTAGCTCAAAGGTGCGTTTGCAGAGTCCTGAGGGCCAGCAACAGCGGGGTTTTGCCTTCTATAAGAAGCTTTCCCAGGCAAAGAACAATCTGCAAAGGGTTTATCTGGGTCTGTAGCTTAAGCTGCTCTGAAAGAGCTGGAGAATGGGAAGGTTGAGTGTTATCCTGTAGGAAAAAACAGAGGAGAAAGTGCATGGGATGGAAAAGCAGCTGGAAAAGGAAGAGACGTGGCCATACTTTCCTCACAGTCTGTTCATGCCATCAAAAATCGTCTTTAGACTAAATATTTTCACTGGGGATGTTCTCCTTTATCATCCTGTGTAAAATACGTGGGGTAAAGCCCATTGAGATCACAGAGTCACAGAGTGTTAGGGGTTGGAAGGGACCTCGAAAGATCCCAATCTCTCTGCCACAGCAGGATCCCCTGGATCCAGTCACACAGGAACAGTCCAGGTGGGTTTGAAACATCTCCAGAGAGAGAGACTCCACAACCCCCCTGGGCAGCCCCTGCCAGGGCTCTGGCACCCCCACCGGGTAGAAGTTATTCCTCCTCTTGATGTGGAACCTCCTCTGTTCTATCTGACACCCAGTACCCCTTGTCCTAGCACTGGGTGCCCCTGAGCAGAGCCTGGCTCCTTCCTCCTGACCCCCACCCTTCCCATCTTGATCAGTGTTAACGAGATTGATTCCACCCTGACTGTATTTCTGATGTTTTAACGTATCAGGGGTGGATTTTTCTGTAGGAGAGGGAAAACATCACACTTATTGAGGAGATGCAGGACGTACCCTGCAATTTATTGCTCAGAATAACCTCCCTAACTAATGAGTAAATCCCTGAATCTTGGGAATTTTATCTGCTAGAGACTGGACACCTCCTCAAGCACATCCTGTGTGATGTGACCTGCTCGTAGCTGTCTGTGTCTCCTCGTGGAGAAGCAGAAGGCTTTGTTCTTCTCCCATTCCTATGTGCTGGTTTCATGCGGCACCGAGCAAACCCGGAGTAACTGTCCCATATGGCAGTAGAGAACAGTCTCCTGGGACTGTCAGCCTCCCAGTCAAAGAGATCACTTCAGATCCATGAGAGCAGTGAGATGTTTGGTTGAGGAGCTCCAAACGCCTTGATACCACTTGTTCAAACAGAGCTGCACCACGCTGGGATGCTTGGCCATGGGTGGCTGTTGGCCGTGTGGCAGCCTGGAGGCTGCTCATACAGTTGGTGTAGAAGATCCCACTTTTTAGGGATCCAGATGGATCTTGAGGGACGGGGTTGAGGTGCTTTAGAGGATTTCTCTTCCCTTTGCCTCTGTCTCTTGCTCTGTGTCCAGCTTCCCGTTGCAGCACCCAAGGGTTGGTCTCTCACCGTGTAGGCAAAAGGTGTGGATGTGACCCAGACTGGTCCTGTCCGTCAGCTCCCCCAGACCATCAAGGCAAGGGAGAAGGAATCTGGTCTCACTCAGGACAGAGCGGCTGCAGGTGATTTATGGAGTGAGGCTGATGATTGTTCCATCAAAACCTCCTTATCTGGAGGTTAATGCTTGATGAGAGGTGGATAAGGAACGTGTGTGTGTGTGTGTGTGTGTGTGTGTGTGTGAGAGAGACCACTGCGGCTCCGTGAGCGAATCCAGGAGGAAGGGAGAGTTGTTTCCTGGGCAGTAGAGAGATCAAGAGAAGAGACAACGGATGGCACTTGTATTCCTATCCTACCTGACCACACTTGTACAACAGCTCAGGGATTTTTTGAGTTGTTTTTACGTCCGCGTCTAGAAATTGGGGACCAAGTGACCTTCCGAACAGCTTTGTCAAACAAAACAGGAAGGTTCCCTGCCATTTCCATAACTACCAGCAGACGATTTGCAGTTCATCTCGGATAATGATGTAAGAAAGATCCAAACGCCGTCACCGGGGTTGTTTCCTAACCAGCTGCAGCTGCCGAGCGGAGCAGGAACGCCCTTCGACTTTATAAGGGTTTAGGGTAGGAAAAAGAGGAGTGACCCTCAGAGCTGAGCTCCCAGCCGCTGTGTTTCCTTTAGGGCGATATTTAGATCAAATTCATGGCCACTGTAACTGAGTTTGCTTTCCCCTGGATAGAGACTCTGTAAAACTTCCTCACGATGACAAACACCCTCTCGTTGCTTCGGCACATCCTTGCCAAGGGATTCATTGCAGTGGAGATGTATTTTATTAAGCTCCCAGAGCTGGGGATGCTGCCGCGCTGCCCAGATGAGGTTAGTAGAAACCACATGTCAGCTCTCACCAGTGATGTTTATGTCTCTGCACAAACCTGCCTCCTTTCAGCACCCAAACCCTCTAACCAGAAGTGACTGGGGGAGGGGAGCGCAGCGCTGTGCGGCCCCAAGAAGTGCTCAGGCCAGTGTTGTGGGTAATGATGAGGTTTTATAGAGGAGTCAGGGAATTCTGCCTGTCCCAGTTCAAGCGGTGAATGGCTCTAATGTGGCCTGAGCACTGACTTAGGTCACTCGGTACCGTCCCACCTGCTCAGCCACACAGCATCCCAAAGCCACAGTAGATTTGGATGTTTATCCGACTTTGGATCAGAGTCCTCGTGTTAAACCAGCTGCAATGTGAGATAACAAGGAAGAGGGGTTCAAGGAGCAGCTAAGAGTGCCTGGAGGAGAGGAGTCTGAGGGGAGACCTTATTGCTGGCTACACATCCCTGACAGGAGGGTGTAGAGAGGTGGGGGTCAGTCTCTTCTCCCCAGTCACCAGCGATAGGACAAGAGGAACCAACCGCAAGAGGTGCCAGGGGAGGGTTAGGTTGGCCATCAGGAGCAGTCTCTTCCCTAACAGAGTACTCAGGGGTTGGAAAAGGCTGCTCAGGGAGTGGGGGAGTCACTGTCCCTGGAGGACTTCAAAAAATGTGTACATCTAGTCCTTGAGAAGAGGGTTTAGTGGGCAGAGTGGGGTGCACTTGATGGTTGTACTCACTGACCTTGGAGGTTCTCTTCCAACTTTAATGATTCTGTGACTGTGTGAAGCAGATCCTAGGGCAGATTGTATTTGCTTATTGATTTTTTGGCAATTACTATAACAATTTTTAGGAGCCGGGTGCATCAGCGACGCTAAAGGACGCTGTAAATGTGGCAATGCCAAAGGAGAGAGTAACGGTCAATGGGCAGAGGCCAACGGGATGATGGTGAACAGGGCCAAGTGCAAGGTCCTGTGTTATAGCCACAAGAACCCCCAGCAGAGCTACAGACGAGGGCTGGGTGGCTGGAGTGCAGCCTGGCAGAGAGGGACCTGGCAGCACTGGTCGACAACTGGCTGAACAGGAGCCAGCAGGGTGCCCAGGTGGCACCAAAGGTCAATAGCATCCTGGCTTGGATCAGCACTAGTGTGGCCAGCAGGACTAGAGACATCATCCTCCCCCTGTCCTGGGCACTGGGGAGGCCTCCCCTTGAGTCCTGGGGGCAGTGCTGGGCCCCTCCCTGCAAGAAAGAGACTGAGGGGCTGGAGTGGGTGCAGAGGAGCAACGAGGCTGGGGAAGGGACTGGAGAGAAAGGCTGATGAGGAGAGGCTGAGGGAGCTGGGGATGTTTAGTCTGGAAAAGAAGACTCAGGGAGGACCTTCTCCCTCTCTCCAACTTCCTGAAGAGAGGTTGCAGTCAGGTGGGGGTCGGGCTGTTCTCCCCGGCACCCAACGCCAGGAGGAGAGGGCAGGGCCTGAAGCTGCCAGGGGAGGGTGAGGTTGGCTGTCAGGAAGCCCTTCCTCCTGGAAAGGGTGCTCAGAGCCTGGACTGGACTGCCCAGGGCAGTGGGGGAGTCCCTGTGTCTGGAGGCGTTGAAGGACAGTGGCCCTGAGTGCCCTGGTGTGACCACTGGGGTGCTATTAGGCGCTGGGCTGGAGGAGCTCAGAGGTCTTTGCCAGCCTCAGTCCTTGTGTGACTCTGTGATTTTCTTGTATGCCTGAGCTTTTCTAGAGGTCCACTTAGACCCTCACTTCCCCACAGCTTTAATACAGTGTCAGAACAGCACCAGCTTCCATTGCACAGAACATTCCCTCCAATTACCCAGTGACCTGCGAGGCTGGGCAGTGCTCTCTGTTCTCACCACGTAAACCCTTCTCTTTCTTTGCACAGCGCAGTCCTCACATTTCTGAAATACTCTTATGAACCAGAGCTGGTTTGTTCCCAGTTTCCACGCCAGGCACGAGCAGCTCACTGGGTTTTGCTCGTTGGAAAGTATGACAGAGCATTATCCATCTGTTTGCTTTAAGGGATGCCTGCCAACCTACAAACTCTCTTCGGTTTACTCTCCGTGAAGCTGGAACACGAGTGCGGAGCAAAGTACAGCTTCCCTAACAATGTACACATCATTTACACGGGGTTGAAGTGTGTTGGGGGAGTGTGATGGATAGTTCATGCTAAAAATAGCCTAATGATGCATTTCTTAATTAGCTGCAGCTTTCTAGAGCCTGGTGGTACCCTCTCTGCTGTCACCTATCAGCAATCAGGAACCAAATGCCCCTAAAGCAACACCCTCCATCACCCCGGTTTGAGTGAACTCCAGAGCTCAGAGAGAGGGTTTAGCAGTAGGTTCAGACAGTTGGGTTAATGGTTGGAATCGATGAGCTGAAAGATCTTGAAAGCAGCCTTGAGGTCGAGAACTTGGGGGGGTTTAGAACAGCTCAATGTGAACTGACAGTGTTTGCTTGCGGCTCGGGAAGCCAAATGCATCCTGGGCTGCATCAAGAGAAGCTGGACCAGTAGGGAAGGGATCCTCCCCCTCTACTCTGCTCTCCTGAGACCCCATCTGCACTACTGTGTCCAATTCTGGAGCTCCCGGCACAGGAAGGAGATGGAGCTGTGGGAAGGTGTCCAGAGGAGGGCCACGAGGATGAGGGGAGGGCTGGAGCACCTCTCCTATGGGGCCAGGCTGAGAGAGTTGGGGCTGTTCAGCCTGGAGAAGAGGAGAATCTGGGGAGATCTTAGAGCAGCCTTCCAGTACCTGAAGGGGGCTCCAGGAAAGCTGAGGAGGGGCTATTTCCAAGGGCTTCTTCAAGGTCCCTTCCAACCCGAACCATTCTAGGCATCTATGAACCTATGAATATGAATCTAAACGAATCTGAGTTTTGTAGGGATAGACTCACTAAGCAGGAGCTTTCAGTGCAGCTCTTGAGAGTCTAATGAGCCCATCTAACCAACTGACAGATCGAAGAGCTAGCAGGCTGGAGTTGGCACAGGAGTCAGGAGGGACACAGCATTTGGAACGTATCCTACATCTCTCCTTTGCCCTTTATCACAGAAAAGAAGACCTCTGAAATCATCCGAGTCCAGCCTAAGATCAAGTCCAGCCTAAGTTAATCTAGTATTTCTGATTCTTTCTTTCTTTCATTCAAACCCTTCTTAAAGCCAAAGAGAAAGGGGAAATGAAGAGGGAAAGAAATGGTTGGGGTGTGGTAGAAATGAGCGCACGATGACAGCATCTTTGGACGATGCATTTTTAATACAGGGGATATTATACCAATAAATCCAGCATGGTCTCACGAGGGTCAGATTTTTTCTGTTCATTTATGAAATGTGTGGATGAGCTGGGTTCTGTGCAGCCTCTCCAGGTTTAAGAAGCGAATAGAGAACCGACTGGTCCTGTCTTTCTGCTCCCGCCAGCTGCTCTGCCTGGTTTGCTGGGGATACCTAGAGAATCCCTGCTGCTGTTCCAGGTCAGAGCAATTGGAAAAGCTCCCTGGTTTCAGGGTTCCAACAGAAAGGCCGATCAACCCTTTGATTCACTGGAGCTGTCACGCCAGGAGCAGATGAGATAGAGGTCTCTCCCAATACAGACCCTGTAACAGCCTCCTCTGGGATCCCAGTGCAGAGGCAGTGATCTGGGTCCTCCAGCCCTTTCCTTTCCTGACTTACGAAGGACAGGAACCTTGTGCAGGCACTTCCTCATTCCGCTGTACGGGATACATGCAGTAACCTGCAGAGAGGTGGAGGTTGCTCTCTTTTCCCCAGTGACATGACAAGAGGAACCTGGCTCAAGTTGCCCCAGAAGAGGTTGAGGTTGCCCCTGAGGACCAATTTCTGCCCCACAGCGGGTTCCCCAGTCCTGGCCCAGGCTGCCCAGGGCAGTGGGGGTATCCCCTTCCCTTGGAGGGCTTGCAAAGCCGTGGAGCTGTGGGGTGAGGGACAGGGGTCAGTGGGTCCGTGGCAGTGCTGGGGGAGTGGTTGGACTCAGTAAGGTTAGGACGGATAACATCAGTGGATTGGTATAGACACCCCTCAAAGGTCTTCTGTCTGCCGTGAAGTCTGAGCAGTGAGATACCTAAAGACACCAGCACACGGTGGCAGTTTAATCCCTGGCACTATCGTTGTCGCTTGAAGCCAGAAGTGCTGCTGCAGGGGGAGCTGCAGTGGGGTCTAAAAGCAGTGGGCAAGGTCCAAGATAAACAGCGAGGCTGGAAATCTTTAAAGACCCAAACAGAAAACAGAGTGGAAACCAAACCTGAAGAGAAATAACCATAAAACACCACAGTGCTGGCTCATCTGTCAGTCATCAGTGTCCAGCACCTTCCTTTGCCCTTGTGTAGTCTCCGCCGAGCAGGTCTTGTGTCTGGAGTGGGAGTCAGGCAAAGGGGCAGCACCTAGAGACCCCAAACCTGCTGTGGTTATCGCCGAGGTTTCTCCTAGGAGCTGCTGTCGCTGGTTTTCACCTGCTGATTGCTAGTTCAGCCCACAGTTTGCCCCAAGTGATGAAGTCCATCCCCAGAGAGCAATACCCATTGCTCGGACTGACTTCCCTTTCATTAGCATTTAAGGTCCTGTTGTAGGTGGAATCAGATCGGGACCACAGAGCAGACACCGAGCAGCGATGCTGTGAGCTCCTTACAGAAGGCATCTGAGCTATGCGAAACGGCAACGGTGTAAAGGGAATCGGTGATCCCAGCCTTGATCCCCAGAAACCGATAGCTGTGTTTGAAGACAGCCGCAGGAGCGGCTGCCAGCTGGCAGCAGGAGGTGGGGAATGTGTTGAAGGCTCTGTGTTTGTGGGCTCTGTGTCAGGCTCTGGCACCGGTTTTGGATGAAACGTTTGGCAAGCAGAGGCTCTTCAGCAGGGAGTGGTCTTAGGTGGAGAGCTGGTGGCCACTGCCCAACCACTGGGTTCTGGAGTGAGAAATGGAGGCTCAGGGGAAACCTTCTCTCTCTTTTCACCTACCTGAAAGGAGTGGGACAGTCTCTTCTCTCCTGGTGACAAGCAATAGGAGCAGAGGCACCAGGGGAGGTTTAGGTTAGACATTTGGAAGAATTCCTTCACTGAAAGAGTTGTTGGGCACTGGAAGAGGCTGCCCAGGGCAGTGGTGGAGTCACCACCCCTGGAGAGAGGTAAACAACACAGAGACCCGGTGTTGATGGACTGGATTCAGTTGTGACCAGGCAATGCTGGACCAACGGTTGGACTTGTTGATCTTAAAGGTCTCTCTCAACCAAAGAGATTCTGTGATCCTGAGGTGCTTCAGGGAGTGTTCACCTGGCAGAGCTGCAGCTCTGCTGGCAGCAGGGTTGTCTCCAGGGCTGCCCTGGGTACAGCTTTACTTGCCCATCCAGGACCCAAAGGATGCCCAGGGAGATAACTCATCCTGAGCCGCCTCAGAAAAGAGCTGCAGGAGGGAGGGAGGGGAAGAGAATCATGAAGAGAGGCAGAGGCAAGAGGGGATTGTTTTATGACTCTGGACAGCTGACAAAGGGCGATGCAGACATAGAGCCAGGGGGTGCGGTGTGGCCACTCAGTCATCCAGGAGCATGTGCCAGTAACTTCCCCACAGTGCCGTGTCACCAGTTTACAACCAGGACTCCTGCTGTGGGAGCTGCTATTTCAGGCTCCTGATAGCTGTCAGGAGCAATAGCTGAACCTCCTGGCCCAGGCTTTCCCTTCTTGGTCTCTGTGTCCTGACAGAGCAGCTTTGGGAGCTGAGCCCAGAGGACTCAAGGGTCCCTCTAATACTCTGCTGCTTCCATTTGATTTATCCTTCTCCCCACGATGGAGCTGATTTCCAAAGCAATTCCAGGAGTCTGCTCCATGTGAGCTACTCATCTGCTGGGAACTCAGGGCCGGCATGCGGCGCTGGAGGCGGCAGAGGTGGCGGCATCCAGGCTCTTCTCTCTACTCTAATCTTCACCTTCTGAGATTCTCTCCAAAATCCTGCTCCTCAGGGCGTTTTGATCCCGGTAAACTGGTGTCCCTGCTCCCTCCCAAGCCTTGCTGGGCTTTAATCTTCATCAGTTCAAAGGTGTGCCCTGCAGCAAGGTGCCTTTGCTTTGTCCCTATGTTAATCACATTCCTCCTGGCTTCATCCTCTCTATCTAGTTGGGTGCTGAGGTCCTAACAGCTCCATCACCTTCCAGAGCAGGTGCTCTTAGGTGTAATCCTTGAGTTCAGTGTAATCACGTAATGAATAATAAACTCTATCCTGTTGGGGGATTTATGGACTGGAAGATAGAGAAGTGACCTCCAGAACCTGTGCTAGTTAATTCACCTCGGCTTCCAGCTCTTTTATCTTCCCTTCACGACAGAGTGAAAATACTTCCAGCAGAGCAGAGCTGACTCCTGGCACACGGATGCAGCTGTGGCTCTCTGTTTACATCTCGGAGTATCTTCGTTGGCCGAATGCCATCCAATATCTGAGTCATCTCAGCCTTCCTTCGCTCCGGTTAACGAAGAGTTTCCCTTAGTGAAAAGGTTGTGCTTTTACAATCCGATTCTCAGCGTGCTTGGGACCATCATCCAACCAAGCCTGGGCCCCTTCCCATTCATTTCTCAACTGATGTGAGAAGTCTCTAGGAAGAGGTTTCCATCTCCACCATCCCTTCTTTCCCACCCCCCACTGTCTTCACAGTCATAAATTACAGCAGTTCATTCACGCTGCCTTCTCCCCAGGAGCTGGAAAGCATCGCTGTGTGAATCCTCGCTGGAACTGGGAGCTCGGGAGGGCCGGGAGATGTTTGAGGTGTCCTGTAAGGCTGAGATCCCAGCGCTTCTTCCCACTAATCCCATTAGCTGGGCCTGGCCGCTGTGACAGGGCGAAGGGGAGCCTGGCTACAGGCTGGCCCTTGCTCTAAGCCCTGCAGACAATGGAGGGGGGACTTCAAAGAGGCTAAATGCGATTTGCATTTCCAAGCTCTCACAGCCAAGGTCTCCAGGAGGGGATGAAAGTGTCTTTTGTTAAACTTAATGGCAGAGTTGATTAAAAAAGCCCTGATTTGTCCCTATTAAAGCTTAGGCTGACTCTACTATTGGGCTTTTGGGGTCTGGGTGAGGATGAAGCCTGCAAAGAGCAGCACATGGAGACAGTAACCTGTTGCATACTCCGCTGGGATCAATGTTGAGCTGTTCCAGTATCATTTCTCCTGCTTTCGGAGCAATACAGTGGGTGGGTACAAATCATCAGCACATTTTCATGAGGCATCTCCCTTTGTTGGGATCTGAGCGGATCCCCGGGGTGTCCTTCTTTCTAGAAAACAGCATCCAAATATCTTTCCCACTGGATTCTCCAAGGAAGGAAGTCGACGGACCGACGAATGCGGTGGGGTGCATGTTTCAGCCATCATGTATGCAGCCCCCTCCTCAAACCACCCATAAAACTACCTGCTGGGTGCCAGCACGTGGCTGTTGATTATCTGCTCCAAATAAGCGGCGACTGTTCTGGTCTTCGGAGGTTTAGTAATTTCCTTTCTTTGCTTTGTTTGAAGAATATTGGCAAATAATTTCCCATCTGGATTTATGTATGAAATGTCCTGTCTTGCACAAAACAAAGCACCTAATGAAAGAAATCTGTTGGTTTCACTCCTGCCTCGGCTTTGGTTCTCTGTGTTAGCACTAACGATTGCCATGCTCAGGGTGGATTGGAGCAACAGTTCCTATTTCAAGGGTATCAGTGGTTGGATTTCTCTGTGTGCACTCTAAATTCGGACTCTTCCTGCTGTGTTTATCAATATTAAATACAAATGTGCTTGAGGAATAGAGAACAGCACGTGAGCTGCTCTAAATAAGCACAAATCTGGTTGGGGTTTGGGGTTTTGGGGGGGTATTTTATGGTTTCTCTACCAGTCAGGGCTGGGTGCAGCCCTGAATATACCCAGCATTTGCTTTATACAACATCAGTGTGCGTTCTGGGGCACCTGAAGGGCTCTATGCAACATCTGTACATGTTTTGAGGCACCCGAAGGGCTCTATACAATGTCAGTGTGTGTTCTGGGGCACCCGAAGGGCTCTATACAATGTCAGTGTGTGTTCTGGGGCACCTGAAGGGCTCTATACAACATGAGTGTGTGTTCTGGGGCACCTGAAGGGTACTATACCACATCAGTCTGTGTTCTGGGGCACCTGAAGGGCTCTATACAGCATCTGTACATGTTTTGAGGCACCTGAAGGGCTCTGTACAACATCAGTGTGTGTTCTGGGGCACCTGAAGGGCACTATACAACATCAGTGCACGATGTGGGGCACCTGAAGGGCTCTATACAATGTCAGTGTGTGTTTTGGGGCACCTGAAGGGCTTTATACAATATGAGTGTGTGTTTTGGGGCACCTGAAGGGCTCTATGCAACATCAGTGCATGTTTTGAGGCACCCGAAGGGCTCTATACAATGTCAGTGTGTGTTCTGGGGCACCTGAAGGGCTCTATACAACATCTGTACATGTTTTGAGGCACCCAAAGGGCTCTGTACAACATCAGTGTGTGTTCTGGGGCACCTGAAGGGCACTATACAACATCAGTGCACGATGTGGGGCACCTGAAGGGCTCTATACAATGTCAGTGTGTGTTTTGGGGCACCTGAAGGGCTTTATACAATATGAGTGTGTGTTTTGGGGCACCTGAAGGGCTCTATACAACATCAGTGCACATCCTGGGGCACCTGAAGGGCTCTATACAACATCTGTACGTGTTTTGAGGCACCTGAAGGGCTCTATACCACATCAGTGCACATATATTATGTAATATTCTAATAAGATAATACATAGTAAATATAAATAATACAATAAATCTCCTTTAAATACATAGTCAAATCATAAATACCCTCTTGAACATCGGGATAGGATCCTTACACTCACTCCGAGCTCATTTGTGAGGTACCAACCCCTACCTGCAGCCAGTGTGGGAATCCTTCGGGCTTAAACCCATCGCAGGGCACAAAGCCAGTGCCATGCCCCGCTAAAGACCACATAATCCCTTATCACCATATAATCCCTTATCACAGGCTCTTAATGGAGGGGAAGGCGACATGCGGGCTCCTGCTCTGGCTCCGCGTCCCCCAGAACGAATCGCAGAGCGCGAGACAAACCCAGCGAGCCCCTCGCATTCGGCCTCTCAGAATAGCGGTGGCAGCTCCCCGTGGCGCCGGTTTGTTGCGCCGTCGCATGTGAAACGCTTCACCCTTTTGTTGTTTGTGATGGATTTCAGGGACGAGTATGAAGAGGACGGCTTTTGCCAGCCGTACAGGGGCATCGCTTGTGCGCGGTTCATCGGCAACCGCACCATCTACATGGAGTCTCTGCACATGCAGGGGGAAATCGAAAATCAGATTACAGGTGGGTAAATAAAACGCACTCCCCTCTCCCCACACCGAGCTACCTGCTCCCAGAAGCTGACAGAGATTTATAAACCTCGATGCTGTTTCTATATGCTCTTCATCGTCTCTTGCTGGGAGCATCCCAGCACCAAGTTCACCTAGGACGCCTGTCTTGCAGAGACATCTGTGAGAGTGACAAACTGAGCTGCCACCTGCTCATCCAGCTCCCCCTAAACAAACTGAAAGTTGCTTTTCCAAGGAGCTGGGGCTGCATATTAATAGCTTCTGGGACTCTCAGAGCCAGGCTGCCCTGTGCTGCTTTGAAAAGTCAACACTTAGCTGATTTTAACTTGGTTGAGATCGTTTAGGTGCTGCAAGAGGCTGCTTGAATAATCCAGCAAGTCATGCTTTTTCCTGTAGATTTAGTAGAGAACTGGTTTTTACTGGTTTTGTGGGAGATGCTGTGCTGCAGGGGGGGCTGAGTCCTCACAGATACCATGAGACATCTCTCTGTTTTTATATAAATTAACCTCAGCCAGGTTCATCACCTTCTCTAGACTCAGACTCCTCCTTGCTGTCGGAACATTCCCGATTTCCCACAGCCTAAGAGAGCTTCCGTTTTCACCTGTTGAGCAAAAAGCATCCAAACAGATGGCTCTGCAAACCAGTACAGGTTATTTTGGAGGGAAAGGAAGTATAGGGGGGTTGATAATGTGCTCAGCATTAATCCCCCGTTGACAACCAGATGTATTCTCTCCGTCAGCAGAGTCAGCATCGTTAATAACTTTTAATGCCACTGGGCCCCTCAGCTCAAGAAAGACACAGAGCTGCTGGAGGGTGTCCAGCGTAGAGCAACGAAGAGGATGAAGGAAGGAGAGCAGCTCCCTGTTGAGGAAAGGCTGAGGGAGCTGGGGCTCTTGAGCTTGGAGAAGAGGAGGCTGAGGGGTGACCTCATTCATGCCTATAAA
>VZRI01013914.1:0-19365 GCA_013397515.1 Upupa epops | reverse complement strand
GGTCTGGGGGCTCCTGCTGTGGCAGGGGGATTGGACTGGATGATCTTTCGAGTTCCCTTCCAATCCCTAAGGATTCTATGGTACTTGCAGAAGGGCCCCCTTCATCACCTGAACATCTGAAAAGTATGGGAAGTGAGGCTTGTAGCAGGAAGGCAGGAGGACAGGAATACAATTCCCACTGGGCTAACTGCAGTCCTTGTGTCTGTTTGACAGCTGCCTTCACCATGATCGGCACGTCCAGCCATTTGTCGGATAAATGCTCCCAGTTTGCTATTCCCTCTCTGTGTCACTACGCCTTCCCCTACTGCGACGAGACCTCGGCGGCTCCCAAGCCACGAGACCTGTGCCGTGACGAGTGTGAAATTCTGGAGAACGTCCTGTGTCAGACCGAGTACATTTTTGCCAGATCCAATCCCATGATCCTGATGAGATTAAAGCTGCCCAACTGCGAAGATCTGCCCCAGCCAGAGAGCCCCGAAGCTGTCAACTGCATCCGCATCGGGATTCCCATGGCAGATCCCATAAATAAAAGTAAGTAGCAACGCTGTTCCTTCGTGCAGAAAACACTGCAGGGGGAAAGGTTGGCTGTGAGGACTTTGCGTCAGTTGGAGCTTTGAGAGCTTGCAGACACCGTGCTCTGCAGTTCCCCCTTTCCCCCTCTTCCCTTCCAGCCTGCAGTGGGGAGAAATTCCCAAATATTTGATTACAGAATCACAGAATCAGAGTGATTGAGGCTGGAGAAGCCCTCTGAGCTCCTCCAGCCCAGCCTAGCAACTAACAGCACCCCATCAGCCACCCCAGGGCACTCAGGGCCACAGCCAGGCTGTCCTTCAACACCTCCAAACACACGACTCCCCCACTGCCCTGGGCAGTCCAGTCCAGGCTCTGAGCACCCTTTCCAGGAGGAAGGGCTTCCTAACATCCAGCCTAACCTTCCCCTGGCAGCTTCAGGCCCTGCACTCTTGTCCTGATGCTGGGTGCCTGGGAGAAGAGTCCAACCCTCACCTGACTGCATCCTCCCTTCAGGGAGTTCAGCTGCCTCTGGTTCACACCAAATGCTCTTTATTAGGTTTGGGGTCTTTTCTAATTAATATGGAGATAGTGACAGTGTGAGTGTTTGAATAATGAGGAGCATCAGCCTCCCTGTCCTCCCCCAGCAGAGCCCAGCATGCTCCAGTAAGACCGTGGGTGTGCAATATAGGGTCGCTGGTCAGGAGGACCATTTATAGGGCTGTCACAGCAGGGGCTGAGCTTGCTCTTTGATCAGGCTGGGCTACAGCCTCTTCCCAACCCCTTGTACATCTGAATAGTCAAACAGAAAACGTGGCTCCCACAAATTCTCTACCTTCATATGAAAATAATGGCCACGATTCAGGTTCCCACTGTAGTTTTGACTTCCTTTGTGTATCTGATATTAAAAACGCTTGGCATAAGCTGTTTTCATTACAGAAGCATAAGCTTTAAATCCTCCCAGGAATGTCAATGCAAAGCAGGCCCCGCATTACAGCCGCAGCAAATTGGGAGCCCGTGCTCCCAAACTGGGTTTCCCGGCCCCAGGCCAACGGCAGCAGCGGCAGCAGCGGCGGGGTTGAGGGGTGCCAGCAGCTCGTCGCCCCAGGGTGCTGCCGCCGCCTGTCTGGCCTCCACCAATTATTACTTTGGATTTCTATTTCATTTTGATTTCACTCTCTTTTCTTTCAGATCATAAATGCTACAACAGCACTGGGGTAGATTACCGGGGCACGGTGAGCGTGACCAGGTCGGGGCGGCAGTGCCAGCCGTGGAACTCGCAGTACCCCCACACTCACACCTTCACCGCCATCAGGTACCCCGAACTCAACGGGGGACACTCGTACTGCCGCAACCCCGGCAACCAGAAGGACGCCCCGTGGTGCTTCACCTTGGATGAGAACTTTAAGTCTGAGCTTTGTGATGTCCCGGCATGCGGTAATTCCTGACCCTTTGTTAGCATTTCATTTCGGAGCTGAAAGGGAAGTGTTTTGTCACATCCGTAGAGCCACCCTGCACGACAGGAGCTGTGCACCACCAGGTGTCTTTTTGAACCCCTAAAGAGCTGTAGGAAACACTGTCTACAGTGTTGGTAGCTACAGCCATATCCTCACTGCAAGGAGACCTCCCAACACTTAACTGTGAAAGGGTGACATGAAAATACAGCGCTAAGTGAGTCCACATCTGGAGGGCTGTGTCCAGTGCTGGGCTCCTCAGTTCCAGAAGGATACAGAGCTGTGGAGGCTGTCCAGCGTAGAGCAACCAAGATGATAAAGGAAGGAGAGCAGCTCCCTGATGAGGAAAGGCTGAGGGAGCTGGGGCTCTTGAGCTGGGAGAAGAGGAGGCTGAGGGGGGACCTCATTCCTGTCTAAATCTGTGAGGGGTGGGTGTCAGGAGGATGGAGCCAGGCTCTGCTCAAGGGCAGCTGGTGCTAGGACAAGGGGCACTGGGTGCCAGCTGGAACAGAGGAGGTTCCATATAAATATAAGAAGAAACTTCTTCACAGTGAGGGTAACAAAGCACTGGCACAGGCTGCCCAGGGGGGTTGTGAAGTCTCCTCTGGAGCCATTCCAGCCCCGCCTGGCTGTGTTCCTGTGCGACTTGGTCTGGGTGATGCTGCTGTGGCAGGGGGATTGGACTGGAGGATCTCTTGAGGTCCCTTCCCATCCCTAATGATTCTATGATACTTAACTAGAAGTAGCTGAGCACAGTCCAGGAGGCGGTGAAGCAGCAGCACGTTGGCAGCCCAAGCATCCCAGGCTTTCCAGGTGGCAGTTAGGATCAGCACAAGACCTTAGTCCAGGTTAAATGGCATCACAAAAGTTGCACTATGGACACTGTTCCGCATGAAGTGGCTGTAAAACCTTCTCCATTCCACTTGGTCTAATAAGAACCAGTTTCATAAGCACAGACATCGCTCAGCAGAGCTCAGGCTTCGTTTAAACAACAGAGATGCTCCTGCCAGATCCTCTCAGCTGTATTTGAGGTTTGTTAGGACAGAGCTTCCCTGGCTGCAGTTTGATTTTGCAGTATGAACAAAACTAGAGGTTGAGCTCTCATTTTATTCTACTTGGCTGAGACCTGCAGGAGGTGGATGGAAAACCCGAACAAATGCTCTCTAATTGTTTTATCTGCATTTAGAACTAAGAGTGTTGATACTGAGCCAAGGAAAGGCCGGAGCTATTCGCACGGACCTGCCAGAAACGCAGCCAGAATCGCTCCGCACGTTCACGGTACTGAGTTTCCACAGACAGTTCTGTGTTGCCTGCAAGCTGTCCCAGTGACATGACCTTTCCCCTTGGAAAGGAGATACCGTTTGCTCTTTACTGTTGCATAGCCAGAACCAAATTGAATTATTTCTGGTTATGGTTAGGAATATTCCTGCGGTGAGACATGTTCTGAGCCCGCTCCAAAGGCTTTTGCAATTAATGCAGAGATGGGAGTCGCTGCCAAGATGAGATCTAAATGATGATCTCAATGAAAGAGTAGATCAGGGGAAAGGCAAGCGGTCTGGGGCTCTATCTTGTGTGTCTCAAGCCCTCCTCATAGAGCCTGTCTAGCTCTTCTTTCAGTGCATTTCACCTCAGTTAGTTTACTTGTTAATGTGGAGCAGTGTTAGTGCAACGACACAAGAATGGTTCCACCTCTAGAAGATCTTTGTCCTAGAATCACAGAGTCATTAAGGTCAGAAGAGACCTCCAACATCATCCAGTCCAACAGTCAACCTGACCCCACCTTGCCCACTCAAGCCTGGCCCCTTGGGCTACATCTACTCGTTTGTTTAACTCCTCCAGGGGTAGCGACTCCCCTCCCCATCCTGGGCAGCCTGTTGCAACCCCTGACTGCTCTGTCAGGGAAGAATTCTTTTGTGATGTCCAACCTAACCCTTCCCTGGCACCACTTGAGGCTGTTTCCTCTTGCCCTGTCGTTGATGACTTGGAAGTAGAGACCCCCACCTCTCTCCACCCTCCTTTCAGGCAGCTGTAAAGAGCAGTAAGGTCTCTTCTCAACCTCCTTCTCTCCAGAGGAGGTTGAAGGGGTCTTTTTCAGCCCTTCAGTACAAAAACCTGGATCTAAGAAGCAGCCAGCAGAGCAACTCTTGGCTCTCCATCCTGCGATCTGAATGTATCTCAGGTCTGGGGGGTGGTTTGAGCGCCTCACAAAGTATCTTTGATTGGAAGAGCCCTTTCAGATCATCAAATCCAACAGGTAAAATTTGCTTGGGAAGAGATCGTCAAGCTTTGGGCAAACTCAGGGGGCCAGTGATGATGCCGTGGAGCTTTCTGTGCTCCACTGTTGCTGGATAACCTTTCAGCCACAAGCAATTTGTGTTTGCCACAACTTGTGGGTAATTAGGTAATTAAGAGTTGATTGGAGAAGGGAGGGAGGGTGGGGGCAGTGCTGCTTGCCAGACCCCCTCTAGATGGGCTCTGAGATCCCAGGACTGGCTCAGTCTTTTGATCTGAAAGCTCGAAGCTGTTGGACTCGTTGCAGAAGAGTCTGATTTGAACATTTTACTAGATAATAAAGGAGGTTGAATTCCTGACGAGGCTGTTAATTACCTCTCACCGCTGCCTCCGATGGGCCTGGCTGTGCAACTGGGTTCTGCAGCATTGTGTATTTTGCTCAAAGCAGCCACACAGAGCTCTAGCAGGTGAGTAAGAATGGAGTTGTTCAATGCTAATCTGCATATTAAACCCAGAGTACCGCATGGGACCGACGTTCTGCTGGTTTCCCCCTGGCTGAAAGAGCCGTTTCAGGCACATTTTAATAAGGATTGTGTGTTCTGCCTCCCCAGGACATGCCTAGATGGGAAACGGATTTAATTAGGGTGGCTCCCAAGAAACCTATTAAGCTAATGAGGCTTCACAGCAGGAGCTGCTACTTAATAAGAAGAATAATTCCTTTTGACTGGAGTAACTCAGGTGATGAACTAGTGCCCAGGTCTCCGGCTGCCTCGTGCTGCTGCTTTCTTTTCCTTTCTTCAGCTGTGGCTTTCAGTTGTCTCAGAGCTGCAATAGATTCATTTCATAACAGTTGGTCGACCTGAGTGTAGGAAGATGTGAAACATGGAGTAATTCAAGCGTGAGGCTCAGCAAAGACAATCCTAAGAAGGTTTGAAGCAGAGGGGAAGGAGACCGGTTGTGTGTCTGTGCTAGAGGGCAGCAACTCGCAAAGGAATCCTACAGGGACTCTGAACACTGTAGCTGGATGTTGGCTAGAGTCAGGTGGGAGAACGCAGCCCTTTTGGCTGGGCGCAGTGTCCCTGCTGCTTTAGTCCTCTCTTGATGCCTCAAAGATGTAGGAACATCTCTAGAATACCTCTCCTCTCAGTTAAAGCCCAGATGGCACCAGGACAGGCTGAGAGAGTTGGGGTTGTTCAACCTGGAGAGGAAGAGACTCCTGGGGGACCTTATAGTGACCTTCCAGTACCTGAAAGGAGGCTACAAGGTGGCTGAGGAAGGCTGTTCCCAAGGGCAGGGAATGACAGGATGAGGGGTCCTGGTTTGAAGCTGGAAAAGGGCAGAGGGAGGCTGGACAGGAGGGACAAGGGCTGGGATCTGAGGCTGGGGGATCCCTGGACCAGGCTGCTCCATCCCTGGGGTCATCCAACCTCAGGCTGGCTGGGGCTCTGGGCAACCTGGGCCAGGGAGTGCTGGCCCTGCTTGGTGCAGGGGGCTTGGACGGGATGCCCTTTGGAGGTCTCTTCCAACCCTGTGATCCTATGGTTCTAACGTAGTCTAAAAAGAAGGGTCAGAAAGGAGCGTGAGGGGAGCAGAAGGCCACCCCCAGCCTGTAAGAGGAGAAGAGTTATGCAGAGCAACATCCAGAACCATTTGAACTTTGCCTCTGTCACAATTTGAGTCCAACCCAAGCTTCAGATCAAGTTCATGTTTAATTAAGTGCACAGAAGATATCTGTGTGGGCTGCTAAGCACTTGTACAAGTCCAGCCTGGAAAACACAAGCAAACAAACTGCAGTGACCCTGCAGGAATAATAACCCCCCCCTCTTTCTGCCAGAACCCGCTAAGGCTGGTGCTGCTGCAGATGTTCACCATCACCCTTAGAAAGAACCAGGCTGCAGCCATCAGTCCTGCAGCTCAAGGTGATCCCCAGAGTTCCCGGGGTGCTCTATATTTAGTGTGTTAATCTGTGCATAATGAAACCCTAAAAGTTATGAGTGCCTCTGGGAAACAGCAGAGCAAACGAGCTTCAGAGCTGGAGGGTATGGCTGTGTCAACACAAGTGTGTGCTGTGGGAATGGGAGGACATGAGTTCCCTCCCAAAGCTTCTTCCCTCTCCCATCTCTCTTCCCTCTCCCATCTCTCTTCCCTCTCCCATCTCTCTCCTCTCTCCCATCTCTCTCCTCTCTCCCATCTCTCTTCCCTCNGTGGGAATGGGAGGACATGAGTTCCCTCCCAAAGCTTCTTCCCTCTCCCATCTCTCTTCCCTCTCCCATCCCTCTCCTGTCCTCTCTCCCATGTTTACCATCTCTCCTCTCCCATCTCTCTCCTCTCTCCCATCTCTCTCCTGTCCCCTCTCCCATGTTTACAGTCTCTCCTCTCCCATCTCTCTCCTCTCTCCCATCTCTCTTGTCCTCTCTCCCATGTTTACCATCTCTCCTCTACCGTCTCTCCTCTCCTGTCTCTACTGTCTCTCCCATCTCCTCTCCCATCTTTCCTGTCTCTCTTATCTTTCCCATCTCTCCTCTCTCTCCCATCTCTGTCCCCTACCCTCTCCATTCTCTCCCATCTTTCCCATCTCTCATTTTTCCAGTCTCTTCTCTCCTATCTCTCCTGTCTCTCCTCTCCCATCTCTCCTCTGCCATCTCTCCTCACCTGTCTTTCTTATCTCTCTCAGCCCTCTCATCTCTCCTCTCCCTTCTCCTATTCCTCTCCCATCTCTCCTCCCCCATCTCTCCTCTCCCCTCTTCTCTCCCATCTCTCTTCTTCCATCTCTTCTCTCCCACCTCTTCTCTCCCACCTCTCCTGCTGCTCCTCTCCTCTAACTAAGGTGCTCTGTGAAAGCAGAGCCGGTGTGAGGGCGGTGAGTGGCCAGTGTCCCAGCCATACCATGCTGGGCAGGGCTAGAAGAGGGTTTTGTGTTTCAAAAACTAATTGCTGGCCCTCAGTGCAATGTGAGGAGCTCTTGCAGGGGGAATTCACGCTGTGTTTAATCATCCGGCTCCCCAGCCTCTTCCAGATCCTTCTTTCTTTGCTGTCAGCTGCCGTTGCTGTGTCCTCTGTGCCAGCAGAGACACTGAGTCCATCATAGAATCATTTAGAGTGAAAAAAACCTTGAAGACCATCTAGTCCAACGCTGACCCCAACCCACCCTACCCCTGTCCCTGAGCTCCACATCTCCCCGCCTGTGAAACACAGCCAGGGATGGCGATTGAACCCCCTCCCTGAGCAGCAGTGCCAAGGCTTGAGGACCCTTTCTGGGAAGACGTTTACCCTGATGTCCATCCTCAGCTTCCCCTGGGGCAGCTTGAGGCCATTTCCTCTTGTCCTGTGGCTTGTTACTTGGGAGAGGAGACCAGCACCCACCTCCAGCAGCCGGCAGTGCTGTGGTTCCCATTTGCCTGTTAATCCTATTAAGACCAAGGCCTCAGTAGACAGGATTTGTATTTTGTTGTGAAGATGCTGCTCCACTTTTTGTCTGTGTTCAGACTTCTTGAACCCCTTTCCTGACCCCCTGGGGTAAAAACCAGAGCTCTTCCCTCTGCTTCTTACCATTTCCATGCACATCCTCCCATTTCCTAGCTGTTCTCTGTTGCTTCTGCTCAAGAAACCCTGATTATTCTCTGCCAGCACCTCAGAAACAACTACAAAACACAATTCCACTTGTACGTGCTGCTTGTTCCAGTGCCCTGGGTGGCCACGTGTGGCCAGTGCTAGGAGATGCTGAGGAGGCTGGAAATGGAGGCAAGATTAACCTTACCAACCCGTTAGCCATGGCCCTCTGTTAGATAGACATTTCTCCCTGAGCCACAGCCACCGCACAGCGGTTTCATGACTGCTACCCTCATGGTAGGAAAGACAGGGAGATGCTGGAATGGGTCCAGAGCACAGCTACCCAGCTCAGGAGGGGTTTAGGCAACCAGTTGTATGAGGAGAGACTGAGGGAGCTGGGCAGCCTTAGTTTGGAGAAAGGGAAGCTGAGGGGGGGACCTCACTGCCCTCTCCAACTCCCTGAAGGGAGGCTGAGGATTGGTGGGTGTTGGCCTCTGCTCCTTGGTGCCTGCTGACAGCAGCAGGGGCACTGCTCTGCAGTTGAGGCAGGGGAGGGTCAGACTGGCTCTGAGGCAGAGATTCTCTGCAACCAGAGTGGTTGGGCACTGGCAGGGCCTTCCCAGGGAGGTGGTGGAGTCCCCCTGCCTGGAGGTGTTGAAGAACCCTGTAGCCATGGTGCTTCCCACCCTGCTCGAGTGGCAGCAGGGAGGGGGTCAGGCTGTGTCTGTCAGTCTCTCAGGGACTGCGGGGTTTGGTTGGGGTGGGGGTGGTTGGACTCGAGGATCTGGGAGCTCCTTTCCAACCAGGATTCTTCTGTGATCCTGTGATACTAAGGAAATAAACGGGTGTTCAAGGTGCAATGCAGAGGTACTACTTGGATGTCATCTTCTTCACACTTCTAGTTGACCCAGGGTTGTGTTTCACTCTGGGGGATACTTCATTCCCTGTTTTGTGTTGGGTTTTTTTCTGAACCAGATTACAAGGATTCCAAGGAAAAGAACAAGATGGAAATCCTGTACATCCTGGTGCCGAGCGTTACTATTCCCCTGGCCATCGCCTTGCTCTTCTTCTTCATCTGCATCTGCCGCAACAACCAGAAGTCATCCTCCCCTCCCGTTCAGAGGCAGCCTAAGCACGTGAGGGGCCAGAACGTGGAGATGTCCATGCTCAACGCCTACAAACCCAAGGTAATCCCTCCTCTGCTCTCTGTTATCGCTTTGACCAACTCAGCGCTGAGCTCAGCTGCTTTCCACCTTGTCCTTTCTCACTCACTTCAGTGAGTTTTGTAAGGACATTCCTCAGCAGGAGTGGCCTGCGGAGACCATTCCTCTGTGTCCACGCACTGACTAACTCAGGGCTGGAAGGGTTTTCATAATGAAACAAGCAGCTCACGACTGAAGCATCTCCTGAATGGCCTCACTGAAGTTAGAGAAGCAGTGCAGCTCACGATGTGAGGCAGCATTTTCTCTAGTGACTTTTTTTCCTGGCTCTGCTGGAGTCTTTCACTCAGCTGAAATCACCGTGGAAAGGTTTGTCCCGTATTTTTCCAGCCTTACCCATTCTCTCCATTCAAAAGAGAAATAACCAAAGCAGAGCCTGGAAAAATCTGCCGACAGAGCAATGGCTCCTGTTGCTGCAGTTGTTTGGCTTCGCTGTAGTCCCAGGTTCACCAAGCGTTTTTAAAAATCATTAAAGATTTAAGGATGATTAACCTTGAGCTCCTTGTTTATCAGCAGAGCAGCCCATTTGCAGAGCCATATAGATCCCAATCCAGGGCTGTAACTGCCTTCTGCCACCTACAGACAGAATAAGGCCCTGGAGGAATAGTTGCCTTGTTTTTCACACCCATTCCAGTCCTCCTCAACAATTTTGGAGGGGGTTCTGCTTGTGGAAAGTTGTTGCAAAGGAAAATTCCAGCTGATGGAGGTGTAGGAGAGTCTTAAGTGAGTGATAAAAGTAACCCCATGGCATGGCTGTGCTGCTTTTACCCCTTAGCAACGCAAACTGGAGAGGTTTTCAGGTGATGTCATGTTAACACTGGGATTCCTGCTGTAAGTAGTGTGGGGTTTGGTCTCGTTGTGTTTCAGCTCCTCAGCCCCCCGGTGAATTTATCTAAGGTTTTCCTTTCACATTCTTCATTTCAACTTCCCTTTCATCAGGTGTCAAACCCACTTCTTGCTTCCAAATTCCATGGAATATTATGTTAAATAAGAGTTTGCTTCTCATTTCCCATTCTGCTAGATATTTGGGGCTAAACTGAAGATAACAGGGGTGTCCGTGTTGTTTTATCGAGGTCCCTGTCGCTGATGCACTGATGCTGGCACAGGAGAGCAATGTACCCAGCAGTGTTTGCAGATCCAGACTGCTCTGTTCAACTCATGGAGTCTAAAATCTTATTCCATCTTCTTTATGCTGATTCTCTATTTTCCCACTGGGACAAAACATCTCTCCCCATCTCAGATTCTTTTTAAAGAGTGCAAGTGGGACCCTAAGTTGAAATACTATAGCCAGTACTAGTGTCAGCTTGGGGTAAAACCACCGTTAGGCTTCAGGCTCTGACTGACTGTTTGTTCATACACTCTGTTCTGCTCTCCTGAGACCCCATCTGCAGGACTTTTGGAGTCCCCAGCACAGGAAGGAGATTGAGCTGTTGGAATGTGTCCAGAGGAGGGCCATAAGGATGAGTAGAGTACTGAAGCACCTCTTCTACAGGCACAGGCTGAGAGAGTTGGGGCTGTTCAGCCTAGCGAAGAGATCTTAGAGTGGTCTTCCAGTACCTGAAGGGAGCTGCAGGAGAGCTGGGGAGGGGCTGTTTCCAAGGGCTTGGAGTGGTAAGAGCAGGGGGAATGGTTTCCAGCTGGAAGAGGGGAGGTTTAGACTGGAGGTTAGGAGGAAGTTCTTCACGATGAGGATGCTGAGACACTGGACCAGGTTGCCCAGGGAGGTTGTGGCTGCCCCTCAGCTCCCTGGAAGTGTTCAAGGTCAGATTGACTGGGGCCTTGAGTACCCTGGTCTGGTGGGGGGTGTCCCTGCTCATGGCAGGGGGGTTGGAACTGGATAGTCCTGTGCAACTTGGTCTGGGTGATCCTGCTGTGGCAGGGGAATTGGACTAGATGATCTTTTGAGGTCCCTTCTGATCCCTAATGATTCTATGACTCTATGATCTTCAGGGTCCCTTCCAACCTGAACCATTCTAGGCATCTATGAATGAACTGGTATTTCATCCAAAAGCCTGTTTGAAGGGATTTTAATTGTGTTAATAATAATGTAACGAGCAAAGCTTGTCTCATCAGTCATTTCATGGAAGAGATAGAGGGTGGGAGGCTTCACTCTTGGGGTCTCCCTTTATGCTCAGGGTACTTTGGCGTGCTGCCTCATCTGTATTTTACTCTTCTCTACGTCTTGTCCACCAAGGTATGACAAATCCTTGTCAAACAAACCCTGAGCAGATTTATAACCGCTTAACGTGCAGTGAGCCCTCCCTGCCAAACCTTTATGACTTCATTTTCTTTCATAGTTTTCCACTAGGTTGGTTCAAACAGACGAACTCAGCCTCGGGTCAGACAGAGGTCATTTCACTTTCATTACTAAAATATAATTTACTATATGCCAGACCTAAACAAGTTTTAGCCTAAAGGATTTGTGTAATATAAACCATCTGTTCCTCAACAATATAGCTAATTTCCTGCCATCACCGTACAGTCTACTGCCTGCCTGCTTAAATGGCTTGAGTATCATTATTGTTATTGTGATTATTAATGCAGCGTTGGGCTAGGAGTCCTAAGTGCTCGATACAATTAGAAGTCTAGAAAGTCTTCTATTGAATTAAAATGACTTGTTTTCTTTCGCTGCCACTCTAAAGCTGCCCTTACGCTTGCGCTCATTTACCGAACGGGGATCCCAAACTCATTAGCCTTAAGTTACTACCTGTGGCTATAGCGAGGCCCTGAAGTGAGTGGGTTGGGGTGGAGGTGTTACAAGACACGGGCAAGTTAATGGCTGAAAATCATTCCGCTTCTTTAGGCACCCAGAACAGCAAGAGAGCTTCAATGAAAGACGATTTGCCTTTCCTCTCTGACCACTATCTCCTGTTTTCCAGTGTTGAGGATTGAGCGCTCAGTCAGGCACGAGCAGAAACAGCCTCTCCTGTCTACAGAAGGGTTAACAGTAAAGATGGAGAAGAATTGGCTGCAAGGATGTATTTTTTCTGTTTAAATAGAAGTTTTCTGCTAAAACTTTAGGCCTTGGCCCAGAAAACACTTGAGCGGGTACTTACTTCAAGTATGGGAGTTGCCTCGATTCCTGAAATCAGTCAGATTCAGTTTTAAGGATACAGATGGTTTTGCTGAAATGCTGCTGGTTCCTGCGTTTGTTTAGCTCTGATACTCCCTGTAAGCCCTGACGTTGGGGTCCCGTTGTCCTTCAGGCTGCACCCAGCCAGGGGCTGATGCCGTTGCACCAGTGCCAGGCTTTTACTTTAGAATTGTTTTCAGTCCTTCTCCCTGATGAGATGTTCTGTCCTTTCTTTAACAGAGTAAGGCTAAGGAGCTGCCTCTGTCTGCTGTTCGTTTCATGGAAGAACTGGGTGAATGTGCTTTCGGCAAGATCTACAAGGGCCATCTTTACCTTCCAGGCATGGATCACGCTCAGCTCGTGGCTATCAAGACACTCAAAGACTTTAACAACCCGCAGCAGTGGGCAGAGTTCCAGCAAGAAGCATCGCTCATGGCCGAACTCCATCACCCCAACATCGTTTGCCTCCTAGGTGTTGTGACCCAGGAGCAGCCTGTGTGCATGCTCTTCGAGTACATGAACCAAGGCGATCTCCATGAGTTCCTCATCATGCGGTCTCCGCATTCGGACGTCGGGTGCAGCAGCGATGAGGATGGGACTGTAAAATCCAGCCTGGACCACGGGGATTTCCTGCACATCGCTGTCCAGATCGCAGCGGGGATGGAGTACTTAGCAAGTCATTTCTTTGTCCATAAAGATCTCGCCGCTCGTAACATCTTAATTGGGGAACAACTGCACGTGAAAATCTCAGACCTTGGGCTCTCGAGAGAAATCTACTCGGCAGATTATTACAGAGTCCAGAACAAGTCCCTCTTGCCCATTCGCTGGATGCCCCCTGAGGCAATCATGTACGGCAAGTTCTCTTCCGACTCAGATATTTGGTCCTTCGGAGTTGTTCTGTGGGAAATATTCAGCTTCGGGCTTCAACCGTATTACGGATTTAGTAATCAAGAAGTGATTGAGATGATCAGGAAGAGACAGCTGCTGCCGTGCTCTGAAGACTGTCCTCCCAGGATGTACAGCCTGATGACAGAGTGCTGGCATGACCTGCCCTCCCGCAGGCCCCGGTTTAAAGAAATCCATGCCAGGCTGCGCTCGTGGGAGGGTCTGTCAAGTCACACGAGTTCTACTACCCCCTCCGGTGGGAACGCCACCACTCAGACAACTTCCCTCAGCGCCAGTCCGGTGAGTAACCTCAGTAACCCCAGGTACCCCAACTACATGTTCCCAGCACAAGGCATACCGCAAGGCCAGATCGCCGGGTTCATCGGACCGCCCATACCTCAAAACCAGCGGTACATCCCCATCAACGGCTACCCGATCCCACCAGGATACGCCGCTTTCCCAGCTGCCCACTATCAGCCGCAGGCTCCCCCTCGGGTAATCCAGCACTGTCCTCCTCCAAAGAGTCGCTCGCCGAGCAGCGCCAGTGGATCGACCAGCACGGGGCACGTCACTAGTTTGCCGTCTTCGGGATCCAACCAGGAAGCCAATATTCCTTTGCTATCTCATATGGCAATTCCCAGTCATCCGGCAGGAATGGGAATTACAGTTTTTGGAAACAAAACTCAAAAACCCTACAAAGTGGACTCGAAGCAGCCATCTCTCCTAGGAGACTCCAACATCCACGGACCTAACGAATCTATGATATCAGCCGAGTTGTAAATAAGCGAGGCCACTGTACATAGAACTGTTTCCCTACGATACAAACCTAGCGAAGCGGTAGAGAAGATTTCTATTCAAATATTTTATTAAAGATTCTTCTGGTTGTTTAACAGACACTGCAGCAAGTATCTTCTGTGAAGTTTCACTGCTTACCGGGACGGGCAGACTCAACCCGACGACGAGCGCCGTGGTACGAACTCAGCTACGTCAGCGGCCGCAGGGTTCCGCCACCGCCAATTCAACAAAGGGGAAGAGGGAATTTTCTTTTTCTACTAAGTGAAAACATTTTGTCCTGGGCTTTTTCACAGCTTTCTAGATCACGGAAACTCTTTTGATACTGAAAACGTATTTGAATATTAGTCTCTTTGTTTTAGGAGACGCAACTATCGGGAGATGTGCTGGGCGTGCAATTGTGGTACCAGTAGCTAGTGAGAACGGCGGTCGGTTTTACGGTGAAGGGTTGTGTTTCAAAGAGGTGATCTGAGAGCTGGACCTAAAGTACTTTCAGGTAGGGTTTGGGTCTTTCAGTGAGTGGTGAGTCCGACCATAACCAAAAAAGTCATTGACATGACAGCACCGTAGCTTGAGTTAGCAACTCGCCGTCTACAGAAGTCACCTGCTCTTGGCTGCTACCGCTGGCTGCGGTTGGAAGAGATTGCCTTAAAGGAAGTGAAATGAAAGTTCTTTTCATTTCCGAACCTCAATCGACTCGCTCAAAGACAACATTTCATAACCTAGTAGTTCAAGCAGGAATTTTATATCCTTTTTGTTGCTATGCAACTGTTTAAGGCTCCAAACCACGGCTTTATCGATGACAATCAGTTCTCCCAGGACTATTTATTGTTTCGGATCACCGCGTCGTTACGGTGACGATGACTCCGGGACGCCTGAACAAAAATCAAAAGGGAAACTCACATTCCGTTGGGCAGCCGATCCCTTGATACTGTCCGTTCTAATAATGTGAATCGGTGTGAACTTTGAAGCCTAAGAGACGCAGTTGTGGAATTCGCTGAAAGCTTCATTCAGGTACGAGCAAATCTCGATTCTTCCTTTAAAACCACTTGAACGACGCGCGGACGCGACAGGTTTTCCCAGACTCTATTAGTTTTGTTGTTGGTTTTCTCGTACCCGCAGCGACACCGATCCTTTGGCTCCGTTGACGATGTTGTACGATAGGACTTGATGTCTTTATTTTTATCTTTTTGCACAAAATAAACCCCCTCCCTCCGCCCTCAAACCAGAGTGTGATGATGTTTTGTACAGCTGAAGTGAAAATACAGCTCTGCCTTTTCCAGCTTGGTCTGTTTTCTTTATTCCTTTTTTTAACCTGATGCTGTAGATGTCCTTGAACTATATTCACGGTGATAACTCGGCCACTACCTTATCCAAATACTTCTTTGTTTTCACTGCATGCGTTTAATCACTGTATTACTTGATGATGGAGTTAGTAATTAAGGGCATTGCCGGTAGGCGAGCATGACGATGTAATATCAAAGGCTATTTTCTAATTAAGAAGCGTGCATTTTTTGTATTTCACGTGCCAGAGATGATATTAAACACTGATTATTTTATGCTGCTCTTTTATTAAAACATTGGTTGATCCTAAAACTTCCCTCTTGGTTCTTTTGCATCCGAGAAGGAAGAAGCTTCTATTTTTCTCCCAGCCCCCCCCATCCGTTTCTCCTGTGGGATTTCTTAGTTTGAAATTTCAACACAGCTGGGTTTGGAACTGGAAGAAACCCCACACAGCCACATAAATCCCAAGTCCTCAGGTCGTACTGGTGCTGCAAAATCTTCCTTGAAGAACAAAGTCATCAGAGAAACGAGAATCTTGGCGCCGTAGTCAATGCTCAGACATCCCTGGAGGTGTTTAAGGACAGGCTGGACGTGGCACTTAGTGCTCTGGTCTAGCTGACGTGGTGATGTCAGGTCATGGGGTGGACTTGGTGATCTCAGAGGGCTTTTCCAGCCTCACTAATTCTGTGAGGTTGTGATGTGATGAAGTTACTGAGATACCACAGTGATACCAAAGCACCACCATCGAGCCACAGCCTTCTCGAGGTGAATGTGTGAGGAAAACAGAAGTCTTCAGGAGGCTCCTGGAACAACCAGCTGTGGGCTCAGCTTACGAGGCTCAGTTGGGGTGACCTGTGTGTCCCGTCAGGTCAAATCTGATCCTTTTAGGATTCCAATCAGTTCTGTGAAGACGTGCACGGACAGTGCTCGGGTCAGTCCACCCTCACATCAGTCCTACACACATGCAGCTCCCATGGGACCAGGTAAGCCTAGCAATGAGCTTTAATCACCCCAATAAGAGAGTGGTAACCTAATACTGGAGCAGCAACGGGAGCCACAAAACAGTTCCCCCCACACTGTGTTGTTTGATGTCAGAGGAACAGGAGCCACGGGGCAAGCTGGCTCGCAGCTCAGTTTAGGGTTCTTCCTTCATTTCAAGGTAAGCTGGGCCTTAAAGTATTTTTAGCCTCACAGATGTGAAGCAGCTCTGCAGAAACCCCCTGAAAACCTTTGCAGAGACCTCTTCCTGCCCTCCACCCAGCGGGTGAAGTGAACCGCGAGGTCTGAAATCACCGCCTGGCTGCCAACTGATGCAGAGGGAATGGGAGTTCATCGGGGAGAGATGAGAGAGGGGAGGAAAAAGGCTCTTCTGAAAAACAATGAGCTGATGTGGAAAGTAAATGAAGGGATTTCTCCTCGGGTGGGGATGCAGATGGACAGAGGAAGGTGCTTCGAGTGGCAAACGAAGAGGGAATTTCACAGATCCCTGATGCTACAGGAGAGAATCCTATCCCTTCAAAGAGACAGAAGAGCCTAGAATGTTCTAAATGCAGTGGTTTGAGGTGCTCTGGAGGTTTGGAAACGATCCTCTGAACAGACACCATTCCCTTTCCCTCTGGAGAATCTCACTCCCTCCAGGTTCGCTTCTGTTTCTGTGCAAGAGAATAAATATTGGCTGATTTAGAGGCCAACGTGCGGAGCCCAAAAGAGGGATCTGTGTCCTTCCTTCCTTCCTTCCTTCCTTCATTCCTTCCTTCCCACAGAGCAGGGTTGTGCACTCTCTAGATCGAAAGCAGGAGGCAAAGCAGAAAACTGCTTGTTGCAGACGTTTGGACTGGAGAACTCAGAGACACTGGTGTCTGCTCCTTCCAGAACACGAGGAGTTGTCAAGAAGGAATCTGTTGTTTGCTTTGCATCAGGGGTATCTGGAAGGACTCAGGGTTGGGAATACTCTGTGACACTACATCTTGTTCTGATGCCGCTCTGCAACCCGCATCAACCAGGAGAGCTTCAAAACCTCCAACTACCTCAAAACACTCCTGATGGGAAGGTGGATCCTATGGAAACCTCCTCAAATACAGGCGCATCGTTCCCCATGGACCCACTGGGGTGTCAGATGGGTCTGGTGTGAGATGAGGTTTCCAAACCAGCAAAAAGAGGGGTCAACACATCTATTCATGGCTTTTGTTCCCTAGCACCACGCTAAACCAAGGAAAAGTCACTCTGGTCTTGGCAGAAAGGAATTCCAGCACCTTCCCTGTGTGTTAACATTTTAAGGAGCAACATGAATTCCTCATCGTTCCGTGAGGATGGAATGAGCTGCTGAATTCCACCACCTCTGGCTCTGCTGGAGAACCTCCTTGGCCAAACCAGGCAACTGGGTTCCTGCCTAGCGTCTCGTGGGGAGGAGACCCCGCCAGCACCCGCGTGTCCGTAAGGTCTGGTGATGCTGATGGAATCCGAGAAGCAATTTTTGTCTTGCTGTGGGCTGTGTTTTATAGGAGGAGAGAATATTGCCCCCGAGACCCCATCCCCTCGTATTTCTTCCTGTTTGATCTCTCCCAGATTAAAGTTCAGTATATTCCAGGACAGTTATATTGCTGAGGTAATATAAAATATTAAAACCAGAGAGAGACAATCTCGTGTGACTACAGATCAAAAGCTCTTTAAGGCAAAGGAGGGAAAATTGTCTCGAAATTGGAATTATTGGAAGCATCTGTAGTGTCCCGTGTTCTCCCGTGCATCGCGCTGGGGAGAGGTGTCTGGCTGCTTCCAGTTCACAGCCTGAAACTGCCCTAATGATCTAGTTGGCACCCTAAGTCCTGTGGTTGATCTGCTCCTGCAGAAGCTGCTGCTGGAGGAGTTTGGACCTTGAGGCACACATGAATATTTCCCAGTGAGGAGGGTTCCATAGATTCCTAGGACACCAGGCTGGAAGGATCCTCAAGGATCATCTAGTCCAACCTCTCCTGCTCAAAACAGAGTTGAAATGAGCTGTCCCAGCAGCCTGTCCAGCTGGCTTTGAAAGCTGTCCCTTGGAGCCATCAATCCCTTCCTTCCCTGGGGAGATGATCCCAGTGGTTCACTGTTCTATAGGGGAAGGGTTTCCATCTGGACTCCAGTGGGGATCTCCCCAGGAGTCACTGCCACCCATCACCCCCTGGCTTCTCCATGTGGCTCCTTGTAAAAGGGACTCTCTGTCTTAGCAGCCACCCCTTAGGAACTGGGACCTGGGGATAAGATGCCCCTTAACCTTCTCAGAACAGAACAAGTCCAGCTGTCCCAGCCTTTCTGGCTCTGGAAGGCTGGAGCACTGCCAGTCTTGTTGTGCAGTTGGTAGTTGATGGTGCCCTGTAGAAGGAGTGGGAAGGGATCACTGGAGCCACTGATTGCTCACTCAGTCCAGCTGTGGGATGACTCAGAGGAGGCAGGAGGCCAGAGCTAAGGGGAGAAGGAGAAAACATCTCACCCTTGCTAAAACCACTCATTAGATTCACAGGATCATTTAAGTTGGAAAAGATTTTAAGGTCATCAAGTCCCACCAGATACCCACCTGCTTCTCACACATCTTCATTTGAAGGCCAGAAGAGGCAGAGAGTGACTTCTATCATCAGACATCTGGTTTAGCCCCTCTCCCACCAAGCTCTGAGTGCTGCTTGAGGCAGGTGGTCTCCTGAGCAGGGCTGTAGCAGACGTGGCCACAGGATCCCACAGATGCCTTTGCTTGGCTCATGACAAGGTGTGAGGCACCGATAACTCACGGGTATCCTCTTCCTTGTTAAATGGGATGGGGAGGCTGCCAGCATCCTTCCACGGGGGAGGAGAACACACAGAGATGGTCCTGTGTTGCTGTGGAAGAGCGCAGTCCATGCACACAGCACCCCAGGGAGAAGGGAAACAGGAGAGGTTGGGCAAAGGAGATGAGTGTCTAAGGTGAGTGAGGCTGGGTGGATGTGCTGAGGGCAGAGCCAGGAGAGCAGGGAGGCAGGTGGGGAAGACAAGAGGGTGGAGGAGATATGGTGGAGCACTGCAGAGTGATGAACGCTACAGTGTGGAGATGTGAGGGGGTGGGAAGTGAAGGTGGGGTCCCCCTTACTCAGGAAGGAGACAGAGGACTCCCCACACTGGAGGTGAGAGCTTTGCTGGCCCTGGTCACAGGGAACAGGAGCCCTGGGAGAGGTCACCTCAGGGAGGCCTTGGGGAGGATGCAGTGGAGGGATGAACTGAGGTCTCGCTGTGGGGCTGCAGGAGAGAGAGGTGATGGCTGTCCAGAGGCTTCCCTACCGCACGTGTGAAGCCACAGGCTGGGAACTCAGCTTGGAGCAGGAGCCACGTTAGGAATCCACTCCAGGTACCAGGATAGGTT
>VZRI01013913.1:25460-36894 GCA_013397515.1 Upupa epops | reverse complement strand
ATTAGGCCAAGAACATTGTCTCATTCCTTATCTTTAGATCCTGGGTCTCACCAAGAAGTGCAGATGCGAACAAAGTGGAGGCTGGTACAAGGGAATCCTTCAAAGTGATAATATGTATGAAATAAGGTATGAAATGTTGCTGCCTTTAACTGTAAGTGTGCGTGTTGGTGGAGTAACTAACTCGCCACGCACCCAGTGCTGCTTGCTCATTCCTTATTACCCAAACCAATAAACCTTTGTATTTTATCAAAGATTTGGGTGGTCTTTCAGATAATTTCCAACACCCCCACTTCAGAGCTCTGTGATACTGATGGCCCTCATGGCCCTACCAGAGCAGAACATCACTTCATCAGGTGTGAGCAAGGTTTTTTTATCAAGAAAGGAAAAAAAAAAACGAAAGTTGCTGCAGTAGACACTGAAGCTCGCTGTCACGATGAACTGAAACAACACCTTTAGTAGGGAAGGACTGTCTTGGGTTGTGGAATATAAAGTTTGTATATTCTCATCTGTTGGGAGCGGTTGGGAGGATATGTGGTTTTATCTCTTGCATGGGAGTGGGAGGAGGGGGTGTGGGGGCGCTCGGCGGCGTGGAGCCGCTCCCCAGGAGATGCTGAAGCTGCGGCGCCTGCGTGAAGCGGCGCTTGGAAAAAGGAAAGTGCGCGCGGCGGCAGCGGCGTGGAGCTGAGCAGGAGCTCGCTCTCGCTACTGGGTTTCCGGTTCTGGGGACCCTGCAGTGCCCAGCGGGAGCTGCTTCGTGTGCTTTCGGTATCGCTTCTCTGCCACCGCTGTCGCTGCTGCTCCACGGCATCCGGCCTCCCTCTGAGACCTTCTGCCTCCTGCCTGGAGTCCCCACTGTTTCCCATGCCAAGCAGAGCTGCTGCTGTGGCTGCCCGGCTCCTGGCTACCGCGGACACTTTCCGGCCGCTCCCTGCCGCCTCCTGCCTGCTGCGGTCTTCCGTCTGCACCTGCACCGAGGAAAAGAGAGCCACAGCCATCCCATTCCAGCCACCAGCCTCTCTCACTGCAGCAGGTTGACTCTGTCGGGATCCCTAGGACTTTCTTTTGTCTGGTTGTTTGGGTGTACTGTTGGGTTTTCTTAGTGTTCTTAATAAAGAATTGTTGTTCCTTTTTCCCAAAATCTTCTTAAATTGCAAAATTATAATATTCTGGAGGGAGGGGGTTGACAGTCTCCATTCCAAGGGAGACTCCAGCTCTCCTTAACCGACACCTGTCTTCCCAAACAGAGACAAGGACACATCAGCAATTAGTCCCCTTCTTCAAGCTAGTACTACCAAAATCCTCAATACAAGCCATTATTGCTCCTCTCAATGGAAGGAACATTTGCTTGAGTCAGGCATTGAACCAACTTCTCCAACATGAAAAGCTTAGGACACAGGAACTCTACAAACCAGATGTCTACCTGCGTATCTGTCTTGGGTTATAGAAGCAAGAAGTTTGTATTCTATTTTCATCTGTTGAAAAGCAATTGAGAAGCTGTATGGTTTTGTTTTGGTAACTTCAGGAGGGTGGGGGAGTGAATACTGACCCAATTGTTAAAAATCAGGTGGGGCGATATGTCTTGGGGTGGGGGAGTGAATGCCTCGGTACCGGCTCAATTGTTAAAACTCAGGTGGGGCGATACTCGTTAAGCATCTCCTGATGACCCCATCTCCTCCCATTGTGAAAAGATTCACCCGGTGTCGGGAAGTGGGGAGGAANCCTGCCGCCCGCTCTCCACCGCTGCCGGCCCCCCCCGCCGTTTCCCCGGAGTGCTCCTGTGACTGCCCGACTCTCTCTCTCCTGCGTCTCTTGCTCCTGCCAGCACCCGCCCCGAGGTAGTCTCTTCGCAGCCGTCACGATGGAAAAAACTAAATTGGGACAGGTTTTATTTTGCTCTGTCGGGTTCCCTAGGACACTTTATATTCTGACTGGTTGTTTGGGGTGTACAGTTAGGTTATTTCCTTAGTGTTCTTAATAAAGAATTGTTGTTCCTTTTCCCAAATCTCTTGCCTGAAGGCCTTTAAATTGAAAGAATTTAATACCTGTCTTCCCAAACCAAGACAGTATCTTAGAAGTTTACATTGGTGACTTACTTTGTTGGGCTGATTTTCTGGAGTTATGAAGGTAAAATACCACAAGGAAGAGCCCACAAAGCACAGCAGCCAGAGCATAAGATGGAGGGCAGTGAGGATCTCTGGTTAGGATGGAAGGAAACTGTTGAACATTAGAAGTAGGACACTACCTTTACATTTTCAGATGCAGCTGACGTAAAGCAACAGCTTGTTGCAGGTGAAGGAGAGCATCTACTTCCTCCCCAGATGCTAGCCCTGTTCTTTGCACATATCAGATTTAATAGTGGAGAGGCAGAGGAAAACTACTAACAGAAGTCAAACTTGCCACTTTTGTGAGATTAACTTCCCTACAGAAAGGTACAACCAGGTCTGATGCAGAAAAGAAGGGTGGGAATTTGAATGAATTGTGAGCAAAAGAGGAGTTGGCAGGGGCACCCCAACCACAAGGGTGTGGTACTGCAGCAAACTACCATGCATCAGGAAGTCACATTTTAGTCTCAGAAAGAAGAGGATGTTCTGCATATAAAACAATCTGCTATCTGGCCACACATCCCAACAGTGTATCAGTAGTTGTTTAAGCATCTTGCCACTTAATTAATTTTACAACTTGCAGGTTTATTTGAAGCATGAACAGTAACAGCAGCAAGATGATGGAGCACTGTGAGAAAAAACCCAGAACATAAACCCAGGAACTACTTTCAGAAAATAGATACAAAACGTCAACGTAGTTTTGGCGAAGCCCTGGGAAGAGAGGAGAGAGGGCAGTCACAAATCTAACATACCATTTGCCTTTTAATCTATTATAATAAATATATGTAAAATGATGCATCAGCACTTGTGTTCATTTTAAGCAAATGAAATGGCAGGGAAAACATATACATGCCATGATTGAGACCAGAATTATCAACGCTGGTTCAAAACTTTTCAAAATATTATGCCAACAGGATATTAAGGGAACTTTCAAAGCCACCACGAACAGGCCTTTATTAGTATCAGAGCTAGAATCCACACTAGACACAAGTTTGACATGGACTCAGAAAGGTAATTTTCCTCATGTTCAGGAATTTCAGCCATGAAGGCTACAACCAGCTTAGCATGACCCCATTTTCTCTAATTTTGAGTATGATCACTGACCAAACTGCTGCACTATTTCCTCATGCTAAACTAATTTTTAAAGAGCCTTAATACGGCTGATGGGGACCCAGCTGCATCTCAGATACTAAAAAAACAGTCGAGAACCAAGCAACTCCTAGTCCAATTCTGTGTGAGCAGCAGAGAAAACAGAAAAAATAAAGGAAAATATCTGTATACTACAATGGAATATGGTTTCTGACACCCTCCTTAAGTGAAAATGTTGAAAGGTGAGTTATGAACAGTAATTTCAAAGGCAAGGCCAACATTCTACCTGTTAATGCTACTTATAGGAACATCACACTTCAATGTATTGAGGACTGTATATTATAAAGATACTTTTGAAGAGCTGTCCCCTTAAACAGTACACAGCCAGAAGGTTGGTACTGCCAACAACCCAATAACCTGAATGTTCATCACAGCACTGCACTTCAGGAGTATCTTTAAGTGCCCTTAAAATAAAGGCCTCTCTACCACTCTGTTCACCTATGCTAATGAATTGTCCTCATCTCCCTCATGATAGACATGTGACCAAATATTAGTCCAAAAGAAGAGGGTCATTTATGCACCTCAACAAAGAGATCCAAGATTAGACTTTCTGAAGTACTTTGAAGGCATGGTAAACTGAGGTTGGGATTTTTCCCAGGCTAAAATGAGTATATTATGCTACTCAATCTTTCTGCAGCACTTGCAGGTGTCCTTAGCTGGCCTCATATTGCTCTTTTTGAAATCAATGAAAACCTCTTCCTGTGGGATTGCCAAAGCCTGCATTAAATGCCTTGACAAAGCTTTGCATTAAGTGTACAACAACATCAACCTCACTCTCAGTCAGACTTAGTTCACCATTCCCTGTAAGAATAAGAAAGCCAGTGTAAAAAAGAAAAATGAAACAACAAACCAACATAGATTTTGAAGTTATTCAACCATGTAGCCTTTCCTTCTGTAAAGCAATTCAGACTTTGTAACATAAATGTATATTGTAATTCTGAGATGCTTGCATTTTCAATGTATTCAAGTGTATCAAACTTAAATGGCAAATCTCTCTTACGGAACTCCCTATTTGCTGTTTTATGATACCACAGAGTCATATTCACATAACTAGAGAGCACTTAATTTTTAAAACTAAACTCCTCAGCCTAGCAAAGTGGAAACAAGCGTTTGACTTCTAGGCAGGTACTTCCACAACTTCAAAATAGTCATTGGGCAAAACCACATAGCCTTTCCCTGCTAATATGTCCTTTTCTTTCTGAAACTGAACGATTTCTCTCAGTTTTTCAATTTGTCTTTCCTGACGCCGACATCGTTGTTGTGCTGTCTTGAGCTTCTTCCGCAGTTTTTCAACCTGTTCCTCCAGCTGCTGAATCCTTTTTCGCTGATGAACTGTATCCTCTACAGTATAGTTGTGATCACAAAAAACAGCAAGATTGCTAGGGGTCTGGAGAGGAGGCATCAATAAGCCAATACTTGGATCTACAAATCTGGCATCTATTTGAGACAAATGAAAAGAGGGAGTTGATGGTGATGGTGGCAGGACTGGAGTTGCTGCTGCTGCTGTTGGTGGTGCTGGTGGTGGTGGTGGTGAAGGCGGCTGTGGATCTTCCGGCTGTTCTGCACATTCTTCAGGCTACAAACAAAAAGAAAACCAAGTAAATTTTCATGCTTAACACTGTTTACAACATGACTCCCTTACTACAGCCCCAGAATGACATGCAAAAAACAGGACTATAATTAATAAAATAAATTTCAAAGACTACATTTTCAAAATTGACAAAACAGTTCTGGGACTGTTTGGTCTGGCTTCTCAACTGGAGACAGTTTTAAGCACCTCCTTTTCAGGGTTCTTCGAAATGCAAGTCCTTGATGCCTCAAATAAATAAAAAACTGAAGAATGCAGCAACTCCTCTCGCTTGAAAACTTAGTTCAAATACATACCAATGACTAGCTCAGGAGCAAGAATGCAGGGTGCAGTTCCATAAAACTCAATAGTACCATCCCATTTCCCTCTGCCTCTCCTTTCTGCTGCATCTTGTCATTATAAACTTCAAACCTGTCAGTCAACATTATCAAAATCACAGCAGAAGCAGATAATCTTCTGCAGATGCTGAAGAATGTCCACCTACAGAGGAGGCTCATAAACTGGCTAAGTAGAAAGATAAACAGCATGGCCTGCTTCCCAACAGCTAGAACTGACTGTCACTGGTTTTGGATTGCAGTATAAGGGTTTTCTTTCAAGAGACATAATAAGCCAAAATAAACAGCTCTTCAACAGCAAAGCAGTTCTCTCAGAGTATTTATTTACTCTTTGCTCTAACACAAATTGCTGTAAGATGACAGAATACTATTTGTTCTCCCACCAGCAGAAATTTTCTGTCCTTCATCAAAAGTCAAAGCAATGCAACATGTATAACCTATGCCTGTGCTGCTGTGCAGGAGTGAGAAACAGTTGTACACCTGGAAGAGAAGGAAAGGGAGAAACACAATTCTCCCTTTTAGCAGCAGCAGCAGCCCACTCAAAACTGCAGTCTTTATCACACTGCTCTTGATAGGTTTATTCATACAGCTCAGAAAATTACAGATCCCTTACCACTTGAGCATAGGCCGGAGCAGAGAACCAGATTCTTTCTGCTCTCAGGCAATACAGTATAATTCAGAAATGCCTCTGCACAAAATTATGATTTAAAAAGAACTGATTAAACAGAAGAGCTTTTCTGTCAAAGAGAAAACCTAAAACACAGAGGCACTACAGCGTTTTAACAACTACTCACCTGTTTCAAATACATTTCTATACACACAAGCATAAGGACAGGGACAACTGATTATAAAAGAGCTGAGGATCCTCCTCATTTAAAAATGAAACTCAGCTGATCTAAAGGCCATGGCATTAGTGTGATTGACTTAAAACACAAACAAAGTAATTCTTAGTAGTGAGTGGTTCCAGGCATTCCTTTTGTACAAAAAGGAAGACAGTGAAGAGGCAGTTTTGTGACTGGTGTTGAAGGTAAGTTAGATATTACTGATCAAATACAAAAATAGTCAACTATCACTTTTGTTTCTCAATTGTAAGACCTTGATGCTGACAATGTGCCTATCTAATTCACACTCAAATATTCTAGAATTTGATCCTATCAACTATTACTTCCAAACTTTTCTGCTAAAAAACCATACAAGGCAAAGAGAAATTCTCCCTTACATGAAGCACAAGGAAAAAAACCAGATCAAAGATGGACATCTGAATTCAGAGACTTCTATTTGCAGCTCAACCAGCACATACTACCTCTATAAATCCATTAATATTGTCACAATGTGTCACAGGGAACATATCATCTCTGACACATCATAAGTAAATTCTAATTACTTCTTACAGCTAACATACACTTCTCCTAAGACATGAGAAAAAGTAAGTAGTTCAAATTACACAATGAAAACTATAAAAAACTCTATTTCAAAATCAATTTCAAAACCATCACTACTAGGCTTTGTTGCTACATTATTTCTGGAAGATACGTAGTAGTTCATTTGAAACTGCCATGAAACTAAATCATAAAACCTTGAGGATCTAGGCATGACAATGAAATGGTGAACGGGGTTCACAACTAGTCCTGCTGCACCAGCCATACTTTTAAGGATTACTCCACACAGCCATTCAGCTTTAAGATTGTAAAGTTTTACAACTATTTCAGAAAATTTGAGTCATACAGAAAGCAGAGAAGCATAACCAAACAGAAAATATAACAGACACATACACCTGGAAATTGTCTGTCTTTCCTCATATATGCTTATATTCTGTTATTAGCCACTTTTCATTTTTCAAGTATGCTCCCTTTATATTTCTGCATCAAATTCAATATTGCACATCAAGAGAAAAATTAGACAAGCAAAAGTCACAGTTTTCCTCTGTGCACTTCATCCTATTAGTCTTTCCCCCTCTAGACATATCATATCCATTCTCATCTTTGCCACTTTCTCTAATACTTCACATCCTTTATAGGAGTTAGGAATCAATTTTTTTTGTTCTTGTCTTGTAGTTATCACAACAAGAAGGAAGAACTTATCATTGACTTGGATCTCATGAAAACCTGTGAAGGGAACAATACATCTCACTAGGGTCTACCATCAAAACTTCAGAGACCTAGAAACACTAAGCCACAACAGAGATGGTTTCACAACAGACAACTGGCAGGTGCAGCTACTGTTCTGCCCCTTCTCTGCATCTCGATTTAACTCTGCAAAGCCAGAGGGCAGAACCCTTTAGAAGGGCCAGTTAAGTTCCTGAATAAGCTACACCATCTCTTCAACATTAGGAGGAGCCACCAGCCAAAACAGGACAGATGCGGTGCAATTTGCTTGTATTCTTAAAATGCTCTCTCTAATTCCACATATGTGACACATACAGTTGAGTGACTACAAAGACCGTATACTTTAATACTTTGCTACCATTGCATTTATTCCAGCACAAGGTTTTAGCTGAAGTTACACTGCCCAGCCTCAAGAATGCACACAGACTATGAAGTTAGAGCTACCACACATGTCTGCATAGTGCTGTGGGTGCTTCAGAGCCTGGGCAGCCTACATCACTGCTCTGGTAAAGGCAAGTGAGATAAGATTATAAACTTTAAGACATGCCAGATTCTTCTCGGCCACCACAGCCCTCCACGTGCGCATACTCAGTCCCTGCCCTTCAGTCTGCAACTTCCTCCAGCTCTCTGGTACATAAAGTCCCTCCAGGCTCGTATGAGTGAAATATGTGCATAACACTCTCTTCAACGAGGTGTGCTCCGGGTTTACCTTTTCAGTGGGTTCAGTATAACAGAATATTGTGGGCACAGCATTTTCTTTAAGCAGCTTGTTGTTGCATTCTCTTTTAAAGCAATCAGGAGTAAAGTGTTCTGAACAAATGCTGCTGTACTTGGTCGGCTTGAAGTTTTTCCTTTTAACAGCGGCTTCCCATTTCTTGCACAGATCAGGTCTCGTCAGAGGAAACCTGTGAATAAGAGGCACTTTCAGCTTTTCCAAGCGGCTTTAGAACGCGGGGTCGGGTCACAACTGCGCGACAGCCCGGTTTTCCCTCGAACGAGCTCATCATGGGAGCCGAACATCTCTCGCCCACCACACACAGGGGCGGAGAATCCCCACCCGGTGGCCGAACACGGCGGCACAAGTGCACCAGGTCCTCCAAACTACCCTTCCCACCCCAACGCGCCACACGCATGCCTCTTTGCTCCCCGCCAGGTCTTGCGTGAGCGCGCCCAGCGTGCGAGCCGNCGCCCGTGACCCTCCGAGAGGGACAGAAACGGGACGCGGCCTCTCCCAACTCTAAGATGGCGGCACCAGCTTCAGCATAACATCTCGCGATAGTAGTGCGCGCCGCCCTCGCCCATTGGCAAGCTTGCGTGTGGGGGTGGGGCCTCTCCGGGTTGTCCTCCAATCCGGTTGCCACTTGCAGGCGCGAGAACATGTTCCTCCCGCCTCCCTCCCTCCCTCCCATCTGGGCAGCGGCTCTAATTCCGCTTCTGCAGTCCCCGCCCAGCGAGGAGCTCCAGCAGAGCTGAAATATGGCGTGGCCGGAATTCACCCTTGTCTAAGAGTAGCAGAGGTCGGTGACATCTGTAACTGCAGGGTAGGATTGCTGTCCAGGGCCTTTCCCACCGGGTACTGTGTGCGCCGCAGCCAGTGGGCAGGGGCGCGGTTCGGGGGTGCGCACGGAGCGGCAGCAACAGGCGCAGCACCGAGACGAGGTCGTGAGGATCTCCTGGCCCTGCTCAGAACATAGCAAAAAACAATAGGAAGATGAAAACAAAACTAGATGACACTGCCTTAGCACACACTGCGTTAAGGATGTATGAAACAACTCCTATTCACTCCCTGGAACTTGGCTTGCCGGTCTGTCAGCAAATAGTGTCATTAACTGGTGGAAATTTCAAGTCGAACCGTCAACCAGGACCACAATACCGATTAAACTCTGTGCCAGAGTGGCACATCTACCCACTTTTTGAACACCTCCAGGAATGGTGACTCCACCACTCCCCTGGGCAGCCTGTTTCAACACTTCACGACTCTTTCAGTGAAGATATTTTTTCTAATACAATCTTTACCTTCTCCCCAGTACAATGGGAGCCTCCTTTGCCCACTTACAGAGAAAGTACCAGTCACAGCCATTTGCTAATGCAAGAATAGAACAGGAGAAGCCCATACAGCAAGCAGCTGCAGCAGAACTCCCACAAAGCCACTTGCATTAGCTGTTTTCAGTTCTCAGTGTTTGCTGAGCTAACTCTGCCCTAACTGTCCTGCTGCTGCTGGATCAGCCAAGAGACAAGGAAACAAAAATAAGCTCATTCTACACCACCTTCCTCACCTAGAAAGACATGTTTAGTTCTGTCTATGCAAATGACTCTTTCTGGCATTTGCTTGATGACCTTCTTGCTGAAGTCCTAGTGTTCTGGTCAGGTGTTTGCCACAGCATCAGGGAGAAGCCCAGCAGGACTGGCCCACAGGAAGATGAAGTGGTGGTTAGAGCCAAGGCTGTGGCTCTTGCCAGAGACCAGCAGTGCCTGAACAGGATAGGAAAAGTATGACTAGCTGACACAGAGATGATGAACCAGGTACATGGTCCACCCAGGCAATCCAGACAGAAGCAGCAGGAGGTGGTGTCAGGTACAGAACTGGGAACATAGATTCAAGGTCCACACAAGACAGGAACAGAAACACCTGTGGTGCAGCTGAGCAGTTACTGAAGGCCCTGGACTGAGTTGAAATTAATGGTACTGTGCTGTGGCCCCTGGGTAGGTCATGAAGGTCTTAGTGCACTTAAATTCTAGTTCTTCTATGGATCAGTTTCTGAAGCAGTCTTTCCTGTCTGAACACCAGCATCTCTGTCTCCTCCTCCACTCCAGGTTTTGGAGTGAAGTTAGGCAGAGGCATGGTATACACGCAGTGGGGCAACAACAGAGCACAGGAGCATTGCTGAATGCTGGGGTAAAAGGCACTTGTATTTGATGTGCATGAAGGGGAGTGAGCAAGAGGTTACAGAACAGTGATGCCTGTCTGAGGAGATACTGGCAGATACCAGCATGGATGAGAAATGGTGCATGTGTAGATAAGCCACTGAGACTCTCACCAAGCCAAATTTTAAGAGAGTCTACAGCAGGTCTGCCAGGACCCTGTGTATTAGTTTATTCTGGCAGAAGGCTTTTTTTTTAAAAAGACTGGGTGGAAAGCAACTTCCTCATCCTGTTAAGAATTCTTTGGACTTGGTGAGGGGCAGGGGAAATGTCTCAGATTAAGATAACAAATACTACCCCAAACCAAGAAACAATACTTCCCAGTTTCAGTAATGCTGAAAAGACATCTAAGCTCTTTCAAATCCTGTCTTTAAACTTCATCAGAAAGGCTATCTATCAACTTGCGAGAGTCAGCGACCCGTTTCCGTAAGCCCGAGCGTTTTTGCTGCAGATTTCCAGCCTCCACCATCGGTAAACGCTAACCCCGGCACCTATACTGCCCCGTGTCCACCCAGCGACTACGAAGCCCCAGCTTGCTGCAACCGCCACGCCTGGTGCCTATCCGTTTTCCCCCTGCAAGACGTATTGCCGCGGTCGCAGCATTCCCGGCGGTGCCCGCGGGAAAGCCTCGTCCCAGGAGAAGCCCCCAGCCGCGTCTCTCCTCCCGCTCCTCAGCCTTGGTGTGGGTTTCCGGAGGCAGCAGGGTACCGCACAGACTCCTCAGTGAGGTAACACTAGCCCTGCAGCGCGGACACCTTTTCTGCCAGTCCGACGGGTGAGCAGCGGCGGAAAGGCGGGACACAACGGCGCCGTTGGGGCGGGGCGTGGCGTGGCGTGGCGTGGCGTAAGGCCGGCGGCGCCGGGAGGTTGCTCAGTCGGTACTGCCAGCCGAGGGCGGCCCTGCCCCGTGGAGCAGGAGGCCGTACCTGCTCGCTCCGTACAGGAGCTGCCGCCGCCGCCGCCGGCCGGCGAAGGCGGCAGCATGAGTGGCAGCCGCAGCGGACGATCCGCCGTGAAGATGGAGGCACCGTTCTACCCCGAGGAGGGACTGGAGCTTCTCCCCGACTTCGTGCCACTGCCGGGCTTCGGTAACGCCGGCGGACCCGGCGCCGAGGCAGCGACGGCTGCAGGACAGAAGCTGCTGGGCGCCGTGAAGAAGCGGGACCTGACGGCCGCCGCCCCGGCGCAGCTACTGGGGCCTTTTGCTCTCCGTCCGCCTGCTAGCGGCCGCAG
>VZRI01013913.1:0-25450 GCA_013397515.1 Upupa epops | reverse complement strand
GGTCCGGCAGCCCGGGCCCAGCTGCGCCTGGGGCAGGGAGCAGCGGGGCTGCGGGGCCATTTATCTATCGGCAACCGGTCACGCAGGAACAGGAGGGTTTCGCAGACGGCTTCGTTAAGGCCCTGGCTGACCTGCACAAGCAGAACCAGCTCCTGGCGGCACCGCCGCCGCCGCTCTCCACCGCGGGACCGTGCTGCACCGCCCGTCCAGGGCCACCGGGAGCCGCCGCTGCTGACGAACCGCCGGCCGTTTACACCAACTTGAGCGGCTTCAACCCCGCGGGGCCGCTGAGCCCATCAGGCAGTGCCTACCCCGCCGCGTCCGCTCCTCCGCCGCAGGGCCTGGCCTTTGGGAGCGGCCGGCTGCCGCCAGGACGGCCACTGGAGGAGCCGCAGACAGTGCCCGAGGTACCGCCACCGTCGGCGGGTGGGGATGGTGGGGGCAGCAGTGCACCGACGCCGCCGTCACTGTCGCCGCTGGACGCGGAGAGCCAGGAACGGCTGAAGGCGGAGCGCAAGCGGCTGCGGAACCGCATCGCTGCCTCAAAGTGCCGCCGGCGGAAGCTGGAGCGCATCGCCCGGCTGGAGGAGAAGGTGAAAGCGCTCAAGGGTCAGAACGCCGAGCTCGCCGCCACCGCCAACCTCCTCCGCGCCCAGGTCACCCAGCTGCAGGGCCGCGTCCGCAGTCACCTTTCCTCCGGTTGCCACATCAATGCTGCCGGGCATCCCCCGCCGACTCCAGCCGCTGCCCAGGCCCGGGAAGGGCACCTTGAGGCGGCCGCCGCGCCGGAGACCAGCCCTTGCTGAGGAGGGAGCACGTTTATACCGTTCCCTGCGAGGCCGAGTTGTTCGCCAGCCGCCGGTCTCTCTTCATTATTAATTATTATTATTATTTATTCGTGCCCGGAGAAGACGAAAGCCGGGTGTTCCTGAGCGTTTCTCGAGGTCTGTCGATGTTGCACTCACCAGTGGGAGACTGGGGGGGTGATTTTGGGGAAGGTGGTTGGGTTTTTTTCAGTGAAGTACCAGAGGTCTGTAGAGATTTCGAGAATTAAGGAAATTCCTGTTTACAGAAAGATTGAACTTTATTTTCTAGGGGGATATAAAACGTGTGTTTGTTAAAACATCTTAGTAAACTGGAGAGCAATGGATAAGTTTAGTTTGTTTTTTTTTAAAAGCGAAATCATAATGCTTTTGAAAATGTGTGTGTGTATATATATATATTTAAACCATAATATGGCTATGTATATTTTCTTGGTATTGATAAAGAACTTTTTTAAAAATACCATCTTTCTCTATAGCTTTAATTTGCCGTTGAGTGTTAAGACAGCTATGCGTGTGCTGTTGCACTTACGCAGTTTTGGTTTTAAAATCAAACCCTGGAAGGAAATTATTTTTGTTGCATATCTTAAGCAGGATGAAATGCTTTGCTAACTCAGTCATATGAAAATACTTTTCTAAACTGTAAGCTCCGTATTTCTTGTGCCAGTGCAGCCTTGGGGCATTGATAGTTATTTATTGAAACTTGAACACTTTTGGATGTTGCCTAGACCTTATTTTTCTAGATAACACATTAATAGAGGAAACGGTTACTTGGCAAGAAGAGCTTTACATTTTTTCCCCTTCACTGTGTATATTCCAGTAGTGTTTGCTCTTTACATAGTATGGTAACTGTTCACTGCTATACAGAAAAGGGCTCAGATTTTGGGCAGGTTAGCTGTAAGGGTGTCAATTCCATTGTATTCTGCTTGACTAGATCGCAGAAATATTATGGAGAAGTAGATGTATTTTGTTCACCAGAAATCTGTGCATCTTGCTTCTTGGTCTACTTTGTTCTAAAAAAGCTTTCTACAGTACTTAAAGACAGAAAAAGTGCTACAACATGAAGTGTTTTTCTGGTTGGGAACAATTGATGTAGTTTATTTCTTTGTCAAGACTTTACTAGTAGAAGAGAATAGGAAAGGAACTATTCTGATCAGACATAATCCTCAATAATGTTTTTGAAAGCTTTAGATCCTGTGCTCAGAAGTGCTGGTTACCTTGCTTGTTGTGCACCTGTGTATTTTGAGCATAGCCACTACTGCAGCACTGCTGAGCCATGTGGCGTGGTGCCATGGGAAGGGTCTGTCGGAGTGTGATGTTTAGCCCACCAGAAGCCCTTTGGTGCGGGGACTGTAGGCCGGGCCTGCCGCAGCGGGAACGGAGGGCTTCTCCTGAGCAGATCCAGCTGCAGGGCGGGGCCCACACCCCGCTGAAACTGTGCTAAAAGCTCTGCTTGAACTGAGGCAAAACTTAACACGGGGATTTGTGTCTGTGCCAGCTGGTGAAAATGGGGGCATAGACATGTTTATGTGTACAAGCCATCGCTCTGATCTGTTAAACCCACTCAGGAGCTGTTAAACATCTCTTGCTGCTTCTGTTCACTACACTTGATGCTTTGCAATCCAAGAATGGGATAGACTCACAGCTTTTCTTGCTTTTTTTGGGGATATGTGAGTGCTGTCTGTTCAGAAAAGTGAAGCAGTCTGCTGCAGTCAAGTGTGTGAGTTTTTTTCTTTTAGAGCATAGTTGTTCTTGGTACATGTGTGAAATGAAATGATGTGACTCTGTAGTAATTGCGGTGTTATTGCTGAGAAGCTCTGAGGATACTTCTTAATGCATATGCAAATTAGGTAGAAGCCATATTAGTCATTGTATAACTGACATGTCACTGGAACCATTTTTGGTGGTTGAAATGATTGCCTGTAACAGTACCCTTTGCTCTTAGAAATACTAATGAAAAGATAAAACAATATTTTTATCTTAATACAGGTTTAAAGACTTCTTAAGAAAAGACATTCTGAGCAGGACAACGTACAGTCCATAGCAGTGCCTATTCTGTAATATCTGAGTGGAAAATAACTCTGTTTTACTTTGTGGCAGACATCATCTATCTGCGAAGATGCTGCAAGACTAGAGAAACTGGTGAAAACTTTTTTCTACACATGCATGCTTGAAATGCTTTCCCTAGTGAGAGATGTAACGTTGCCTAGTAGATACCAGGATTCTTAGCTTTACTTTTATGTGTAGTGAGGTGGGTTCGTTTCTTAAAGAATCCTGAAAAAAGGATTAAAATTTACATGGGTGGATACTGTCGTTTCAGTCCTTATATATGCATATGTGTGTTGAGCTAGATGAAGATCTTGCAGCAGGACAAGTGATAAATGCGACTGGGCATACTCGTATTATCAGTGTCCAAGGAGATGTGCAAGATCCCTAATACACAAGAAACTACTGCAGTTCTCTTTCCCAGACAAGGGCAGGGCTATAATGGGCTTTTTGATGGCAAGGTTATAAATGATCTTACCCTTCTAAGCATAGTAGTGTTAAAGCTGGAATCAACTGCTGCAGACCAGCTTCACGATGATTGAGTAGAGGTTACTAGGGATGCTGGTGGTTTCTGCTTACTGCTAGAAGCTACCATTGCAGTAGAGGTGTCTGAAAGAAATGCATATTCTGTTTAGCCACAGGTTATCCTCATAAATGCCTTCTTTTATCTGATGTTTAGGCTGAGAGTTAACATGACCAAAATCTGAGAATACTGTGGAGTCGTTCAGTTGGGTTGCTTTTAGTATTGATTCTGCTAGAAATTACCAATAGCAGAGTGTATGTAGATAACTTAAGCACCTAACAGTATAAACCAGTCTAACAAACTTCGAAGTGCAGGCCTGCTGGACCTATCAAGATTATTTGTTACTGTCTTCTAAAATACATCAGTACTCTGACTTTGACTCCTGCAGTTTTCCTAATTCTTTTAATATGGCTTCTTTATTTTGTCCTGCCTTCTTTTTGCAGTTCATTGCAGCATTTCTCTTGCCTGCTTCTTTTAGGTTTGTTTTTTTGCCTAAGACTTTGGTCACTGTATGATGCGAGAAGGTAGAAGATAGAGACTAGGTTAAAATTCCACAGGCTGTTTATGTGACTTGTATCAATGTAGTTAGCAGGGAAGTTAGCTGTGTGGCACTGAAAAAAAAAAAAAAGTTCTGTGGAAACTCGGTACGTTTAGCCTTTTTCTTCATCTTTCAAAACTGTACCATTTTTTATGCTTGTGCACTCTATTCACTAAGCCTTACTAAGTTTCTCACTGTGTGACTTGATTTGCAAACCACCCTCGTGCCCTTCTGGTCTGGTTTTTTTGTTTTGCAGGTGTGAACCCATGACAAATAAAACATCCTTCTTTGTTTCTTTGCCATAGGTGCAGTCTGCTGCAGCCCTTCCTTTGATAGTTTTGGTTGGTGAATGCTTGCTCCTGTGCATGTGTTATTTGCTGCTCATCAGATTTTGAATGTGCTTGAATTGATGTTTTGATCTAGATGTGAAGTGCCTTCCTGTTCAGGTGCCACAGCAAGATAGTGCAAAAAACTGCAGTTTTTTTGGAATTACCATATCTTTTCTGTCTTGGGGAGCAGGAGGAAAAGTTTTTGTGGTGAGGAAGGTCTTGTTCATTATTTCTTCCTTGGCAGAGGGAGGAGCACTCATCAGATCTCCCTCTGCTTGCTCTGAGTGTAGGGAAAGTTCTGCTCTGCTGTGGCTGATCCAAATCATGTCATTAATAGTAGAGTTGATTGGTTTGCTTCATAAAATGGGTAATGAAATCTGCAAGTATCACAAGGTGCCCAGGGAGTTCCAGGTGGTTGGTGAGTGGTTCTTTCAAATTTCACTGTGACTCAAAGTCTGACATACTTGTCAGGCTGAGAAAGCAATTCCTAAAACACAAATACTTTCAGAAGTATAGGTATTTCAGTGTTTTAAGTCCTCATTAGCAAGAAGAGTGGTGGTGACATTTTTAACATGAGCAAAGAGGTGCAAGGTATTAATCTCTTGCAGGAATTAGGTGAATACCTGAAAGGATTTGGACTGTTCACTGCATGTCACAAGTCACTGTTGACTGTCGTGTGCTGTTCAAGGTTAAAGGGTAGTTTTTCTACAATTTTCTGTATATTTGTGTTTATTACTGAAGTAATAAACTGAGTCACGAGGCATCCTTTATACATATTCAGAGGTTTTTAAGATTATATATATATATGTCCATCTCACCTTTGAAAAAGGAGTGATCTCCTGAAGTTAAGTTCTGAGGCATTCTGCAGTTTGACATCTGTTAAAGTGGAGATTATATTTGGCAGCTAACTTCTAATCAGTTACATAGCTCAACAGTGATTTATGAATGACTGTGTAGTGTTTGGTGGTATCTGCAGTACAAATGCATGCTATGTCTGAATCACTAGTTGTGCTGAAAATAGTGGTTTGACTTCCGCAAGCTGAGTCTTGGCTATTTGAATCTAGTAGCTTCTTAGGGAAAATTTTTTTTTATAAAGTTCATAATAAATTTTAAAAAAAGCATCTGCCTGTAATATAAGTGCATTTTTCAATGCATTTTTATGTGTCATTCTGCTTCTGGTGTGTATGTCAAAAAAGTGGTGAGTTACATTTTCATTCTTGCATGTAGCTGTAGCTGCTGCTGGTTAATTACTATCTTTCCTTACTGGATTCTCTTAAGTTTCTGTTTAGCAAGTAGGCAAATTTGAATATGGCACAGCTGTGTGATTGTTCATAATCGCATCTATTTTCCAAGTATTTTGTCTGCAGATTTACTGTGAGAATGAGTGTTCCTAGGCTGCTTTGACAGTCTTTGGACACTTTATCTGATCAGTATGGAATGCAGTGACTGTGCAACTTCAGCAGAGGTAAACTGTAAAATCTGTCAGGGATTCACCCTTTTTAACATTTATCAGGAACTGCATCATCTGAAAAATCCTTGAAGAGAAAGTTTTCACAGTGCATAATAATTCCACAAGTATTGACTGATCTTTAATGCTACAGTCACCTGGCTGTGGAACTGTGTCAAGGTTTACCTTTCCTTGTGACAAACTGCAGAATCCGGAGTTTGGAAGAAACATCATAATCTTACTGCACATGGTGAAATATAGCTGAGAAGGTGCCACAAAATTAAATCTGTATTTGTGGAGTGTTAAGCTGTTAGGATACATTATGAGAGACAGGAGGTCTTACTGATTCTCAGGTTACTCCTGTCCTGAGAAGCAACTTCTGCATGAAGTGGTCATATAAGACCACATACAAGTTTCTGAAAAAAAACTACAACAGTGGAGAATGTGCTGATGTCCATGTGTTCCTGGGAGAGTCTAGAGATGTTCCACAACATCGTTTACAATGAGGGTAGTTTTCCAAGACACCATCTTGCTGATTTTCTGCCAGCATTGATACTTGCTGCTTGCTTCAGACTAGAAGAGGTTTTTTCTAAGGTATTGTGTGCCAGATTTACTTTCTCCATCAACAACAGTCACCAACTGGATCCATAATTTGATGTTGAAACAGTCTGCTGCCAGAATGCTATGCTGTACCTGTATTTGCAGGGTTCTGCTGAGGAAGCTCTGGCAGGGAGAGGAAGGAAACTAGGGTTTATGTTCAGACCAATGCTATGTTTGGAAGTTTGACTCTCTTGAGTAATCTTGACAAAAGTGTGTCAGAGTAAAAGCATTGAATCTTGGACTTGTGCCTGCAGGGGATGAGTTCTTGTGCTGGAGTTCTGCTTTGTGTGGTATGTTCTCAACTCAGTGCCAGCTGCTGATACAGGGAAGGCCAACCAATCCAAGTTTTATGAGCAAATTCTTGGGAAGCACGTAGATACCTCTAGACACATGTGAAGATGTTGTGCACAGATGCATAGAGAAAAGCATGGACAGATGGAAGAACTGTGATTTTTCTTAGCTGCAGTGGTACATGATGGAGCTTCTTCATATTCTTTGTCATGGTCAGGTTCTAGAACAAAACTAAGCTGCAATTCAGTGTGTGATTGCTAAGTTAGTTTTTAAATTTGCAGTTAAATTTTTGAAGTCACATACAGCCTTAATGTAATCTAAAGTGTTGCAGTTCATATAAAGTGAAAGGAAGGTTTGTATATGTTTGCAAGGGAGTCACCACACAGGTAATTCCTAGGGTTTGTTTGATTTTCTGTATGTTACGGAAAAGTCTGTATCCATAATGTGGCAAGCATTGCTCTGAATTTCTATTGCTAGTAACAAACATTATCTAAAGTAGTTTCAGGAGTATTTGTGATCTCAAAATGGCTTTTCTGGAGGAATTACAATTTACCTAGTAATGCTTTGGAGTGATAGTCAAATGTGAAACCTTGCTAGCACGTGGAGATGATAGATACTACCAATTCAATGTGCACTAATGCACTGCTAGATTCTGCTATTTAGCGTGCTGCTGCTGTTACTGGTTAAGAAGTAGTAATGAGTGGAATTGAGTGGAATCTAAATAAAGTCCATATAGTCTAGAGAGCTGTGTCACTGGAGATCAGTGATAGACTCTCCATCCTGTCCCAGAAACAACAAAGGTGTGTTTGGTAGTAGTCTTTGTTTGGGTTTTGCAGGTTTGGCTTCTTCTAGATTAAGTTGTGTTTTACTCTTCTCTTGAATTTTAGTTAGGTAAGTCTGAGAACCTTTCTGCTAAGTATCTTAAGCATCTCTAGCAACTGTTCTGCTGCAACCAGTGAGACTGTGGTGTTATTTCTGTCATAGATGGAGAAAGCTGAGGCTGCTAAAAGTCAGGCTTTTTACTGCACTTCTTAGACCACCATTTAGACCATTTGAAAAATTATAACCAGTAGCTCAAACTCTGTAGACCTGTTTGACACCATTTACTTGTCCTTTTCAGAAAGGTTTCTACCACCCTAAGAGGTGTGTGGCCTTCCTGCCTGTCATGGAAAATTAACCTTTAAGAAGACAAATTCTTTAAAAAAGCAGGACTTACAAAGTCAAGCTTGTGGTTCACAGTGAGCATTTTGAAGGATAACATGTTGAATTTGAGAATCTGTCCCACACCTCTGTTGTGTAAATCTCCATATTTTCTAGTAATGCAGGGCACAACTAATGTGATAGCATAATGGGCTCTTCCAGAGAATGTATTTAGAATGCCTGCCTTTTTTTCCCCCCCCTAGCAACTGCTAGGAAAAAGATATAACAGGACACAATAGTAGTATAAAGCCTGTTATTCTTAATTAATAGAGAACGGAGGTTGAACTCCTATTTTTTCCAACTTTTACAATTCTATCTTTTAACATCCTTGGAAAGGTGACAGAAATAGTGTGAACATACTGACTGCTGGACAGTTAAATAATACTGTTATATATAATATGTCACACGAGTAGCTAGGACACCTATTCTATTTACAGTCTGCAAGTGACACCTTCAGAACAGAGATTTCTAGAAGGCTGCTTAGTATTATTACCAGTCCAAATCATTTTGAGCCAGTTGCTAAAATGGTATTGTGAAGTTTGAAACTCTTCTGGGCATACTGAAACTGAAATCACGACACAAGCTGGTATGTCTGGTATCTTTGTGGCACGATACCACTTTACCAGCAGGCCAAAAGAGTACAATGAAGTCTACGTTTTTTTCCTTTTCCCATAGTAATATTTTAGATGGTTGTTGGAGGAAGGCACAGCAGCAAGAAATCCAAGAAAAAACTAAAATTTCTCTTCAATGGAGATTTAATGGTAATGTTTATTTTGTGTTGAAGTGCTAGAGAGTGAAGATTCTTTTCAGAATGATTTTTAGCCTATTTTGTTTTCCCATACTGCATAACGGTCTTCTGAACTTGCCTTTAGAAACTCTACATTTCTCTGGCCTGATAGGTAATTTTGCACTTACCCTTATTTATTTTAAGCCATGGCAACGACTGTACTGAAATGTCATCAAGTAAGGTCCAGTTTTGAATGATGGCTGATGATGCAAAGGTCTGCTCTAATAAAATAGGAATTGTGAAGGATGAGCTCCAGAAGGCAGCTACGCCCTGTTTTAAAGCATTTGCTTTAATTTCAAGGCTTTCCCATGTGATGTTGCTTAACATGTAGCAAAACAAGTTCTTGTGAGCCCCTTGAGCATTGCTCTGTACACAACAGATTAGTTACTCAAGCTTTGTTGTTTTTTCCTCTTGCCCTCCCCCAACCCAAACAAAAAATCCAAACCTGGTACAAAGGTCCCAACACAAGTAAACCTTGAGAATTGTTCTGCTTTGTTGCGAAGCACTGATTGTTAATTAGAGAAACTTAAGTCTCTTCTGTCCTGGGAGCAATCAGTGTAAACACTTGGACCACTGATTCTTTTTCAGTTGTATTTACATACTTTGGAGGGAACAAAAGTAAGAGATTATGTGTTGCAGTATAGTATTGCGCCACTCCGGGCTTTCAGATAAAAATTGCTGAGTAAATTTGCATATGCCTCTCACCCACCAATATTTGGCCACTGATTATTATCACTCACGTTCTTCTTTCTCAGGAATGGTTCTACTAGCTTCTTAAGGGCAGGAGAAAAGAGATTTTGAGAGGATATCGGAGCTGTTCTGATGTAAAAGGCCCTGATCCTCCAGGCCTTAAAGCTGAAGTTACTGTGTTAGATCACCTCTAATTTATGGTTTCTGAAGGCAATGGATAAACTTTGTGTGCAGGGTCATGTCTGAAAGTAATCTACAGACTTTCTGTGAAGAGTCTTACTAGGAAAGGTAGCTGGGCCTGTATTGTTAAGTCTTATCAGTGAAGAATGAGACTCTTGTGCTTTCTGGTTTTCAGCATGCAGAGCTACAGGAGTGTCTTCCAGGGCAGTTTTGCTTTCATGGAGTGGCTCATCTAAGGCTGGCTTGTTCATCCTGCAGTTTCTGCCTATATGTAAGTCTTTATGAGGTTTAGGGGACCAGACATGTGCCTTCAACCATGTGGTGTTCATGATGGCTAATATCTCGATAACTAATAACTGAAAAGATACAGCCTGGAAAAGGACCTTCTCTAGATGGAAAGATGAGGAAGATTAAATTCATCATTCTTTGGGCAGTGTCTATTTGCGTCAGTTAACTAGAACAACTAACTCTCATTAACTAAAAAGAGAGATCTTGGGCATTAGGACCCAGCTTTGAAAGCACTCTGTGGTCTCTTTTTTTAGCTGAACTTCCATGATGCTGAAAATGCTTAACACCTGCAGGATCATAAGCCTTGCAGTATCATGGCCTATAGCTGTTGCCAGAATACACAAGTCCTGTAGGTCCTCGCTGGGATTAGTCATGGTACTTGCTGATCAGTGGACTAAAGGGATCTCCTCAAAAGGAGTAGCAGCCCCTCCATGCTGGGTAGCCAGCAGCATCCTCAAGATCTTTTTCTTCAAAAGGAGAAGTGTGAGGAAACTGCTCCATCCTCAGCTTTCAAATCCAAACTGTTTCTTCCCAGGCCTTCAAACATGGCTCTGCAACTTCCTCATTCTGGATAGCTGTTCAAAACAAAAGATGGAGACTGAGCCATCCAGATTTGCCTTTGCTTTTTCAGCAGCTTACCTGCCAATAGTTGGTGGGTGGTTGTATTTTCCTGGGTTCTTGTAAGTTGGGTTTATGTGTACCTTTTTATTCTGCCTTACTAAATTAGCTGGCACAGAGGAAGCCTCTGAGAAGCCCTTTTAAAGTTTCTGTGTCGGGAAGAATTTTTTAAAACTACAGTATTTGAATAGATCAGGAAAAACAACCCCAAAGAACAAAATAAATTACCTGGTGTGGATACAGAAACACTTGCCCTTTTTTTCAAAACCTGATTGTTCTTGGGAATTGTTCAAATAGGTGCAGGACACTGGATGGAAGGTGCAGGACTAGATGGAAGTAATGATAGCGAAACAAAATTGAGTAGCTACTCCTTTGCTGGATTTGGTCAGGAGAGGTTTATCAAGGACATCTTGACAGCTTTTTTTCTGATATGGTGATGAATATTTTTATGTAAACAGAAGTTACAGGGCTCAGTAACAGGTAACTGAGGATTATGTCCATTGTGATTTTTTTTACATTAGTTTTGCAAACTGTGTAGTATTATATTCAAAATATTTATAAAACAAAGTGGATTATATCAATGGAATCTTGCACTTGATTAAATGTTAAGCATTTTTCTAATTTTGTGACGTGTTTAGGAGAATACTGTAACTTACTGAATATACAACAGTGATAACTGTTTACAATAATTTTCCAATTCCTACTGTTCAGTGGTAGCCAACTTGTTTAAAAATTTAAAGGCATACTGTGATTGGTAATCTTGGAAACATTAATGCTGCTACCACTAAAAACTGTAGGATGGATACTGTGGAATTAAATGGAAGCAGAGTTGCATTCCAAGCCTCTGTCTTAAGTAATTACAAAAAAAAAGGCGCCTTGCCTTGTGCTCATTTATGTATCCTTGTGTGTAGTACATCAGCTATAAATCTGTTAATGACTGATTTGTAATATTAGGACCTTTGTGGAGATCATAGTGGGGTTTCTGTTTGCTTTTGTTTGTTTCTGAACAGACACTTAAACTTTTTGGAATGTATAACATTGATCCTTGTGCTGGAATTGTTTACATGCAAAAAGGTGTTTATGATTTTTTTGCAAACTGCAATGTGCAATTTTGTACATGTATTTTAAACTGAAGAGTTTATAAGGATGATATTGTATGTACAGTACTTGGACATGAGTATTATTTCTTTAATATAAATATTTAGAGGAACATTAAAATTCCTTTATATTAATATCTTTAGCTGTGTTTATCATTATTTAAGCAAGAAATGTAAAGGTCAGCTTAAAGTATAGTTGACTTTTTGTTGGAAAATCCAGGAGGAACTTGTCAATCTGTGCCTTTTTTTTCCCCCCAATCGTGTTTAAATACACTGCTTCTATGCAACATTTTAAAGTACAAGGGAGGAGGAATTTCTTCTTATAAAAATGCTGCTCTTTATGGTAACTTTTATGTATGGTAGACCACAGGCAACTCAAAAGCTAAACTTAGAGCAAAAGATAAGATTTAAGTCCATCTCTGGTGTCATCATATTTTGCACCATTGCTAAGAAGCATGCAGTAGTTAAGAGGGTGAAAAATACAGAAAGCTGTGAACACACTGCAGTTCAAGCTATTGTACATTGGCACTGATGGTTTATGACCACATAATTAGTTTTGTATGGGATTACTGTGTCTTCTAAATGTGAACCATACCTCTTCCAGTACTCTGGGAGCTACTTAATACCGTTTAATATCTATGATGTGCATGACTGCGGGTTGTGTTTCACACATCATAAACAGACCACTCCTTGCGGATTTCCACTCCATTCTAACACAGATTTATTCCTGTGAGAGTCCGTAGCAAGAACCTTGATGCTTTTCAAATTAAATACTGATCAGCAACATGGTGAGAGCCTTGAAGATTTTGAGAGATAATTGAAGATATTGGTGATAATTTTGGATATCAGTTTGAGCCTCAGATCCTTGTGTCATAGAATAGCATTTTGAATACATGGGATAAGAACTGATCTACTTGTTCTCTTTAGAAGATTTCAGTTCTTCTGACCTTAGGTGTCTGAGTTGTGCCTTCAGAGGTGCTCAGAGGGGAGACAATTTAGACTGCTTTCTGTCATCCATAGATTGTAAAAGCTGGGTTCTTCACATTTGTTAAATAACCTACACGGTTGAGTTAATTTCATTTTGTATCTGAGATAGTCTCTTCCTCTTCTGCCTCTGTATTCAGATTCCTCACAAGACTGGAACAGACACAGCCTTTGCATGGCTTCCAAAACCAGTGTCCTAGTGCACACTGTATTCTTGTGGGCTGTCTGAATTCTAGACCAAGCAAGACAGCTTAGTGCTACTCATGCCATTAATTATTTCTTTTCCCTCATCCTTGGTTACTCAGGTTCTGGCATATGCCTTCCAGGTGGATCTGTCAACTACATCAGCTGCCAGAAATCAAATAGCAGGTAATACTAAAAAGCCCTAAGTAGGGAGCAGATGACAGTAACGGTACGGCAAAGCAGGCTGTCCCCCTGTCTGCCTGCAGTCAGCAAGTCAGGCAGGACTGAAGGCCTGATACTGATTCCAAGATCCAAAGGCCAGTCATAGGTCCCTGGAGACTTCTTGTGTCTCATCATTTGGCTGCTATGGGTAATGGATCCTAAGGATTTAGTTTTGGAGGGTGTATAAAATCTCATTCATCTGGAGTCAAGTATCCCAGTGCAAAATGAGACAAATAGGGCAGCCAGATAACATAATTTCAGTTTCTCGCCTTGCAGATTTTACTAATCTGTGGACATACCTGGAGTCAGCTTCTTTTCAAATCTTACTGGTGTGTTAAATGGACCTCTGCTCAGACCTGGTAGCCACCTCTGCACCACCAGCACATAGCCAACAACACAACAGCTCTGACCACTCTACCTATACCAAATAAGCCTGGGATTAAATGGCCATCCTTTTCTCATCTTATTGAGTTGTGTTTTTTTTTAATGAAGTGCATTTGTAACTTATGACCTGGTAGACCAACCTCTCTGCAGTATTTCTATTTAACTTGTTGCTTCTGGTGCCTGTCAGGTGGGACCACAAAAACCTCAGGGTTCCATGGCCCTGAGCTGTAGGCCCAGTTCAGAGGTGTATAAAGTGGGTTAGCTGCAACCATTCTGTATGCTTACCATCCTCAGTGAGGGGCCCTAAGAAAATCTTACCCCTCAAGGAGATTTCCAGATAGCCATGCCCTGTGCTTTATAGTGGAATAGCTGAGCCCCTGCATTACACTATTCCTTAGCAAACATCTGGACATCCTGATGCTCTGCAAGCCCTGATGCTTATGCACAGCTGCAAAGGGACACTGTTTGCCTTCTTCTGTAGCCCATTCCTGTAATTTCTCTATGCCTGAGCCCTGTGCAGCTCTCTGCTTACCTCTAGCCTGAGTACTCCTTCTTGCTTTTCTCAATCAGGTGTGTGGGGGTGCTTCTTTGCTCTGCAATTCACTGAATACACGCTCCTGAGGGCAGAAGGACAGAGTGGCATGCACTGCCAGGAACATATCCCTCCATGGTTTCCTCTGTCAATATTAAAAAGAGGAAAATCTCAGTTCAGTGCATGAGTAACCTGACAAGCCACAGAGACAATATGGCCCTTGAAACTGGATGGGCTTCATGGGTTCTGTGCTCTGTTCCAAGATGCTCTTGCACCTCACTTCTCTTTGGAGTTCACGATTAGCATGCCTAAGTGGGGGAGAAAACAAAGGAAAGTCCCAGAAAGAAAATTATATAAATTTAAGAATAACATAAAACATCACCGTGGGAAGGCCTGTATCTATTCCCCAAAACACACTTTAGAAAATTATCAATTTAAAGGTAATTAAGCAAGCACACAAAGGTGCCAGGTTATCTCTGCTGTTTTGCCACAGGGCAAGGCTCTTCAGCATTTGCAGCTGGAGTTTACATACAAGTTGATTGGGGAGAACAGTATTCTGGGGAGAGCAGAGTATTACACCTTTTTCTGTTCTCACTGTAGTCTGTTGAGGAGAGATGGAGATTTAACTCCAGGTACTAGCAGGCTGGGTTGATCTCTGGAGATTAACAATTCATGCACCTCACCTATCATTTGTCCCTTTCACAGTACAGCTATTTTTAGTAGATGGTGGACAGAGCATTGTCTTACTGACTATTCTGAAGTTACCAGATGGCCTGGGAGCGTGTACTGTGAATAAGACAATCCTAAACCGAAAACCATCTGTGGAAATTATTTGCCGTTTCACTAAATCACTGAACATCTGAAACTCTCTCTGTTGGATCACCTGCACCTTTCTGGAGTTGCTGGAATTCCACTGATCACCAATTCTGGAAAGTTTAAGGGACACTCTTCCCTATGCACTTGGGCAATCTTTGCTACCAGAACATATAGGGAGCACTTCAAGGGCTTTTGTCCTGCTGCTGTGTAAGGGAAACAAGGCCTGGCTGCACTTCCAAGCTTCCAAAGCTCTTCCCACAGGAGAAGAGATAAAGTAAAAAAGAAAGTAAGAAAACATGGAACTTTCTCCTTGAGCACCATATCAGGGCTATTCCTAGCAGACTGAGAGAGGTTCTTCTCCCCCTCTACTCAGCACTAGTTGAGACTGCATCTGGAGTATTGTGTCCACTTCTGAGCCACTCAGTTGAAGAAGGACACACAGCTGCTGGAGGGTGTCCAGCATAAAGCAACAAAGATGATGAAGCAAGTAGAACACCTTTATGAGGAAAGACTGAGAGAGCTCAGTCCCTTTAGCTTGAAGAAGAAGAGGCTGAGGGGTGACCTCATTCGTCAACGTCTACAAATATGTGAGAGATGGGTGTCAGGACGATGAACTCAGGCTCTTCTCAGTGTCATCTGGTGATAGGACAAGGGGCAATAGTTGCCAGCTGGAACATATTTGATTTCATATAAATATCAGAAGGAACTTCTTCACAGTGAAGGTAATGGAGCATTGGAACATGCTGCACAGGGGGGTTGGGGAGTCTTCTTCTCTGGAGACCTTCAAGACCCTCCTGGATGTGTTCCTGTGCAGCTTGGCCTAGGTGATCCTGCTGTGGCAGGGGGATTGGACTAGATTATCTTTTGAGGTCCCTTCCAATCCCTAATGATTGCATGATTCTAAGATTGTAGCGTACTCAGCCAAATCAAGCATGCTGCTGAGAAAATCCTGGGAATGATGGATCTGCAGCTGCCTTAATCAGACAATTATGCCAACACATGAAGACCCAGGTGATATTCCAGGCTGTTTCAGGTACAGCACTCCTCATGGTTCATAACTAATAATTTCATCCATCTTGCAGCTCCTCATGGGAGCATAGCTCAGTGGAATTAAACTACATACACAATTAAAATGCAGCACTCCCAAATGACAAGCTCTGATGAAAAGCACCTGCAGGTAGGTGAAAAAGGTTCATCCTCAAGCCTCAAGTATCTTGGCTGGCAGCAGACTACAGTGACAGCAAAGACAGAGTTGTTTAGCATTGACAAGAAGGTCCACAAAGCAGGCCTGGGGTCTGCCCCTCCTCTTCTTTCCTGGTGTTTACTGCAGTGCTGAGCACAGCTGACATGGTCCCCAGCAAGAACACGCTTGTGTCAAAGGCTCCATGTGGGTTTGACAGCTTGAACATCTTGGTCCCTGCGTGGTCTCTTCTTCCTCCACATTTGCTGGCACCAGGGAAGTAAGGCAGGCAAATCAGCAGTGTGCTAAGCCTATGCCCTTGTGACTTGGTATCTATTTGAACACCCCAGGGTGTGGCTTGAGTAAGCACAATGTTCAAGGCACTGAAGTGAGAACCTGGACAAACAGGAGTGAGGTAGTGTCTGAGACCACAGAGTAAATATTTGCCTACAACACATTTTGACAGATAACTGAAAGGCAGCCAGCAAAGGGTGGAGAAGCCTGGTGAGACAAGGCACTGCTTGTTTGCTTAGCCATGCAGAGGGCATAAAATGAAAGCCAGGGCTATTCATGCCTCCCAAGCAGCCATGAAAGATGAAAAACAGGAATGGGCTAGTCACAGCTGGTCTGCATGTGCCTCATTACCCTCTGAATACAAGTATGAACATCATCTCAGAAGTAGCTCACCTGCCTCTGATTTGCTGGCTTATACCTCTGAGAAGCAGCTTTACAGGCAGTGAGATGGGCGGAAAAGACCATCCTGTGCTGTCTCTTTTGCTCCATGCCTGCAGCAGGAGCTTTCTGTTGTGGAGTTTTGGCAGTGGAGGTTGGGATGGGGGTTTCACAGATGGCACCAGCACCTGACCACATGTTGAGCCTCCAATCCTACTGTTTGCTTACTGTATGGTCAAGCAAACTGTATTTACATTCTGCTGGGTCTGCAACATTGGGTATCTCATGATTCATCCTAGGTGGGAACCTTTCTGCAAGGTATAAAGGCAGATCATGTAGAACCACTCTGCTTGCTTTGCCCTCCCAAAACAATAGGCTGGTCAGAATTAGACTCTTTTTGTGATAAAGATTAAAAAAATGCAAAGAATAGTATTTTGTGATGCTTTTCTTTTAAGCAATAGCAAAACGTTGCCTCTGTCTGGATTAGCAATGTTTGGGTTAGGATGAGGGGGTGACTTTGTTCTTTTTGTGTACCTGGTTTTCCTGTTTACAAAACCCATGTGTATTGTGCTTCCTCACATAGATTTGATAGTACAGGATACACTTCATTCTGATTGTAACACCTGTCTTTGTCACAGGAGTGGATGTCTTGATATGACTGTGTCCCCCTGGCTCTGTGCCAGGCAGGGAGCACAAGGGTCTCCTTTAATTTCAAACTGCTCCTCTTCCAAATATGTTTTTTCTCTATTTTTTCATAGTCATTTTTTAGCTGTGAAAATGCATACCCGAGACATTCAAGGTCTGGGGTATAAATTGTTAATATACAGCTGTACCCCTGGAGGGAAGCTTCCTGGTAATTTTGGAAATAAAGAGGGGCTGAATGACACACTCCAACACCTCAAAAGAAAATTAAATACTCACTTATCTTCCCAAGAGATTGTTCACCCTCCATCCTTGTACTGGATAATGTCCTACCTATACTAGTTGCTAAGAGTAAGAAGAGATCACCTGCTATGGAGCACTACATGAGGTGGTTACCTACCACCACCCCTGCTGCTCCCTTTGTTGATGCATTTCTCTCCACTTCGGGGCTCTGCTGCTGCCTTTCTCCCCAAGAAGGTGTGTCAGCATGAACTCTGGCCTCAGGAAAAGAGTCTGTCTTTCACAAGCATCCATTCGCCCCTTGCTAGGGAGTACCCTGGGGAGGAGTGGCAGCTTGTACTGTGGGGAATGAGAACACTTTCTCAACAAACAGTGCTTCCTACAGGTAATGCAAAGGATTTTCGTTTGTGCTTTGCACTTCCTTGTTGTCCTAAATCTGTTGCAAGATTACAGCCTGATTCCAGGTTCTGGGAAACTGCTTGTCCAAAGGAGGGGAAACCACGGGGACTTTTGATGCAACTACTGACAAGAGCAGGCATTTTACGATAAAGTAGGTTAAAAATCTTTCTCCTTCTACTGCTGAAAAGGATTTGTGCTGGACCCCCATGACAGAATGAGAAGTCCTCTTCACATTTCCCATTTGAGATTTTTTTTCCTAGAGTTCTACCATGCCCTCTGCTTTGCAGATTGAGTTCTAGTACCTTTACCATGTCTCAGCACAGCTATTCCATACTTGCAGCTACATGGAGTCTGCCCTGTTCTGTTACTGTTACTGTACTTTTAAGATGGGGGAGATCAGAATTAGTCAGGGGGCTCACGCTTCAGACACTCCAGAGAATTAATTACCTTTACACCATTCCTTATAACTCTCAACGTTTTATTTTCTTTTCTGACCACACCAAAACAGTAACAGCAGCTCACAGAAACACTAAAGCACGGAGTAGTAGGTATTATAAGGGTCCTCTAGACATCAAGTCCAGTCAACCCTCAGAGCAGGTTCACCTAGACAGTGCTGCACAGGAACTTGTTCAGGCAGGTTTTGAATGTCTCCAGAGTAGGAGACTGCAATCTCACTGGGCAGCCTGTTCCAGTGTTCTGCCACCCTCAAAGTGAAAAAGATCCTCCTGAAATTTAGATGGAATTCACAGTGTTCCAGTTTGTGACTGTCACTGGGTACTGCTGAGCAAAGGCTGGCTCCCTCTTTCTGACCCCACCCTTTAGATATTTATAAACCTTGATAAGATCCCCTCCTCAGTCTTTTCAGTCTCTGGGCTGCATAGACTCATTTCTTCTAAAAGAGTTGTTGCAGTTCCCTAATCATCTTCGTAGTTCTTTGTTGGACTGTCTGCAGTAAGTTCCCAGTCTGTCTGGAACTAGGAAACTGCAGATGTGGCTTCACCAGGCCAAAGTAGTGGGGAGAAGAACCTCCCTTGACCTATTTGCCACTCTCTTTGGGATACCATTAGTCTTCTTGGCCACAAGTGCATATTGCTGGCTTACATTTGCTGTCTACCAGGCCTTCTAAGTCTTCTCAGAGCTGCTTTCCAGAAGGTTATTCCTTCACAGATGCCGGACTCTGCGCTCACTTTTGTTGAACTGCGTTAGATTCTCCTCCACCCAACTTTCTGGCCTGTTCAGATCTCATTGAATGGCAGAACAGCTGGGTGTCTTTGAGAGATCATCAGTCTGAAGCCATGGAAATGGTTGCTGGTGTCCCCCTCCAGTACTTCATGTCCATCAAAGCTGAGTTTCATCAAAACTAAGTTTCATCTGCTACTGAATTGCTCAATTAATTTGACATTGTGGAAGACTTCTGCTGCCAATAAGAAAAGCTGTATATAGTTCACTAGATTCCTGTGTGGCAGGTAAACCCTAAAGCTAAGGAGGCAGGATCCCTAAGTTTGCAAAGTGTCTGAAATAAACACATAAAGTCCTGCCTCCAGTGGAAGCAGTCACTGTGGCTACTCATCAGAGAAAGAGAGAGAAGACTGACTAGCAGAGATCTTCCCTATCCACTCTTGCTTGAGTTGTTTTTCTTCTGAGGCAGCTTTTGAAGCTCATTAAGCCTTTGGAAAGCCTAAGGCTTCTCCAAACCCTGGATCGCACTTCAGCACCCAGTGTTGTTGCTGGGGAATGGTGACTTTCCCCACAGCAGATGGAGGACTCATGTGACACTCCGTACACTATGTATCATCTATTTACATCTTTCTTTTCTTTTGCATTAGCAACAGATGGCTTGGCATAATTATTTTTCTAAATTATGGGGGAAAATGTATCTAAAACTTCACACATTTTATGGAGCCTATGGTTTTTACTTTTATAGAACCACTGCTGAGGCCTTTAATGAACTGTCCTCCCTCAATCTTCCAGTGCCTTCTGTGAAGAGGTGTCACACTAAAAATGCAGGTAAAGAGCATTGGAGTAAACAAGTAGAAACTGTCCCAGTCTTGCAAAGGGGAGAGAAAAAGGTAGCTATGAAGCAAGAAAAAACAAAAGGGACAAGAAATGAACTCTTGGACAGTAGTGGGAGGGCAGGGGAATAAGAGAAGCATTAGTGCTGACAAACCCTACATTCAAAAGCTGATTGTACTCAAGATCTACAAATGCATAAGCATGCTCCAGAAATGTGAAACTTAGCAAAACATGAGTTCAACATTTGATTTCTTTCAGTTCCTGTTTTGGCATTTCAGGCTGTAGACTCTGAGTCCCAGCTATCAAACAGAAGTTTGAGATTTGATGGTGAGAATGGTTAATGTAGACCAAGATTTTTTCCATGCTCATGTAACTCCCAAAGCTGGAGCTGCCAGCTGCTGGGTTGACTTAGCAGTACTCATGCTGCCAGAAGAAAGGAAGAGGTGCTTATTTAGGCCATTGTAGGCCATTCAGGATAGACCAAGATCAGCCAAAGCACTACAATATCTTTGTTAGCCTGTATTTGACTGTAAAACAAAATGTCTTTGAACTGCTAAGGATGAAAAGCATCTATAAAATTGCTAGATCCAAATGTCATGTTTGTGCACGGTCTCAAGCCTTGTGCAGTGGCAAAGTGAAAGCCTGTTGCCATCTGTTGATGTGACTGGGACTTGGTGGGAGAGGGCAGTCAGAGTGGAACATGAGAAGGCTGTTGAGACACAGCATGTTTCATCTGCATCCTTATTGCAAAGGGTATCAGAGAGTAGAGCATCTGTCCACAACCTTGTTAATGCTGTACTGCTCTCCATAGGCAAGTACCTAACCTGCCTTATGCCAACAGAAAAGGGTATGGCTTTGTGTGAAAAGTAATTTTGATCGCAACAGTTGCTTTGAAGCATCTTTCAAAGAATGGGGACACAGGCAATACCAAAGTCTGTAGACAAAGCTCTGGATAGACTGTAGAAAGATTTCAGTGGCCAATGGGCCAGTGGGTGCTAGCTTTTTAAGTAGGTCTTTCCCAGCTCAGGCATTAATATCTGCTGCCTGTCATTTTTTTTCTGGATTACTTAGAGCCATGGACCTTTGCTGCAGTAAATCAGATGATGTGCCTACTGGTTCTTGCTTGGTGTTTCTTAGCAAGCAAACATGGTATGGTGGGTGGATGCAAATCTAGTTTAGATTTTTACACTAGTTTTACTCCTCTGTAAATCCTACTCAGTAATGACTAATCCCCAAGTTGAGTCCCCTTTCCCATTTGGGTTATTTTATTTTTACTACATTTTGGTACTTAATAAAGTTTAACCATTTAGGGTCTACCTGCTGTCATTTTTCACATGCTATAAGGACAAGTGGCTGACTATAAGCACACATGCCAATACCACTTATAAGTGGCAGCAGATCCCGAGTTTATGGTAAAAGCAAAGGAAATGGCAATTATAGGACACAGACCCTATAAAGAAATGTAAATTCTGCAGGAAAATGTACAGAGATGCAAGAACTATAGCAAATGCCTACAAGGAGTCAGGCAAGACACTGAGACTGGGTGCGCTGTCCCAAGAGTCCTACCATTGGGGATCTATATGTGAAACGTCCCACAGTGGCAGGGACAGCTTGGGTCATGCAAGCTCTTCTTGCCTACTGTAATCTTCATCAGGAGCAACAATATCCAGGAGTCACTCCCTGGCTGAAGCAAGTAGGACAAAATCAAGTTGATGCTATGGCTTGTGAAGGGTTGTGCAACTGATTCTTTCCCACTGGTTTCAGGTCACTCTGTTTGCAGCATCTCAAAGACAACAGTGGGCACTACAAGTAGCTAAATGACCCTCAAAAAAGTTGGAGAGCTGTACAGACACACTGTGGAGCACAGTGTGAGAGGACTGTCCCTCCTAACAACACTATCAGCTCGTAGGAGTTCTTGGGCAAGCTGCCACCTCCAGCTCGGCCTTGGTCCCAGGGATTGCTTTGCCTCTAGAGCATATGGTGAAGTTGCTCTGTGGTGCTAACGGTGCAGTGAGGAAAGTCTTGCCTTTGTATGGCTCCTCACTGTCTGCTTACTGATGTCAAGATCCATGGCCCAGACCACACCTGCAGCCTGGCCTTGCTTTTGTCATTCTCATGCTTCTCTTGTGGTAAACATGGTCCTTTGTTAGGATATGGATGTCATTTACTGTTCTTTTAAGCATCTGCACTCTTTTAGGCATTTCCCATCAGGGGGTATTTCCCTGACTCCAAAAGGTAAAGATCTGCCTACTTCCTCTTCTGTTCCTGGCAATGAAACACCAGTAATTTCCTGGTTTATGAGGAGATATTCAGCTATTCCCCGTGCTCTTTTGCCCTGCAGTGCCTCTGCAAGTCAGTGAAGCTTTGGCAGCATCCCATCATGGAGCAGGTAAAGGTTTGCTGGGTCTGGGCTAGCACGGAATCTGCTGACCTAACACATAAAATTACTACAATCAACCTCCTGTTTCTTCTGAGTAAGGCAAAATGAACCAGGAACAGTTTTGCCTAGCAGCCCAGAAAGTGAAGTCCATGGGATATCCATAGAGACAGCTCTGCCAATACATGTTGCCAGTCCCTGTGGTTTTTAACCAGGCATCTTAAATGTTTTTGTTTTCCTAGGACTCTTGCAGTTGCGCTATGATTACCAAGTTCTCTATTCATATTGAGATAATTCATGTTAGTGGGAGCTTCGAAGAAAATCATAAGAACAAGAACTACAGAGGCTCAAAATACTTGTATGTAAATAAAGGGTAACAGTTTACTTCCAAGGCAATGTTTTGTTTTTTATCAAGAAAGGACTGGCAGTTGCCAATCACAGTGACAGAGTAAACCAGTCTCTCTGGATGTGACTGAAACTATACAATGGTTCTTTAGTACATGGCCTCCTCTGGCCTCCTAGATACAAATGCAGCCCTTCCTAGCTGGAGGTCTATTTTGAACCTGTGCTTCTTCTGGTATTCATTCTCCATGTGCAATTATTGAACTGGAAAGAATTGCTGAAGGAAATTGTAAGCATAAGCCAAAGGTTGCAGGACATAAGGTTCTTCATCCTACTTTGGGAAAGGCAGCAGGTCCCAGGATGTCCAGTTCCTTTTGTGGAGAGGCAGACCAACCATGGGCTTGTACCAAACTGTCTTCTGTAAGTTGCTTCATGAAGAATTTAACCAGCTAAGCACACACATTTCTACTTTCTTTCCTGCTGCACGGCCTATAAGATTTAACAGTTAAGGAGTTGGCAGGAAGGGATATTCAGATGTAAGGTGTGAAATGTTGTAGTGTATGAGCAACTGATTCATCAAAATTTGCCTCACAATAACAAAGTGGTGGGAAGGGGTGAACAAAACTACAAAAACCTGCAAGATAAAGAGAAATTAGACTAGAGCAGCTTCAGGTTATTTGGTTGGATGCTGAAGACCCCAGGTAGGATCAAAACATAAACCATAAATCAATTCACTGATGAAGCATATTATAGTAGTTATTTTGAGTCAGCGTGTATTACATTGAATAATGTGACCCCCCATAGAGCCCAGGTACAAAGACCACAGCATCGGGCAACACCAACTCCTGTCAACTGGACAATTAAGAAGAAAAGACAGACAAATGACCTGCATTGGAGAGTAAGGACATGTCCCATGTGATGATGGGAGTCCTCTTCCTGAAAAAGGCAATTTACACAGTAGCACTTTCACTGCCCTGTATGAAATGTGGTATGGATGATTTTCAGGTTCTGCTACCTTCCCAGCTTGGCAAAAGAAGAAAAAAGTTTCTAGAATGAAGGCAGAAAGGGGGAAGGGTAGAAAATTATTCACAACTGTGAAGCGCAACATATGCTAGTGTGAAGCTGAACAGCTTTCCATGCAAAATATTCTAGCCAAGCTATTAGTAACACCTGATACACCCATGGTCCCCCGTCAGCTACCTGCCAGCATTGAGCATTTGACTCAATATTATCAGTTACGCTTCTTTCCCCTCTGCCTCCCTCCCACCGATTAAGCATCTGTTAACCATGACAAATAACCATCTTCATGGAAAATATGGGACAATGAGTTTTTGTAATAAATGTAATATATTGTAAATAATTATTAAGGTGTCCTGAAATAAAGTGGAGCCATATCATTATCTGGGTTTTTTTAGCACTGCTGTTTAGCTAAACTTATGGGGAAAGGTAAGCTGTTAATTTGTTCAATGCCCATGTCGATTTGTTGGAGGGTAGGAGGGCCCTGCAGAGGGACCTGGACAGACTGGAGAGATGGGCAGACTCTAATAGGATGAGTTTTAACAAGTCTAAGTGTCAGGTTGTGCATTTGGGTTGTATCAATCCCAGGCAGAACTATAGGCTGGGAATGGACTTTTTAGAGTACTCAGGTAGAAAGAGGCTTGGGGGTATTGGTGGACAGTAAACTTAGCATGAGTCAGCAATGTGCCCAGGCAGCCAAGAGGGCTAATGGCATCCTGGCCTGCATCAAGAATGGTGTGGCCAGCAGGGAGAGGGAGGTTATCTTCCCCCTGTATTGGGCACTGGTAATGCATTCAGTTCTGAGCCCCTCAGTTTAGGAAGGATGTCAAGGTGGAACGAGTTCAGAGAAGAGCAACTGCAATGGTCAAGGGCCTGGAAGGTCAGCCCTATGGTGAGAGGCTGATGGAGCTGGGTCTGTTTAGCCTGGAAAAGAGGAGGCTCAGGGGTGACCTTATTGCTGTCCATAACTACCTAAAAGGTGGTTATAGTCAGGCAGGGGTCGGTCTTTTCTCCCTGGACATTGGAGATGGGACAAAGGGTCATAGTCTTAAGCTCCATCAGGGAAGGTTTAGACTTGACATTAGGAAAAGGTTTTTCACTGAAAGAGTGATCCGATTTTGGAATGGGCTGCCCACGAAGGTGGTCGGGTCACCATCTCTGGAGGTGTTTAAGGTTAGTCTGAATGAAGTGCTGAGTGGCATAATCTAGATGTCAGATGTCAGATGTTTAGGTTACTTGGTTGGTTTTAGGTTGGACTGGATGATCTTTAAGGTCTTTTTCATCCTCATCATTACTGTGATACTGTGAAGCATACAGGTAATATGTGTCAGCAAGACAGACATGGTCACAAATTCTCAAGACCAATGTCTATTAAGGCCCAGACCACCTGCTTTGAGAGCATCCACACTTACTTTAATCTTCCTCTTCCCTGAGCAGGAATAGCTGTGCAGAAATCAGTCCACACAGATTTTAGTCTGCCTTCAAAAGCCTCCCAGAACAGGTTCTAGTAATGCCCCAGACAATATGCTGTCCGAATTCATTTCAGCAAGTTGTAGTCATACCTAATGCAGATAATAGCATTCCCCTTTCACACATTTAAAGACTAATGTCTTCCTCAGTCTACCCTGAAAGCAAAATACCAGTCTCTCCAACCTTTCCTCTTTGGTGTACTGTGTAGTGTTCCATCATTCTTGTGGATTTTACCTAGTATTGAGATGAATGGGGAGAGAACAAGATACCTGCATGTCCTCATACAGGTCCATACAGTACCAATAAGAGTTGATCACACAGTTCTTCAAGAAGATTCTTTTTGGTTCCTCTAAGCCTGCTGTATTCTTTGATTTGATCCACTAAACAGAGCAGCCCTAACAATTATCATGAAGTACAGAAGTACTCACAGCAAGGTCAGAGATAACCTAGGTATGAAGAAATTGTATCTATGATAGGTTTCTACATGGATGCTGAAGTGACCATTGTCCTGGGTTATAGAAG
>VZRI01013912.1:391272-444179 GCA_013397515.1 Upupa epops | reverse complement strand
TGAACTTCTGGTCTCCACAATTTCAAGAGAGTCTTTTAGGGCACCAGTGTGTGATTCCATGAGATGGGAGTTGAGGCCATTCTTTGCTCTCATGGCTGAGTCCCTCTTCTTCCAAAGATGGAGCAGAAACTTCCATTTGAAGGCATGATCCTGGGAAGGCTCCAAGTCCGTGTGCCACTGACAGGAATCAAACCTGATCCTTTCCCTCTTTCTTTAGGGAGGGATACAACAATCCCCAGGTATCTGGGGAGAACTTGATTGGGCTGAGCAGGGCCCGTCGCCCACACAACGCTATCTTTGTGAACTTTGATGATGAGGAAATCCCAAGTAAACCCCTGGCTGCTGCTGTGCAGACCTGGAAGAAAGTGTGCACCAACCCTGTGGATAGAAAGGTGGAGGAAGAGCTGAGAAAGGTACAGGCCCTGTTCCTGAGCTGGGCTGAGAACCAGACTGCAGCATGCTGTGCAGGGAAAAACTGCATGCAGCCTTTTTCTCCAACTTTTCAAAAAAGATTTGGTGGCTACAGCTTGAGGTCAATTATGCAGTCTGTCTTAGCAGCCAACTCACATTAGATTTTATTCTGTTCCATGGTTGTTCCTGTATTTTTTTAGCTCTTTGAAGTCCGTCCTGTCTGGTCTCGGAATGCAGTAAAAGCCAATATCAGTGTCCACCCAGACAAGCTGAAACTTCTGCTGCCGTATTTGGCCTATTACATGGTGAGTCTGTCCATCAGCCCTCATGCCTGTCTGAGGCTGCTGGGACACATTGCTGAGGGCCTAGTGCTTGGTGCATGAGCACAGTGTTATGTTAAAAGGAGGGAAGGAAAGCCTTGCTTTTTAACTTCTGCTTAGAGGCTTTGGAGGATTCATAACCGTTTGCTTTGTTGGTTCCAATCAGCCTTGCAGTTCAGACACCCAAACTGACAGTCTGTCTAGCAGAATTTTTCCAAACAAGCACTTGGTTTTGACCTTGCAAGCAGTCTGTAAAAGCACAGACAGATTTTTTGAGCTTCCATGCATTGACTGCCCAAGTTTCAGTGGCGTGGCACTGGAAAGAGCTCCGAAAAGAAGTCATCTTTGGGCAACAAGGGGAAATAGAATTTTCTGAGAGCTGTACTGAAGAAACTCTGCAGCAGTGTACTGTTTTTTGTGACCATCTTTCCCCTTGTTTATGCAGTTAACAGGTCCTTGGAGAAGCTTATGGGTTAGGTTTGGATATGACCCCAGAAAACACCCTGAAGCAAAGATTTATCAAGTACTGGACTTCCGAATTCGCTGTGGAATGAAATATGGTAAAAGGGTCCAACCCACAGAGACGCTCTCTCTGTTTTCTGGTTAATCCTGGAGTACTCTTCTTTTTACTTGTTTTTCAAACTCTTTTCCATGTTGCTGCTGAGGAAGATGAAACTTTTTTAGCTTATTGTTTAACAATAATTTCTTCTGTAACTCCTTTATATGAGCTTTATTATGTTAGTCTTTCTTTGTGTGGCACATTCCAAACTCACCAGATATCTGGCTGACTTTCCTCCTCTGCGTGCTCAAAGCCCAACTGGCTGTAGCTGATCACCTTCCCTCTCATTGGGGGCAACCACTGAACAGTTGATTCTGCTGCTTACAGTCATTACCATCAGACCCCAGCTCTCTCTTCCAAAATTAAAGGGTTTTGTTGATCTGGTAGCTCTGTTCTCCCCATGTTGCTAAAGCCAGCATATCCCAAAGATCCACCCGGCCTTTCACACACAGCAGTGCAACACTTCTGTTGCTGAGTCAGGAGTATCCTGCAGGGTTCTTTCTCTCAGTTCATGACCGTTTTTTTTCTCCTCCAGGTTATACCCCCAATGATATGCCTGTGAAAGCAAAACGCAGCACATACAACTACAGCCTGCCCATCACTGTCAAGAAGCAAGGTATTCTCTGCCTTTGTGGTGACGCCATCCTAGTCACAGGCACTGCAGGGCGTTTTGGATTCTACCTGAGCTTGAGTTCTCATTTCTTTGTCAGGAGAGAGCAGAAAAAGTTAAAATGATGAACAGATGTGCTGTGGAAAAGCTGCCGAGCTCACCACCTTTCCCATGACTGTCCAGTAACATCTCTGAAGAATGGGTGACCCCTGCCCAGTTGCTGGGTTGGTCTGGATTTTGCTGACTCAGGACTGAAGTATAGCACTTGTTCTGTCACCCAGTGACATCTCCACAGCTGGGAAGGAGAACCAGGGAAAAAGAGGGGAGATTTATGGGTTGAAATGAAAATAGATCCAGTGAAACAGCAAAGCTAGTGTTAATGCTAACACCAGTATAAAGCTTACAAAGTTATATTCGGCCTAGTGGTCATAATAATCAGGCAGTTCCTCAGGGGTCCCTCCAGGGAGGAGGAAGAAGCAGGAAGAGAAGAAAGAGCAAGGGAAGTCTTTGTCCTCAGCAAACTTAGCTCATTATACTGAGCATGAGTTTCTGGTCTGGTTTACGCCTGCAGCCAGCTCAGTGCAGCTGCCTGAGCTTTTGCCCCTCCAGCTTAAGCTCCTGGCTGACTGGACACAGCTAATGGCCTGCAGAACGCAGTTGGCCTGGGGTTCTATCCCAGCAGAGCCAGGACACTGGCAAAGTTGAATCAGTGGATTGATTTGACAGGACAAGGGGTCACAGTCAAGCTCCATTGCGGGAGCTTTAGGCTTGACATTAGGAAGAGGTTTTTTACTGAAAGAGTGATCCAGTTTTGGAACGGGCTGCCCATGAAGGTGGTTGAGTCACCATCCCTGGAGGTGCTCAAGGTTAGGCTGGATGCAGTGCTGAGTGGCATGAGCTAGATGGCAGATGTTTAGGTTTACTTCGTTGGTTTTAGGTTGGACTGGATGATCTTTAAGGTCTTTTCCAGCCTCATCATTCCTGTGAGACTGTGATACTGTAATGTAGAGAAGGGACAGTACAATGCTACAGACTGAAAAATGTCCCTTGTTCGACTCTCTGTTTTGTACTTGTGTCTTTCAGTAAGTCATACAGTCAGTGTACATGATCTGAAACAGGGGCTGGGTATGTCGGGAGCAGATGGTACAAAGAAGCCTGTCTCCAGCAGGTACAAACTGAAGGTAAGCAACTGCTCCCTTCTACCAGATCTTGAAACAGCTCAGTGAAGGAGAGCCATTCCCTGTCTTGTCAGTCATTAATGGAGCTCATGTGAGTGAATCGATATCCTCAGATGTTCCTGGGGCAGGAACAGCTGCTGATTACAACAGCTGTTGGTTGTACTTGTCACTACAGCACCTCACAGGTTGTGCACTCCACGTGTTCCTTAATGCTGCACATGGGATTCGTATTCTCACTCTCGGATTAGACATGCTGAGCATTTTGTTTCACTTGATAGTACTGGAACTTTACAGACAATGAAATGTCAGAGAATCACTGTGTGCTTATCAGGTCACTCTGCAAAATCCATCAGGACAAAATCAATCCTTAAACAGGAATCTTTAATTATTCTCTGTCTGCCAGACTGCTGTCTGTGGTGCACTGCTGTGCAGTAAGAGGCTGCAGACAGCTGGAGCGATGAAGTGTGTTCTGTGCACAGCTGTGCTGTTGTGACTACAGCAGCAGTGAAAGTCTGCTGCGTTCCTGATTCAGATTTAGGCAGACCTATGCCTTGGAAGTTATTTGTGGGGGGAGGTACCTTGTTCTCAAATCAGCCCATTCAGGTGCTTTTCAGTTAGGTTAGAATTGTCCCGTTACACCATCAAATGCACATTAATCCTCTCCTTTGTTCCTCCTCTTAGGAATCCATGTATGTTTTCCGAGAGGGAGACCTTCCCCCTTACCGGCAGATGTTCTACCAGCTCTGTGACTTGAATGTGGAGAGGTACTGCACACTGGTAGCTGAGTCCTGTCAGAGCTAGAGTTCAAAGCCTATTGTTTATATCCAGTCCTTTACTCTCTTGCAAAGGCCCAGAAGCTTAGAGAGCTTTTGAATAAAACCCAAACAGGCTTCTCACACGTGAAATCCTTTCCCTTATGACAATTACCTGAGCAAGCAAATACGCTGTTCCAACTCAGTGAAGTGGAGCTAAGCCGTTGTCTGTCTCATTTGAAGCGAATGTAGGTTAATGTTCCCTTCCTTTTTGCTGCTTTCTAGCCTACAGAAAATCATCCATCGGAATGATGGCACAGAGTCAGAATGCACTGAGCGGGATGGGTGGTGCCTTCCAAAAACTACCGATGATCTGCGAGACACCATGTCCTTGATGATAAAGCAAATCATCAGATCCACAAGGCCTGGTAAGGAGGGTTGTGAGCATCATTGTGTGTTACCACCTTCACGCCTCCTCCTACAGTGTATTACCACCTTCCTGAGGGCATTGAGGTGTTGTCAGCTGAATAAGGATGTTGCAACAGTCCTGGGGCAGTAGCATTCTGTATTTGCCCCCTCCTTTGTGCCTCTGGGGTTGTGCTCTAGTGAGCTGAGCTGCTTGCTCTGCAGTGTGATCATGGGTTGGGAGGAAAGATCTGTTTGATCTTCCCAGTATCACAGCTTTCTGATGTTTCTGCACAGTGGTAATCAATCTGGTGGTGGTATTTTACATTTGATTGATTTTGCTAATTGAACAAGAAATAGAGGAAGCTATTTTTGGGTGATGCTGAGCCAAAGCTGTGTCCCAGCACGTTGGATTACACTTGGCTAGGAGAACAGGCACAGCACTGCAGATCTGCTGCTGTCCTGCCTGTGTTCCTGGAGTGTGGAAACAGATTTCATTAGTCTTAATGAAATTCTGTTAAGATTTGCAACACTAACTGTGCCCCATAGCACACGGATTACCCCCCAGGTTTCACTGAGAGGCATCACAGTGTCTTTCTTTCTTCCCAATGAAGCTCTTTTCTCAACTACAACAAGCACTGAAGATGGCAAAGAGCAGCTGGCATATGAGTCTGGAGAGGATGAGGATGATGAAGAGGAGGAGGAAGAGGATTTCAAGCCTTCTGATGGGAGTGAAAATGAAATGGAGACAGAAATTCTGGACTATGTGTAACCTCAGTGAGCAGCCTGGCTGCTGTTGGACAGAACCATCTCTCTTGTTCCTTGTGAAGTCAGAGTTCAGTCCGTTTGATCCAGCTGTGGCCGAGCAGAATGTGCCCTAAGATGACACTGAACTCTCTGCACTGCCTGTGGGTGCCTGCTGATGGCCATCATTCTGGGTATTTGGGAACCGTTGCCTGCATTGTCATAATTGCTGGCTAATTAGCCCTTAGGCAACCTCTGCAAACTCCCAAGATGGAGCCCAGGATGCAAACCAGCTGGCAATACTCCAAAAAAGAAGAGAAGCTGCACTGCCAGATCTCTCCACGTGTGACAAGTACCCTTTGGTTGGGTTGGTGACCCAGTGGAAAACAGAGAAGGTGCCTGAGTTGGTGCTGGGGGAGCACTCTAGTGCTGTTGGGAGTCCCTAAGGCAGGCGCTGCCTTTCCTCCTGTCTAAGGGGAACAAAAATGCTGTGCTGTGACTTCAGCATCATCTCATCAGGAGAGCTTGGAAATAAAGCCAGCAGGAAAACAGCAGGAGCATGTCGTGTGTTCTCTGGAGTTTTGTTACACTAGTTCCTTTAGGTTTTGCCTCCAACCCACAACAGAAGCAGCTGCAGAGCTGTCACAGTGACACATGGCTGTGCCTGTGGTTTTTTGACTCCACAGCTACCCAGACGCTGCAGTTGAGGCCAGGCTGCTCAGGTGTGCCCACACCACAGGTTACTACAAGGTCCTGCACCTTGGGCACCTGCCTTAAGGTATCGTGGGCTGCAGCCAGAAGTACAAATCATTTCTTATGGCTGTAAAAAGGTTTCAAGAGCATTGATCAGTCTGTGGGGATGTACCTCCAGCCAGGGTAAGGTGCTGTGGGAATCTATGAGGGACTCTACAAGGGCCTGACCCTCCTCAGTGCAGCATAATAGGGCACTAAGGAAGGAGATGCAGTGGAGGTAGCACTGTGGGGTTAAGAGCCTGTGCTCTCAGAAACTCTACAGAAACCTGCTGCAGGCAGGCTTTGTGTCAGCAGGGGACCAAGGCCAAAACAGCCAGAAAACCCTTCTGCCTGAGTTTATTTCCCAGCCTTTTTCAAAATTCCTCTGGCTGGGGAAAACCCCAGTGATTCTCTACCTGAGCAGGTAGTGACATTATCATCCCTGCCTGCGTGACACAATCTGAGCAGTATCATCATTTCTAAAAGCCCAGGCTTTAGGTAGCCAAAGACACAGAGCAATGCCAGACAGTGCAGCTGCATCTCTGTCTGCAATAAAAAATGGACAACAAACAAGCTGGCCCTGCTGAAACAAGCGAAACCTCGAAGCAAGGCAGACCCCAACAACCATGCTCTCCTAGAGCCACTGTGCAGACCAAAAGGAGGAAGAGCACCGAGCTGGAGTCACATTTATGCAGCCAGTATTATGGTGCCTACATCTGCTGGGTCAAATGAAGAGGATCTGGTTGCAAACAAGACGCTGGTCCCTCCCTGAAGAAACCAAACCTCTGCCTTAGTTGAAGGATTTAACGCAATGTGCAAGCAAAAGAGGCACAGTGTTGCCTCCTCTGCGGTCAGGCTTCCTCCTCTTTCTCCAGGAACGTGCTGGCTGGCATTCTGGGGAAGGACAGGACAAACCCCTCCCTGGGCCAGAGATGTCTGAGTATCAGTATTTTATTGCAAAGACTAATTACATTGCTGTGTACAAGTCACACCGGGCAGTGTGCTCCTTCATTGAAGTGGTACAAAATACATATGGTACAGCCCGTCCCTCCGCTGACGCTGAGCTGCTGGGGGACACCAGCAGCAGGGGATGGGGGGCAGGAAAGGTGCTGGTGCCCAAGAGCTGGGCTTTGGGCAGGGTGGGAGGCAGGAGGCTGTGCCTGCGTCAGAGAGCCCAAGGCTCTCATCATGTGCAGCGATAGGTGATGCCACCAGAGGGGACACGGGGCTGGGAGAAGTCAGTGCCGGCCACACTCACACCCAAACAGCCTCTTCCCCACCTGATGCCAGGGACCCACAACCCAGCTCCTACCACCAGTCCCTCTCCTGAGGCCAGGGAAGGTACTGCAGCCGCCTGGCTGCAATAAAAGGTCCCCATTCGGTTAGTGTTGCCTGCAATGGTTAAAACAATCATCTCTGCCTCTGCTTGAGAGGCATCAAGTGGAAGAGAAACAAGGGAGGGGGAGTGGCTGGTGGGCTCTGTGCCCCACAAACCCAGCAGAGCCCCACTGCTGCTGCCACCATCCTTTTCAGCAGCCTTAAATAAGCAGGGTGGGGAGAGAAGGGACTGGGCTGCAGGGCACGGGGAGGCTGGATTAGTAAAATGTACAAGTTCATCTATTTACAACCAATAAATATTGAAAAAAAAAATCAGTAAACCTTTTGTTTTATACAAAAAAAAGTCTCATTGCTGCTTCTCCCATGGTCAGTGTTTGAAAACGTCCGGTTAAAGCCCAACGTGAGTGGCACTTTCTGGGGGGTCAGGCATGAGGGAAGTGGAGCACTACCCCCCTCCCCCAGCCAAGAGCAGACCCAAGGTCACTATTTACACAAGTTTAGACAGAAATTTGCTCTCCTTCTTCTCCTCTTCAGGCTGGCAGCACAGGGGGCACGGCCCGAAGAGACCCCCGACGCTGGAAGAGACACTGGTGTTTGATCTTTGGTGCAGGTTTGAACATGGGCCGTGGACATCCAGCTGGAGGAGGTGCTGGATGGGGAAGAGGAGCAAGATCCCCCCTAGGCTTCCAGTCATCGAGAGCATGAAGCATCTGCTCCATCCCAGCACGGACACAGCCCTCCCTCCACTGGGTTCCATCCCTTCTGGCCCAGCGCAGGGTGCATCTGTGGCTTCTACCAAGGGAAGGACAGGCAGAAATGCACGGTGGTGGCGACGCCAGTTATCCCGGGGAGGAAGGACGTGGAGGTAAAACAACACCAGGAAAGGAGAACACCCCGGCATGGGGGAGGCTCTGCAGTCCCGGGGTGATGGCTCATGCTCTGCTCCTTGTAAACGGCCCCTCTGCGAGTCCCCGCTCCCCGGCTCGCTCGGACACAAGGCACCTACGGCAGAGGCGGGCTCCAGCTCTGGGCTGGCGGGTGGCTGGACTAGTGTCGCACCGTGGAAGGTTATAAAAAGGTAAAATAGGAGAAGAGAGATCCCCCTCCCCACCCCTCACTGCCTTCCTGTGTAGAAAAGACCTGATTGAAACAGCGGGAGGGGTTGTGCGGAGAGAAGCGCAGGCTGACGGCAGCTGCCAACGCGCTCCTCAGCTCTCGGTGCCGGGGGGGGGAGACTCACAGCCACCCCCCGGGGCGAGGGTCGCTCCTCTCGTGGTGCCAAGTGGCACAAGGACCGGCCGCAGCTCCAAGCCCGGAGCTGGCTGCCCCCAAGGCCCCGTCGGTGATGGGTGGCAGTGGGGCTGAGGCTAGAAGATGCCTTTGGCGATCTTCAGGCCTTTCTGCTTCATCCTGGGCAGGGTGGAGCTGGAGCCGTGCTTGATCTTCACCCCCTTGGAGAAGCCCCGCTTCTTGAGCACGAAGTCGTAGTTGGCAGCAGAGTTCATGGCGTAGAAGACGTTGGCATTGTCGGGGATCTTCAGCTCTGGAAGTGATCAAGGACTGGGGTTAAAGAGTGGCCCACAGCACGACTGAGAGTTGTCCCTACATGCTGGGACCCCCTCCCGGTCCCCTCACCACCCAGCTCTGTCCCAGCAGTGCCCAGGCTGCAGGACCAGCTGGGAATGAACCCCTAGGAAGAGCCCCTCAGCCCAGCACTCACCTCTCTCCTCTGAGATGATCTGAACGAGCTCATAGTCTTCAGGCCGGTCCCCATCCAAGTTGTGTTTGGCCATGGCCTTGCGAATAACAACCGGGGTCTTATCCTGGCTGGTCACCTGCGAGCACATGGGGTCATCAACCCGAGGAGTGCAAACCCTCCCACCACCATCTCCTCCCCAGCCGGACCATGCCCACATCCGAGAGGGACAGGGACCCTCCCCGGTGTCCCCACGGGTCCCTCGCACTAACCAGGATGCTCTTGTACATGTTGCCGTTGTCCACAGCCAGGCTGACGCGGATGATGCAGCAGTCATCGACCTGCTGGTTGTAGAGGGGCAGCGAGAGGGAGGAGTAGCTGGAGATGCCAGAGACCGAGCGCTTGTGGGTGCGGGAGGCTGTCACGGGTGTGGAGGAGACGGAAGAGGATGAGGCACTGCTGGAGCCTGAGCCGATGCCCGACGTGTCCAGTGAGGAGAGAGAGGTGGATTCCCAGAACTGGAGGGCAGGGAGGAGAGGGGATGCAGAGGACACAGTGGGTTTAGCTTCTCCTTCGGCCACAGACGGAGTGTACCAGCGCTGGGGGAGGGAGGCCAGAGGGATTTCACTGACCTGTGACAATGGGGGACCGACACGGCTGCAGCTGCCAGAGGCACGAGAGCCCTGCCCCGCTGCCGAAGCAGCAATGGGCAGGGGCCTCCCTCACCCCAGCAGGTCAGAACCAGCCCCCACCCTCCTACCTGCTCCCTCCAGAACCCCAACCTTCTCCCCTCCAGCCCCAGTGCTGGGGCAACCCCCCTGCAACTGCCTCCAGAGGCCTGGAGCCCTGACCTGCCTCCTACCTTCTTCTCCTGGCAGTCAGGGGACTCAGGGATGAAGCTGATGTTGATCTCTTCTACATCAGAGCTGCTGGAGCCGGCAGAGGTGACGCTCACCGAGTCCGTGGCATCCCCGCTGCACAGGTACTGCCCACACTTGAGCTGGTCGAAGGATTTCGAATGGGAGCTGCCACTGGCACAGGGCTCTGAGCTCGGGGGCTGCCGGCTGCCAGGAGAGATGCAGGGCAGGTGAGAGGGGGCAGAGCAAGGGTGCACTTGGCTGGCAGGACCGCATTCACCCCAACCTGGTCCCTGGCCACGCTCAGGCAGAGATACCCCACACCAGCCCCACCCTCCACCCCACATCCCACTGGGATGAGCAGACTCACTCGCTCCATCGCTTGATGATGCCAGTGTTTTTCTTCGCTTTCAACGTGTTGCTGGCTGACTCTGACAGAGGCTCGATCTCACACGACAGCCCGTAGCTGGGAGGGGAGAGATGAGGGTTAGTGAGCATCATGCCAGAAGGGCAACGGTGGCAGAGCAGAGAGTGCAGCATAGAGACCAGCGCTGGGCCATGCTCTTGGCCACTGGCAGCACAGCCCAGCTCAAACTCACCTCTCGGCCTCGCTGAGCCGCTCCAGGCTGTGGAACCAGTCCACAAACTGGTCCTCCTGAGTGAAGCTGTAGTTGTTGCAGGCTGACTGAAGCAGCTTGATCTGGGCGATGACTTCAAACTCCTGCAGCAAATGAAACCATGAGGTCAGAGCTGTCTGTCAGCCCCAGCCTCCTGCACAAACAGCCCAGCCCCATGCACAGCAGCAGATACAACCAACCACAATCCTCCCCAGAAACGAAGAATAAGCCTTGCTGGACTGCTGCTAGGACACAGCTCTCACCTTCCTTCTCTTCTCAAAGTTGATCAGCCCACCCTGGAAAAGGAGGAGACGAAGGTCAGCGTGAAAGAGGCACAGAGAAATTGCTCCCACCCATCCCAAACTGTTCCCCCCTCAGCTCGCTGTGCTGACAGCAAGCATTGCCAGGGGCTGACAGAGGTGGATGTGCAGCATCGGACATGGGAGGTGCAGTGTCAGTCACAGGACACGTGGGGGATCAGCGCCCTGTGTTATCAGCCCCAGCTCTGGGCTGGCTGTGCAGAGGAAGGGAAGGATGGAGATGGAGGTACATACATCCAGGAAATCCTTCATGGCAGTGTCGAGCATCACCAGGTCTGTGAGGAAGGTGCCAAGGTAGGGGATGGTGCCCTGCATCACACCCTGTGGGGACAGACGGACAGCCGGGGTCAGCAGAGAGCTGGGACCAGCCTGGGCAGCCACCAAGGCGGGAGCAGAGGGGCGGCTGTGCCAAACTCACCATCTCCCGCTGCTGTTGCTGCCGCTTCTGAGCCCTCTTGGGGTTGATCTCCAAGGTGGCAAATTTGGAGGTGCCCTCCTGGATGGTGGGGAAAGGGAAAGGTGGGGATCAGCATTGAGGGTGGAGACTGCACTGACAGAGGAGCTCAAATTCACCCCTGCTGGTATTGGTACAACTTTGTGTCCAGGGGAGGAGATCAAAGCAGAGCTTTTCCATGGCTCACAGGGAGGGAGAGAGGCTTAGGAACTGCTGCTCCCATTTCCAGCTCTGCACAAATAGCTCTTCAGTGGGATGGTTTGTTCCCTTTTGCATTGTCTCCTCTCAGCCCCCAAACTGAAAGCTGCAGAGAGGCAGAGGGGAAGGAGGACATCTCTGCTGCAGCCTTTCACTAACACCACAACCTCACTTCAAATCAAGAGGACTTTGCACCAGGTTGTTAAATGCAACTGCTCCTGGGGCGAAGCCATCGCTCCGTGTGCTAGATCCCACCCCACCGCTTATCTCTGCTTGATGAATTGCTTTGCAGGCAGTGATGACGGCTGGGTGGAGAAGCAGAGAGCCCAGCCCGCTCTGAAACCTCTGTCTGCTCCCGGGGCTCAGCACACCCTGCCCACACCCAGCGAGCCCAGCAGCGCTGCCAGGGTTTAGCCTGGTGGCTGGATCACTGTGGGAACTCCGGCCAGCGCCAGCCTGAGCTCCCTGCCAGGGACAGGGCGATGCGGGTGCTGCTCCCACATACCTTAATGAGAAGCTCCCGGCTCAGGGAGTGATTGTTCTCATCGGAGAAGATCTCTGAGAGCTCGTGGAAGGTGCGGAAGCTCTCCCTGCTCAGGGACAGACATAAGGAGAAGTCAGCAAGGATGCAAACCACAGTGTGTCATAGAATCCTTAGGGATGGGAAGGGACCTTGAAAGATCACCCAGTCCAATCCCCCTGCCACAGCAGGATCACCCAGACCCAGTGGCACAGGAACACAGCCAGGTGGGGCTGGAACGTCTGCAGAGAAGGAGACTCCACAACCCCCCTGGGCAGCCTGGTCCAGGGCTCCGGGACCCTCCCTGGGAAGAAGGTCCTGCTGAGATTGAGAGGGAACCTCCTCTGTTCCAGCTGGCACCCAGTGCCCCTTGTCCTAGCACCAGATGCCCTTGAGCAGAGCCTGGCTCCATCCTGCTGACACCCACCCCTCACAGATTGAGAGACAGGAATGAGGTCCCCCCTCAGCCTCCTCTTCACTCAAAGGACCCCTGCAAAGCTCACAGCTCTAGCAGGCCTTGCTGTCTTGGGGCTACTGGGCTACTCCAGGGTGTTTCACACAGAAAGGAGGAGGTGATGGCCCCTCTATTCCCTCACCCTCCCTAGCTCCATGACACCTTCTGGCAGCCCCTGGGTTTTGGGCACATGCCAGGGGGGACTGCCTGAGCCGAGAAAGCCCCATCTACACCTTCAAGGGCCACAGCACAAGGTCCACTTGGAACATCCCTATGGCCAGAGGAGCCCAGCAGAAGCTGCTTACCGTAGGACCTCATCCCAGGTCTTCTTCAGCCGGTGAACAGCATTGCACTGCAGAGCCGACAGGATGGCTCGGAGGGAAGAGAAGTTCTTCAGGATGCGGCACTCCTGGGGGCAGACAGGATGACAGGACTCAGCCTCACACAAAGCCCAGGCGCCTGCTGGGATTCACACCCCGCAGAAGCTCAGCCCTGGGGCCAAAGTTGGAGGGGGGGGTGAGCAGGATGGCGGGCTGTCCTACCCGAGCCACCTCGATCCATCGCTCCACGACTTTAGCCCGCTGCTGCGGCTTCAGGGTCCGGTCTCCGAGACACGTGGCGATGACACAGTTGGCCACGCTATTGAACTGCGAGACCGTGGCACGGATGGTGGGGGCCAGGTGCTCTTTGCCCTTCTTGTCTCGCTGCGACCAGATGCAGCCCAGGCAGTGGTACGGCACCACTTTCTTGAACAGTTCCTGCAAGATAAAGGGATGGACATGGGTCTCCCTGGGGTGGGAAGAGGTCAGGAGGAAGGGGTGGAAGAGGCAGGCTTGTGCCCAGAGCAGCAGGCTGTCTGGCTGTCGGGTGGATACTCACAGCGTCCATCAGTGTGAACTGCTCTGCCACCATCTCTGGGGAGAAGGAGAGGAAATCCGGCTTCCCATCCCCGACCCCATTCTCCTCCACCAGCTGGAAGGTGCAGCTGCCATGGTCCACAGCTGCAAGAACACCACATGACACTGAGCACCAAGAGCCCACGGCAGCCCCTCTGGACACCACATCCCACCTCCCAGGCTCTCAATTCCCATCTGGCCTCACACCTCGAGAAACGAGGCTCAGATAAAAACAGCAGGCAGCGTGAGCCTGGATGTAAAGGACTGCAGAGGGTTAAGTGAGATCGGCTAATCCCCTTAGAAATCCCACTTCAGGTTCAGTAGGATTAGCTCCCCAGTGGACCTCCACATCCACACAGGCAGGGCTTAGGAAGGTTCAGCCATGTGACCAGAGCACTGATGCCAACCAGTTAAGACTCTCCCCCCCAACAAGCAGGGAAAGGACCCCACCTTCCACCTCAGACTCGCTCTGCTCTTGCTGCTGGAACTGGGCCAGCAGGATGAGGGCTCTGCGCTCCAGGTCTGAGCCAGGGATGTTGTGGCGCACGTAGGAGATGAGCTGCTTCAGGCAGGTGAAGTCCGGGGGCTTGCGGAAGTCCTCTGAGTACTGGTCCAGCCAGGCGCCCAGGATGGAGGAGATGGTGCTGCAAGGAGAGGGGGGACTCAGGCAAACTTGTGTGAGAGCTGGGTGCTAGGTGAAAGCCACGCGTACCCCTACAAACCCCAGGCACTGGGATCACCCCTGGTGCTTCACAGAGCTACCACCAGAGCCACTTACTTCTTCAGCTCCATCCTCTCATCCACGGCGTGCCTGGCATGGTCCCCATTCGTCTGCACGTGGAGTTTGCCATACCTGGTGGGACACAGAGCAGATAGTGAGCTTCCTGGACTCAGCTGGCTCTTGGTGGTGCTTCTCCTCTCTCCACACCACACCCAGCTCTGTTAGGGGATCAGGATGAAGCTCACACACTGTCCTGCTCCCCCCTACTCTGCCACAGCCCCTGTGTTACAGGAAGAGGGAAGCAGCCAGCACTGGCCACCCCATGGCAAGGTATCAGGTGGAAGTGCTCCAGCTCTCTGACAATCATGGAATCATCACTGAATCACAGAATCATCGCAGTTGGAAAAGACCTCCAAGATCATCCAGTCCAACCGTCCACCCTACAACCCCCAAACACTGCCCCAGCTCCTCAAACCCCCTCTCTGCCCGGGTGTTGAACCCCTCCAGGGACGGTGCCTCCACCCCCTCCCTGGGCAGCCTGTGCCAAGGCCTCCCCACTCTCTCTGGGAAGAGGTTTCTCCTCAGATTCAACCTGACCCTCCCCCAGCACAACCTGACCCCATTCCCTCTGCTCCTGTCGCCAGTCCCTAGCAAGAAGAGGCCAACCCCCTCCTCAGGGAGTTGCAGAGACTGATAAAGTCTCAGCCTCAAGCTGTGCCCTCTCCGCTCTGCCCCCAACCCTTCACGCAGATGGGATCTGTAGCCCATCAGGCAGGGCAGCAGCAGGCAGCGGGGTTCTCCTGGCTGGGGGGGCTCGGGGCAGCCTCACCTGTTCAGCAGCAGGTCCAGCACTTGCTTGGTGGTGGCGAAGGCCCGGTACGTGCACAGGAAGATGGTGACGTAGGTGGAGTCATTGCCCTTGAAGGCTGAGACCAGGTACTCCACCAGCTTCTCCAAGGTCCCAGCTTTTATCGTCCGCACCTTACACGTCTCGTAGAGGTTTAAGGCCGATTCGTTCTCAAACTGCCAGGACAGGAGCAGAAGTCAGTGGGTTGGGGGAAGACAGACAAGGTCAAGTGCAGCACAGTCCCCTCTGGCTTCGCTAGCCACCCGTGCACATCTAGGCTGGGACCACAGACCCCCTGCAGCACCCAGGGCTCTTGAAAGGGTTGTCAGGCATTGGAACCCAAGGAGGAGGTTGAGTTGCTGTCCCTGGAGGTGCTGAAGAGAAGGGCAGAAGCAGTGTCGGGGGACAGGGTTTAGGGGCGATGACTGGGCTGGGAAAAGGCTGGACTCTACGACTGTGAAGGTCTCTTCCAGCCCTGACTGCTCTATGAGATGGGCCTGGGCAAAGGGAAACTGAGTCTCCTTGGACACCAAATACCAGTGACCCAGCTGAGAAGAGCTTAGCATTTGGGCAATGACAGGAAAAGCCTGAGCACTGCTAACACCCAGACCCAAATCTGAGTTCTCCAGCTCTGCAAAATGAGGGCTTCAGATGGTCTCCCCTGTGTCCCTCCCCAGAGGACAGAGGAGAGCGGGTGCTGCCACGAACCCACTCCCAGCTGGGGAGGACCCCAAGGACAGGAGCGCATGGGAGAGCAGGAAGAGAGCAAGACATGGGCTGGGCATGACCCGGCCAAGCCCTGACATCAGGTCATCGTGTCTCTGGCAAAGAAACACCTGAAAACACCCCGTGGCAGGAGTGGCAGAGCCCCCTGCTTACCCCCAGCCACCGCTGCCCTTTGTTGGCCGTGTGATGGAGCTGCACTTTGCGGAGCGAGATGCTGTAGATCACCCCATCCTCCAGCTCTTCTCCAATCTCCTGTGTGGAGCTCTGCAAAGGAGGACAAGATACACCGTGAGATAAGGAGTGTAAAGCGTGGCAGAGATGCTTCTGCGGGCTCCTTCGAGGTGCCCTGGCACACCACGGGCAACAGCCGGCTGGCAGTGAGACACTCTGTCGCCTTCCCAGAAACACAAACCAGGCGACACCAGTCCTTCTGGCCAGCTTAACCCTGGGTCCACCTGAGCCTGCACCGAGCCAGGAGACTGTTCTTGCTCTGTTCTGCGTCCCCTGGCTCTGGGTCTCAGCCCTTCTGCAAACCCAGGCTGTGCCTTCACTTTCCTGTAAGGTGACACTGCCTGGCCTGGCTGTAATCTGGGTAATCGGCCCCGCGGGCACAGAGGGCCTGGGTGCATCGTCAGTAATAAATAATAACCCTCCCATCCCTGAGAGGGGCTGTCAGAGGGCTGGGGAAGGCTGTTCCCAAGGGCAGGGAACGATAGGATGAGGGGTCCTGGTTTGAGGCTGGAAAAGGGCAGAGGGAGGCTGGACAGGAGGAACAAGGGCTGGGATCTGAGGCTGGGGGATCCCTGGACCAGGCTGCCCAGAGAGGTAGGGGGAAGAGCCCATCCTTGGAGCCATTCAAGCTGGGGCTCTGGGCAACCTGGGCTAGGGAGTGCTGGCCCTGCTTGGCGTATGGGGGTTGGACTGGATGCCCTGCACCCCTGGGGACAGGCCACAGCCCACCCCAGCTATGAGACTCATGATTCTGCTCTGGGGGGTGAAGACCACCTAAAAGTTGGTGAGGGAAGAGGGGATGCTCCTTGCAGCAGGTCCCCAAGACACTTCCTCTGCACACAAGCAGGGCTCAGTGCAGGGCTCAGTGCTGGCTCCAGCCCCACAAGGACAATTTGGTTCCCTCCTCCTCCTCTGCTACCACGCTCTGCTGAGTCAGTGCCTGTCTTAAGAGGATTAATCCAGATCCTTATAAACACTCTGGGGCTCTCCCCTACCCTCCATCCCCCATACAAGTGGTGGGACACGTGGCCAACCCCCTGCTCGGCAGGCAGATGGGGAAAAGCCCCAAAGCAATAAGCTGATTAACAGGGGGAGCTGATGCTGGGGCTTGGGGACCAGTTTTCCCTCCTCATCACGCTGCCAGCCCACGACTTTCCCTACCATCAGCCTCTCAGGAGCACAAACCCCCTGAGCAACCGTAACACCACAGGACTCTCCGTGCAGTGACCTGGGATGAAGCTCTAGCAACAAAAATCCTCCTCCCAGCCCGCTCTCTGTGAACGTGGGAGCATCTGTACCCAAGGTCCCAGACTCTGCACAAGAGACACCCAGCAGAAAGCACTGAACACAACTCTAAGCCACCGTATCGAACGTGCACCTCATGCACTCTTAACCCAGCACCCCTTATCGTCACCATCACAGGCTGGGGTCACTGCTCCAGTCAAGGGCTTGTAATCAGCAAAGGATCAGGGCAGGGAACCACAGGCAGCTCCAAGAGGAGAACTTTCAAAAGCCTCTCGATCATGGGTGTGATGAATGGGGACAGAGAATCCCCCTGGACAGGGTTACTGGACTTCCTCACTTTCTGCTGAGCCTGCTCTTCACACTGAGCTAGAGTGAGCTCTGTTTTGCTGAAGCTTGAGGGGTCGTGAGGCTCCTGAGTTCAGATCTGGTGACTATCAGAAGTCTCACCTAGGATTCACCAGCTTCCAGACCAACCCTGACAAGACCCACAACAGGCAGCGGATGGACAGACATCCTTCCAGACACCCACATCAGCCCCTCTCTCGCTCTGCACCCCAAGATAAACGATGGCAGAAATGGGTCTGGGTGTCAAGAATGGAAGGGGCTCTCGCCCACCAGCACAGCATGCCCTGTACCTTCCCCACCCATGTGATGTGAACATACATCTCCCTCCTGCCTCGATGGACCTCCTGGGCTTAGGATGTTGGCTGCTGGGGCAGTGCAGATCTGAGCCCAGCTCCCCTGAGCTTAGCTGGCTCAGACCAACCCCTGAGCCCACTCTGCCTCCCCACATCACATCTGCAGCACTGAGAGCCCTGCCAGAACAGCCACCCATGGCACTGGACCCAGTGTGGGGAAGATGAAGCCATTGAAACACAGCAGTGAGAGGAAGGTGAGCTTCATACGGAGCCAATAGCATCAGCAGCCAAGAGCTGGGGTGATCCCCATCACCTCTCCATCTCTCCAGCAAAACTCACAGGAATGAGGTTCTATGCCAGGTGAATCACCCCTGACCCCAGAGAGACATCTTAGCTGGGAATCAGGGGACTGGCACAAGCTTGGAAACGCTGCTGGCACTGCTAAAGCCTTGTGACTGACTGCTCTGGATCAGCCACCTCCAGCGATGGCCCCTAACTCAAGCCTAAGCCAGACAGGTTGTCTTTCTTCCACCTACAGCTGCTGTTTCCATCAGAAAGAAAGAGAAGCAGTGAGAACAAGTGAGAACACTCCTAGTTTGTCCACAAAACCCATCAGACCCTGGTGCCCCACAGTTCCGTGCCACTCTCCACTGTACTTGATGGCCCCTGGAGCGCTCCAGCCCCACCGCCCAAGGAGGCAGGAGCAGACCCCAGCCCAGTCTAACTCAGCGAGGAGATTTATCTGCACGGCTGTAAAACCCCCGAGACAGACATCATGAAAACTCCAGTCCTTGTGGAGATGCAATGCAATTACTAAAGAAATCGAATCACATGAAAGGACAGAACGTCCCAGGACCAAACCATGAATCACCAGCACGCAGCCACGCAGCTACAGTGGGCAGCACTGCCCTAACACCGCAGGGGTTTGCGCTCCGCCGCTCACGCCACGTGCGGAGGATACAGCCCCCGTTCTGATGCACAGAGCAGCACATTTCATTTCCTTCCCGGATTCCAGACTGACAGATTCATTCATTTTTTGTCTGTCTTGCTGACCTGTGCGATATCCCCTCTCCTCTAGTTCCCCTTTCGCAAACCGCACGCTGACCACGCAGCCTCCCGGCGGCCTCGTTCGGCCGGGCTCTGGGGCTGAGAGCGCCAGGCGAGCTGCTACACTGGGACGTCTTCAAATTTGGCTATTTATATTCTGCGTGAGCTTCCTCTTTCCTACCGCTGCTTCCTCGAGATGCTGAGCGTGCATTCCACACGTGGTGCTTCGAAAACAGCCGAGCAAAAAGCAGCAGCGAGACGGAGCCAGCGAAGCCCTACTGCAACACCTGCACCACAGCACCCGTGACACAGGGTGGGAGCCGGGCTGGGACAGGCTCAAAACCTTTACCAGTGGCTTGTGGATGCGCTGGTCACAAGAATGCTGCAAACACAGAACCTCTCTGGATGGGAGAGACCTTTAAGATCATCAAGTCTATTGTTGTGTCCCAGTAGCCCTAAGTCTGGCACTCCCACCAGTGTTTCCAGCGAGTCAGCCAAAGCTGGATGTCTTCAAACTGGTCTCCAAGAGCTCTGACAGGCAAGTGCTGCTAAATATTTCTGCAGCAGCTACTGCTCCCCAATGCCTGTCCTCACAGCACAAGGGAACAGGTCTGAGTCGGGTCTCAGTCAGCACGACTATAGCTCAGCACCTACCTGCAAACCCTCCTTCATCAATCAACCTCAATAACTGATCAGGGCACCGTGGCAGGGAGATGGGTGACCAATCCTTCCCGCTTACTGTGCCACGTTGATAAGAGAGACACATCCAACAGGCCCAGACAGCACCTTCAGCGGCTCCGACAGTCAGCAAAGCTCCGACTGAGAGCTCTGAGAGCACCCTGATGGTTACAGCACTTTGCACTAGCTCATACGAACGGGACTCAGCACCCCAGAAGGTGAGATCCAGTGAGAGCTGCACTAAAAAAGGGAAGACAGAGAGAATGAACATTTGGCCACACGATCTCTCCAGCTCAGCGAGTAATCCCACTCCTCCCCACGCAGCAGGAAAAAGGCCCCTCTGTGAGGGCCACAAGGGAAAAGCACGCGTCTGACTCTGGGGTATCGGGCGCTCAATTCTGCAGAGTCGGAGGCTTTTGCAAAAGCAGCACTAAGTGAACTCTGCAGGAGTTCATCCCCTGAAATATGAAACGAGAGGTCTGCACCAGATGGTTCTCCTGGCTTTAGAGACCGCCTCTTCCAAGCGCGGCCAGCCCGCGGCTGCGCGAGCGATGGGCTCCCCACCACAGTTCAAAGCACTGGTGACTCCACCAGGGAGGAATTCCTGCTCAGTGCAATAAACTCTGCTACTCTCTGGTGAACGGGCCAGTACACAGCGCAGTGTCGAAGCCCACGTCTTCATGCAAACGAGCTCTAAGCCGCAGCCAAAGTCTGTGAGGCTGGAGGAAGGGCCATGGTGTGTGGGACCTTTGCGGCGGCCAGGCAGAGCGCAGCAGGGATCTGCCGTCATCGCTTCTCTCTGGCTGGAGGGAGGGAAGGGAAAAGGCAAAAGCCCGAACAGCAAAGCACGGTGCTGGCTTGGGATCTGCATTCTGGAAAGCGCCTGGGATCAGTCCCAAGGGTGGTTTCAGTAAGACAGGAGCAAAGCAGGATTAAGCGTGAGCGTGACGGCATCCCCGCACGTTACACACAGACAATTACCCCACAATTACCAGCTCAGAAGAGCTCTGGTCCCACGTGCCCTGGGTTTGTGCATCGGCCTCCAAAGACACAAAATAATGAGTTGTTCTTGGAAAAAGGTATTAATATCTGCAGACGAGGAGAAGTCTGCTTAGAGTGCTTTCACCGATGCTCCCTGGACAACAGCTGGTTTAAAGATCAAGATGTTCATGTTCCTCTGCTCCACAAAGCGCCTGTTCTGCACAGGCACCCAGTTTCTCTGCACCAGGATTTTATAGGGCGGCTGCTACCAGTGACGAGAGAGAAGCAGATGCTAACCTTGCCTGTTGGGATTGAACAGCCTCGATGGTTAATGAGACAAGAAAAGGCAGAGCTGAGCCTCACAGGCATCACCATGGGCCTCCCCGGCTGCACAAGTTAAAAGGATTTGATGAGAGTGGGTAAAGCCAGGGGGTTTGGTCTTTACCATCCCCACTCTCTTCTCGGAACAGTCCCTTCCCACCAGCAACGGGAAATGGGCTTCCCAGAAATGCAAGAGAGTGGCACCACCAAGGACTGTCCCCACCAGAGCTGACACAAACCCCAAGTTAACTTTGGTTTCACTCTCCAGAGCAAATCCTCAATGGGTGAGATGAGCGGCAGAGACTGGGGGGCCTCTTATGTAAAGCTGAGTGATCGCCGTTATGTAAAAGGAAAGAGGAAAGAGGAAAACAGCCCCCCCAGCGAAAGGAAAACAACTGCAGTTCCATGAACCGAGGAGAACGACCGCAAAAGCAGAAGTACCCTCCGTCCTGCCCATCGAAAAGCAGCACACGCAGCACTACACCCTTCCTCACGGGGACTTCCACGCAGAAAGCCCCGTGGTCATGTTCCCCCACAGCTCTGCTGGCTGGGATGGTCCCGTGTGCTCCCCACGCTTGTCAGCGGTTTCCTTTCCAGGTCGAACTCAGGAAGGCTACGGGAACTACCCCGAGCGGCGGAAGAAGCTGCTGACTATCGCTCATTTCCAGGGAAAGGGTAGACGCCCCGTGCTGGTGCCTGCCAACCCCACTGACCGAACTCCACGAGCTTTGGGTTAGCAGTCCCATCAAAGGCTGGAGCACTCTTGCTCCCAAACACCATCCCAATGAGGACTGTGGTGGCACTGGGGTGCAGTAGTTCTCTCCAGTCAACACTGGCCTTGGAACTGCTGTCTCATTTCTCCCTGAGCAGCGTTCCTGTTGCAGCTGATGGAGCTCGAGTGTCCTGATGCACCCAGCCCCTGCTCCCCGTACAGAGATCTTGAACAGATGGAGATGATCCTCTGGGTTTCCAACACTCTCCGCCTTCCTTCCTGCCTGCTTAGAGCTGCCTCAAACTAGGACCAAGTCCAAAAGCCCATTAAAACAAAGAGTGAAACAGGAAAACAACAGGGCCAGAAGCTACACTTAAACCCACTATGAAAAGGGGGTGTTTTTGCCAGAGCACCAAGACAGTAGCAACAGCTGAGAGCCTGTTCTGGCCACATCAGCTGCTGGGCTCTGTGGTTGGGCTTTCCCGACTCCCCCAGCTCTACTTCAGGTGCTCCAGCATGAAAAGCTGCTCCCACCATCCAAGGGGCTGAGCATCACCCAGTGCCATGCAGTCCCAGGGAGCAGGATGAGGCAGAGGGAGGGGGCACCCTGTACCTGCCTCCTGTTTGTGGGGATTTTACACGTTCTCCCTCAGGGCCTGGAGCTGGAGACTGTGGGCAGGTCTGATCCTGTGTCCGTAACCCAGAGGGGTTAGAGACAATATTCAAAGGCAGCCTCCTCCACCCTCATGGCTTAGGAAGAAGAGAAAGCAGCGGGTGGATCGGTTACAAAGGCATCTTGTGACTCGAACGCAGTGAGTCAGTGGCTGGAGTGAGGATTAGAGGCTCAGCGCCCGGGTCCAGGAACGAGACAGAGCAGATACACAGGATTCCTCCCCCAGTTGCTTTTGTTTTGCTTTGAAAGAAAACTAAGAGCCTTCCCATACACAGAGCTTTTTTCGGTCTTTTTATGGTCTGGAAATCATGAGTCCAAGACGTGCAAAGATGCTCCACATCCACACCATCCCCCCTGGCCTCCAAGGGACAGGACTGGGTCCTCCTGATGCAAGGGGTGATGCTGGTGCTGGGGGATCAGCCTTGTTAGGGGAACTGCCCAGGGAAAAGCAAACTCCATCTGCATCTGGCAATGCCGGAGAAGACAGAGCTGCCCGCTTAGCTCCACGCACCCTGGGGTTTGTGAAGACCACAAGCACCTCTCCCTAGGCATCTGCATCCTAGGTGCAAAGCCACCGATGCAGGACTTCCCTCATGTTTCCTACCCGGGGACGTGCTGGGCTGGGCTCCCTTCGCAGGCTGCTGAAGGTTAGGAGAAAACTGAGTGCAGCAGGTTTTGCTTCCTCTCTCCGTGGATGGAAAAAAGATCCCGCCAACACAGCAGTTCTAGCTCTTGCTCCACAGTCCTCAGCTTTGTGTTCGTGACGGCTTCGGCATGCGTTTCAGGGCAGCGTCGACGCTCAGCACCAACGCCGAGTCAGGCTGGCACAGAGGGACACAGCTGGCCTTTGCTCACCGAGCCGCAGCTCCGCTACCACCTCGCCTACGGCCCAGAGGGTAATTACTGGAAGTGAAACCAGAGCAACGTGACTGGTGGAAACCGGTGTATAAAAATGAATACACGCTGCTCCGTGGGGTTAAGGAGAGACGGAGCAGCTCACGGTCATTTCAGCTCCCAGCAAAGGTCTGTGTTTCACCTGGATGGAGCAGGACAGCCTGCACTCAACAGAAAGCCGTTCAAAATCAGACTCGTTTCAGGGTGTGTGCACTGGCACCCACAGTCACAGGCACCCCAGCAACTCTGCAGGGCTTCACTCGACATGGAGAAAAGCAGGGTGGGTGCCCCAAGGAGCTGACAGCTCAAGCTGAACTAACACTACTCTTGGCTACCAAGAAGATGGAGACTCCCTTCTCACAAGGAGTCTCAAAGAGAAGACAAGGGGTAACAGACACAAGTTGCTTCTAGGGAGATTCCAACAACTCAAGAGGAAAACTTTATACTGGGAGAGCAACTAGGCACTGGAATGGTCTTTGCTGGGAAGTGGTGGATTCTGCAGCTACAGACAGATTTAAGGCTCAGCTTGATAAGGTGCTGGGCCAGCTCACTGAAACTGGATTTAATTTAATGGGTTGGATTCAATGATCCTTTGGGTCCCTCCCAACCTGGTCTGCTGGGACACTGCTGCTTCCCTGCTGTGGCAGCAAGAACGGCCACACATATCTGGAAAGGGCTGGTGATGAGGATGGCATTTGGAGCTGATGGACCTTGAAAGTGATTGGAAAGATCGCTCCTGGAAGATCAGTCATGTCTTAACACACGCTAACCAGAACACACAGACTCACTCGCTGCTGCAGCTCCAGGGCAATGCTTGTCCCTGGCACCTATCAGCATCCACTCCAGTTGGAGTTCACCTACCCCAAAAGTCAAGCCTTTACTCTCTCAGAGACATAAAGCCTGCAGTACTCTCCTGCTCCCAGCTCACAGCCAGCCAGCCAATACACAATTCATGTGAGAAGCATCAGCTGCTCTAAAGCCAGCTGCTTGGGTCAAACCTCTCCCACCCCTGCAGCAGGTACCTGACCCCCATGAACGAAGCTCAGACCTGCAGCACGAGGGATATGCACAAAGGGCAATGCAAGGGTGTCAGCTCTAGCAACTGCCAGGTGTAAAACATCATCCCAGAGCCAGGAGGTGCCAACCAGCCCTTCGCGCTATGCTGAGCCATCCCACTGGCCCCACACCATAGAGTTTCGCTGCACACCATTCCAGAGCATCCTGGCTAAGCTGTAAACAGCTGCTTCTCCAGCAACCCCATGGACTGCAGAGGAGGGGCAGGGGGGAAGAGCAGAGCATCCTCGTGTTCTGCAATTTTGAAGGTGCACAGATTGGGGCCGACAAACTGGAGGCTGTCCAAGAGCCACAGCCCTGTCTGGCTGCAGTCTGGCTTACGGGAACCACGCCGTCACCCTGTGCTTCAATCAGAACAAGGTTGATTTCGATTCAGCTCAGACGCATCCTCAGCTCAGATAAGCAGAGCCAAAATAAGCCCTCGTGAAAGAAATGTGTCCACCCATGTGTTTTCACCGCCTTACGTCAACTTCCATTTCCTCCATCAAAGCTGGCACCACTGAACCACCGTGGGCAAAGCTGACAAGGTCAGACCCCTGGGGTCCCCCTCCCCAAAACCCAGAGGATGCCTGGGAGGGGCTCAGCATGCCCCCAACCCACCCTGACCCTAAAGCAGGGCAGGCTCGGGCACTCACCCAGCCCGGTTCAATGCCACCACTGTGCTCCTCGCGGTGCCGGTGGCACAAGAACGGCCTCGCCGGATGGATCGCTCTTTGTGTGCGTGTCTGCACCAGGGTGACCCAGTAAACAGCTGAAGCAGAGAAAATGCAGGAACAATCCAGTGCAGGGAGGCAGTGAGGGGCTGACAGTGAAAGGATGGAAGAATAAATGCGAGGCTTTGTTCTCCGGCCGTGCCCCTCGCGCCCAGCTCCCACCCCGGCCGGGATGACGTAGGGTTTCTCCATTTGCTGCCAGAGTGCTTCCCGGGCTGCCCCGCGCTGTGGTCCTGGCTAAACCCGTCTCATCCCAGCCTCCCCCTGACACCCAGCATGTCCCCCTGCATCCCTGCTGTGGGTCTTAGTCCATCCTCTTCACACGTAGGAAGGGCTGGGAGAGATTCTCCTCTTGGATGGTCCTCCCCTTGCTTGTTCCCCTCCCTGGGGTGCCTGTGGGGAGGTGGGAGGAGGAAGAGCTGGCACCTTTGCTCTGTAATCAAGATCTCACCTTGGGAGCGTTACTGGAATAGGTGTCAACTAGGCAGTCGGTGCTACATGAGCAGAGAGAGGCAGGAGTCAACAAGCTGAAACCTGGGGGGTCTGCGATCAGGGTGCTCAGTCAGCTAAGTCTGATTTCCACGGCTTAAAGTAACTAAGAGCTTAAGGTTAATTGGCACCTTTGGGGAGAAAACAAGTTAAAAAAAACCTAATCCAGCTGTTGTCAGCTGCCTGAACACGCATACCGGGAGCCTGAGCTGCACATTTGGACCCTGGCCCTGCCCGGGGCGCTGGGTGTGCTGGATCCTGCACATCCAGGGGGTGCAGAGCACTGTGTGGCAAGAAACAGGCAGCTGGGGTGGTGGGATGAATTCCCTTGCTCGACTCTTAGTCCTGCAGTCACAGAGCAGGGGGTCCTGCTGCAGATGTTGTCTGAGCATCAGCCAGAGCAGGACCTGCCAGCAGCCAACCCTCCATCAGGTGTTGGCCATGGAGACAGCAGCATTTCACTCAGAGCTGCTCCACTTTCCCACCTACAGGGGAAGGCACAGACTTTTGGGACTGGGTTTTCTTCCACCTCTTAAGTCACAGCCCTTTCCCAGCAGAGGCTGGTGACAGAACAAGTACCAGTGTCTGCAGCAGCACATCTGCCTCTGCTCAGGGCACCAGGATTTCAACCCAGAGCTGGGTCACCACAGCCATTCCCAGATGTTCCTAGAGCTCTTCCACAGCAGGTAAAGCACCACACAAGTCAGCCTGTTCCTCTTGGCCACAGTGCTCTGGGGAGCCAGTACAGGCACGTCCCAACCCAACTCGTCTGTTCCTGCCACCCTGCCCCACTGAACCCCTGGGCTAACAGCTGCTGCCGAGTGTCCCTGCAGCTCGCCCTCCCATTTAACATAACTGTGGGGGACAAACCCCAGGACACGCAGAAAGCCAATGTGCACAGCACAGGGCAGCACCAGTGTGAAGAGGGTGGAGGTGCCCACCCTCCTTCCCAGCTCCTTTCCTTTGACACTGCCTGGGGAAGGGCAGGTCAAAGCCCTAAGCATCTCCACGCTGCCAGAGCCGAGTTTTGCTGAGGAACACCCTGAAATCCACGGGAATGAGGATGGGGAGCGATGAACTTTGCAGGATAATCCCCACCACAAGCAGCAGCTTGGAGAAGAAGTGTGCGTTATGCCACTGGCATGAGCCATAGCTACGCTCTGAGTCACCCCCAGCGAGCTGCCAGGGAGGGACCAGCCTGGCCCGTCTTAATGCCAGTTCTCACTCTCACAATCAGGACTGGATCTGGCAAACCACATTCTCTAGAAATCCAGTAATCACAAGGATGGTCACCAGCAACGGGCACTGCCACCCCACTCACTACTCAGCATCAGGCCAAGGACCTGATGATCCCAAAGGTCTTTTCCCACCGCAATGATTCTGTGATTTGCCTTGCCTGGAGCAATCTGCACTGATCTCTGGGTCACAGCACGGAAGGAATCATGGAATGGTGCAGGTTGAAAGGGATCTCCAAAGGCCACCTAGTCCAACCCCCCTGCAGTGAGCAGGGACACCCTCAGCTGCCCAGAGCCTTGCCCAGCCTCCCCTTCAGTATCTCCAGGGATGGGGCCTGAACTACCTCCCTGCACAACCTGTAGTAGGATGGATGGCTGGACTTGATGATCTTGAAGGTCATTCTACCCTAAGTTATTCTATGAATGGGGGTGATATCATCACCCCCAGTTCCCACTCCAGGCATCCTCCAGCTTCTACAGCTCAGCCCTGCTGCTGCTCTGGGGCTCAGAGCCAGACCCCAGCAGCAGGAAGCTGAGCCTTTCAGGCAAATGTCTTTGAACAACATCCCTGGGGTTTTGACCTGAACTGGAAGGTGAGGTCCCAAAGACCTCGTGAAGGTACGCACTTCAGCAGGCTGCGTTTTCACCCTGCCAGACTCGGGCAACACGTTTTACTTTGCCCAGCTTGGCTAAATGATGGTCTCCTGCAGGCAGCTGCAACTCTACAAGGTGAACCCAAACCAAAGCCATCAGGTCACCAGTGAAAGCACCAGCTCGAGCAGGGAGCCCAGGGCAGGATCTCAGCTTGTGAGTCTCCATGGAGACCCAGCCGCTGCAAAGAGCGGGGAAAGGCTGCGTGGTTCTTGCTCCATCACATGAAAAGAAGTTGTGCCAAGGCGAGGAGAGGAGCCCTTTGAAGTGCAGGTTTCCACACAGGCCCTGGGCTCAGCTGCTGTTTGTTCAAGTGTGGTTAGCAGAAAGAAAAGCCGCTCTAAAAATAATGCCTCAGCATTCCACATGAAGTCTCCTCCGATGAGTTTCCTCTCCAATCTGCTCTGTTTGCAAGTTAGAACAACTTTTTTTCTTCTTCCCCTGCCAGCTCTGAGGACTCAGCTGGTGCCTTCCCCATCCCAGCGTGGTTCAGCCAGCAGGACCCACTGAAATACCAAGGGGTCAGTGAAAACAAACCCAGTGCGATCAGGCTACGTGAGTGGAACGAGTCACGCACGGCCTCTGTCTCCGCTGACATTTAGCTGTCACATAGCTACTCTCAGGTATGCTGGAAACCCTCGGCAGTTACCTAATGCAGCAGCTCTGCCCTATCAGAACTTGTAGCAGCACAGCCCAGTAACCAAACCCGAGAGAGATTATTTGCATAACATCATAAAAACAAACTCAGGTGGAGAGGGATGGAGGGTTGAGATGCTGCAGGGTCATCGCACGGCTGTGTTGAAGGAGGCCGGTGTTTGCTCACTGCAGCCCACGCAGAGATTTAGGAAAGGACTTTCCTCTGGGAGAGCCCTTCCCAGGTGTTAGGAGAACAAGAGGTTCTTCCACAAAGCTCTTCTGCAACCACCAGATCATGCGTCAGCAAAGCTGCTCCAGTGCCAGCCCCGCAGTGTATGCACAGAGCTGGCCCAACACAGCCCCGACTCCTCTTCCATCCCCTCCCCAGCTCCACTGACACCAACCCCAGAGGGGTCAGGATCACTTCACGCTCAGCTCAGCGCTCTCCTCCTCCAATGACTCAGGAGCAAAGTCCAAAATACATCCTTATTAGAGCAAGGTGAGCCAGCAGGGCCGGGGCTGCTGTGATGTCTCACATGGGGACAACGAGGCAAACCCACAACTGAAGGTGCCAAACAGCTCCCTTCTGCTGGTTTTCCCAATCAGTTTCAGTGGATGCTCAACACTCCTCCTTGTGCACCCAGTCCCTCCTCCTCAGAGCCCTCATGCCAGCCTCCCCTTTCATCCCTCAGATGCTTCTCTGTGCAGCAAGAAGGTCCCACAGACCCTGCAGCAAACACCACACGCCTGGGACAGGCCAGGGATGCTGCTGTTGGGTCTAACCCAGCACCACACACAGGAGAAACTGACAGGACAAGGGGCAGAGGGGACAAGCTGCAGCAGAGGTCCCTCATAGACACGAGCAAGCAAAAGCTTTTTTCACCATGAGGGTGACAGAGCCCTGGCCCAGGCTGCTCAGAGAGGCTTTGGAGACGTTCAAACCCAACCTCGCTGTTCCTGTGTGACCTGATCCTAGGGGATCCTGCTCTAGCAGGGAGGTTGGACTGGATGATCTCTAGAGGTCCCTTCCAACCCCTCACATTCAGTGATTAATCTGTGGAGGGTCTGAGCCCTACAGCTCAACTCTTCCTCCCCAAGGCCCAAGTAATGCTTCAAATCCTGACCCCCCTCACTCAGGCTCCACAAGTACCACCCCCCCAGAGCAATGCACAAACCCTGCCCCGCAGTGAGCTGCTCTGGAGCCCCCCGGGCCCCCTGCCAGCAGCCGGGCAGCTTTGTATCCAAATCCCGCTCCTTAGCAACCACATTTTTCTCCCTCCTCTTGCTGGGTCCGTGGGAGATGAAGAAATATTTGAGAAGTGAAGCAGCCCTGCAGCAAGTCATATATTTAAATAACAGGAACACGTCCGCTTGCAAAGCCAGGCGCTAGGCAGCTCCGGAGATAACGGTGAAGCAGTGGGGGATGCCCAGCCTTTAAATGTGGTCTAGGGTGACTTAAATAAGCTCCCTGCTCCCTAGGTTGCACATCCCTACGAGACACAGTGGCTGCCAATTAGAGCCAGTAAGAGTGATGGAGGAGCTGTGGTGGTGAAGCCTTTCCTATGGCTGGACCTACTCAGGTGGCCCTAAACCACAGAATCCTAGAATCCTTAGGGATGGAAGGGACCTCGAAAGATCATCCAGTCCAATCCCGCTGCCACAGCAGGATCACCCAGACCAAGTCGCACATGAACACAGCCAGGCGGGGCTGGAACTTCTCCAGACAAGGAGACTCCACAACCCCCCTAAGCAGCCTGTGCCAGTGCTCCGGGANGCTGGACACCCTCCAGCAGCTCTGTGTCCTTCTGGAACAGAGGGGCCCAGAACTGGACACAGTACTCCAGATGCAGTCTCACCAGTGCAGAGTAGAGGGGGAGAAGAACCTCTACTGATCAGCTAACCACCCCTCTTTCTGATGCACTCCATCCATGCTCAGCCCTCATGCAGAGTGGTCACAAAGCTTCCAGGGAAGGCAAGGCACGGCAGTGGCCTGGAGCGAGGGGACAGTTGCCCACCCAGCCTGTACAAACAGATTTCAATTTCCAGAGCTGCCAGTCTGGTACTAAATCCACTAAAAAAACTCAGTGAGATCCTAGTGCTGGAGAGCTTCCCACCCCTATGGAAACATGGCACAGCAGCCTCTGAGAAACACAATCCTTCAAGCAATACATGTAGAAACCTCTCTGCAGCTTCTCTGAACCATATCAAATAATGATGAAAAATCCCCTCCCACCCTGCAGCAGCCACCGACAACCAGCATCTCAGTCTGCCCCCAGCCTCACCCAGCCCCAAACCTTTCTGGAAGGGAGCCAGAAGGTGGATCCCCATCCAAGAACTACCAGCAGATGATGATCATTTGGCAGATTGCAAGGGGCATATCGGGTTGTGCCTGGGGGAGGAGAACAGGCTGGGAGAAAGGGATCTTCTTCCCAAGGCACCGTAAGAAGCTGAGAGAAAATGGCTTTTAAGAGCTATCTGTGCCTCTCCCTCACAGCCTTCCCCGCTGTAAGATCCAGCGCTGACCTCAAGGCTTCTGGGCTGGCTGAGCCATTCGAGTTTTCAAGTTTAGCAACTGCAAAGCTCCTAATTGTTCAGCAAACAAGTAAGAGCCAAGGCAGGGAGGACAGGAGCTTTTGTGATCTGTGTCACCCCAGCCCCTTGTCTAGAGTTTCAGCCTGGTCATCTGCAGGGGTGTTTATGGCCCACTCACTCAGCAAGGGCCAGGAGCATGGCCACCAGATTCACTCTGTGGCTGCTGCTGGACAGGAAGGGTTGCCGTTCCTTGATTTGGGATGCGCTGCCAAGGGAAAAGTCAAAGCAAAAGGACTGCAAAGCTGCTGTCGATCCCTGGCTTGAGATGGTTTCAATTTTCCATTCCCTGTGGTTAAAATCACGGCAAGCGCACTGGGCAACACGTGGCCACGAGACCTCGAGCAGGACCTCGGAGTGATGCCTGGCTGATCAATACCGTTGCTGGGAGATGCAGGCAAAAGGTCTGCCCTGCTGACATCCACAGGGGCTCAGCTCAGGAGCAGAAAACAAGATCCATATTCCCTGCAACCCGCCCAGCAGCTTTCCAGGGATCCTCTATTCCCTGTGGGACCAGACTAGCCGCCCCATAAGCTGGCACCGCTCTGCTGAAACCAGCTGTCCCAGCACAGGGCACGCCTGGGCGGCAGAGCTGCAGGGCGATGGACTGGGCTTAGCAAAACACCCGATGGTCCCCAGGGGTTTTCTTATTCAAACAATCTGCCTTCTCCTCCCAGCGTGCATCTTGCAGAGTAACTCTACCCCAGGACTACAACCACACCAGGACAGTTGTCACAACACTCTTATTTTCTTTTCCTTTCCCCACTTGTGCGATGCCGGCAACGGGTCCAGTGAGCTATGTGGAGGCCATCTGGGATCACAGCAGAGCTCAGCAGCTCTCTGAGCGGCTCAGGAGGTAACATATATCACTCCAGGAGGCAGCTTGCCTTACAAATGGATGGCACAGAGAGAGGAGGAATTGGTCTGTGAGTTGTTCAGGGCGAGGAGAGGGCAAGCGGTCGGATGTGGAGACTGTGCTCTGACCATTACACAGCACAGGCACATGAACATTCCAGAGCGGAACACTGGGCAAAGAGACCTTCAGAGGAGGCCTGGTGGGCAGGCACTGCTCTCTGCGGTGCTCAGGACCACGCAGAGCTACCCCCAGCCCCACTCGCTTTGCCTCTGCAGCCCCCATTGCCACAGATGCTGCCAAACCCTCTGTGGAGCTCCAGAACCTCCTGGTGCCAGGGTGCAGGAGGGTTTGCACATGCCAGGCAGCCTCTCCCCTGGGCTCAGAGCTGCGTCACCCCCTCTTTTCCTCCTCACCCCTCTTTGCTCTCCCTGCCAAAGCGCGGCCCCTCGGTCTCCGGAGCGCGGCCGGAGAGGCTGGACTTCCTGCCAGGCATAACACGAACCAGATGATGTTCTGCAAACAATGTCAGTCCGCCCACCCCCAGGAGAGAGAAGCAGGGAGGAGAAAGAGAGGAAAATGAACTGGATGGATGGAGCTTTCATGAACTCTCAGCAGAGCTGATGAGTCCCTGCCACCAGGCCAGGAGTGAATCGCTACAGCTGGAGCCCGAGACTATCCCTTCCCATCTGTGGCTGACCAACACTTTCCAGCTCAGGTTATGGGGTAGTTGGTTTAGCACTGGGAGAAGCAGCCGTGGCCTCCTGGAACGTTGGCTGCCCTCCCCGGATACCTGCACAGTAACCCCGAATAGGTTTTAGCGGTGATTCCCCCTCCCCTCTCTAGCGGGGAAACATCCAGAGAGGGGAAGCACATCTGCAGCTGGCTCTAAATCCCAGTAAAGCCAGCCTCGCTGACCCTTGCTGAGATTAACCCTTGCACCACCAGCCTGCAGGGCTTGGACCCTGCAGTGAAAACACCCCTGAACACCCAGACCTTCCTCCAGCTGAGCTTCTCGCAGGACAGCTGGTACTCAGAATCAATGACATTCCTGGCACTCCACACGTTACTAAGAAAAACGGCCCCGCTCTGACTCAGATCTTTTCGGGTGCCTCCACACCTCATTATCACCGACAAACCACTGGGGCTGAGACCTCCAGGGGACCAGTTTCACTCTGAACCGCCCGAGGTCGAAACTGAAGAAGCAACAAATATTTTTGCATCCTCCAGCAAAACGCTCCCCGATGCCCGTAACCACCTTCTTAGAGGCCACTTCTGAGGCTCGGAAGAGCCCCGAAGCCTTTGCAGAGCAGCTCAGATCTGAGCAGAGGCTGCAAACAGATAATAACAACACCAACCACCACCCCCCTCCGACCTCCACACACCCCGTCGGGTTTAGCAATGTGCTCCTTTCCCTGTCGTCGGGGGGCAGAGGCTCTGGTTCCTCCCACCCGCAGCACAACCACACGCGGCAAAGAAAAACCCCAAACCCGGGGGGGGAATGAGGGGTGGAGGGGGGGATTTTACAAACTAAAGTGATAAAAAAAGGTGGAACTCCCTGCCCACAGCCTTCCCGGCTCCGACCACGCTGCCAGCGAACTGGGACTCGCACCATGCGGCGAGCTGAGCCCCTCCAAACTCATCGCACCNACCATCGGCCCCACCGCATCCCCGCCGGGCCCCGCCGCCGGCCCCGCCAGCGCCCCCGGGATACCCGGGGGGATGGGTAGAGGGGAAGGAAGGACGGATGGAGCGGAGGGAAAGCTCCGCAGGGGTCGAGAGAACCGCAGCAGGAGCCGCACCGGGAACCCGCAGCCGCCCCCGCGCAGCTCCGCCCGATGGGGCCGGGACGGAGCCGGGCGAAGCTGCAAACCCCAGCGCTGGGTTTCCGCCCGCCCCCGGGGGCTGGCCCGGCTCTGCTCGGCCCAACCCCCGCGGGACGGGGGCGGGCAAAAAGCCCCGAGCCCGCAAAACAGGCGATGGGGGGAGCTGCGGGATACGCGGCTACCGGAGCAATGGGCTGGGCGATGCTCGCTGGAGCCCCCCCAGTTGGAAGTGGGGGTGAGCGCCGGGGATTAACTGGGGTAGGAGCAGCACTGGGAGAGGGTCCTGATCATACATCACCCGGCTCTGGGGTTCACGCACTGCCACGCAAAGAAAGGAAAAGTATTAAATATCCCTCACGCCAGTAATAAAAGAAAACAAAATAAAATAAACCAAAATGAAATAAAATAAAAGCAAAATAAAAGAAAACAAAGCACACCACCCCCCTATAAAGCAAAATAAAACAAAACAAAACAAAATAAAACAAAATAAAATAAAGCAAAACAAAATAAAATAAAGTAAAATAAATTAAAATAAACCAAAATAAAATAAAATAAAGCAAACTAAAATAAAGCGAAATAAAATAAAATATATTAATCCAAGTGCACGACTACTTACAGAGGGTGGTTTTGTCTGAACAGATGAGTTTTATCCCATCACATGAGCTCAGCGCCAGCCAACAGTGCCCTGTGTGTGTTCTGAGCTCTGCTTGGCCCCTCACACCCCGCAGCTGGGCTCGAGGGGTGACCCGGTCACAGCCCTGCGGGGGCAGCTGGCAGTGACCCCCAGGAGATGAGGGGATGTGACCCAGACTGTGCAGCGAGGCAGTGCCGGGAGCAGGGTCTGAGCCCTTCCCTGTGCTGAGCAAAGCAGGGAGCGGTGACCAGGGCACCCACTCATTGCCCAGCATGGACTGAGGGAAAGAGAAATGGGCCTGGGGGGGGGCTGTGGGGTTGCAGCTCCTGCTCTCAAGAGGCCCTGAGGCCCCATGGTGATGCTGAAACCTCACAACTTTATTTTGTCTTCACAGGGCACAACTGTGTTGTCACCCATCCTTGTCCTGCCCTGAGCACAGCGTGTGCTCACCCTCCCGGGGTGCTTCCCTGGTGCCCTCCTGACACGCTGCAGATAAACTCTATCACAGAGGCCAGGCAGTCGTTGCTGACACCACGAAAGCCAGGCTGTTACGCCTCAGCTCCCTTCGCAGCTGAAAATACATCACCCTCCCCGGGCGCTGCAGCCCCACGGCTTTATTTCCAGTGAGAACATGGAGCCAAGGCTCACACATCCAGCTCTGCCCAGGGCACCAGCTGCTCCTGTCTGGGCAGGAAAGGATTAATAAAGCTGCCAGGGATGAGATAACTTCGAACTTGAAAGTTTACCAGGCGGGAGGATGAGCGAGCACAATGTGGGCTATTGTCTTGCTTATCTGGAGCTGCAAAGGGTCAAGGGGACTTCCAGGGACACCCTGGGAAAGGGGATCCAGTGCTGCCTGAGACAGCCCCACACATCAGGACATGGATTTTAACACTACCCAGGCACAGGAGTGGAACCCCCATCCCCGAGCTTGAGTCACTAAAGCTTTCTCTACTGCAGAAGGGATGTGACGATGCTCCACGCAGAGGTGTCCTCAGACCCACTGGCACATCGTGTGGAAACTGGGTGACGCTGTGAGACGTGCTATGAAACGAGATCGATGCTGCGCGTCGTGTCGCTCAGGACACAGAGAAATCAAAGCCAGCGCCTGGTTCCCTCACAGATAATCGCTGCTGTGTCATCCTGGGTTCCTCTTCGGTGTCCCTCGCTTACAGCCCACCAGTGGAACCGCTCGAGCGAGCGGAATAAATAGCAGCACTATTCATTTCCCTTCGGCAAAACCCTGGCAAACCCTGCAGCTTCATCTGACCTCTACACAAAGATGCAGCTCTGTTTGATGGGCAATTTTCACCCGTCCCTTGGTTGACCACTGAAGAGGGTTTCAGGGGAAAAACACTTCTGATAATGGCTAATAAATAATATAAGGCAGGAAGGCAACTGCGAGGGTTTAAAAATAGCCAAGCAGTTTCCTTTCCCCTCTCCTGGGAACCTTCTGGGTCTGAAAAGCAAAACACTCAAAGCGGGGTCAGGAGCCCAAGTTCAGGATGTTTGCTCAGCGTCGCTAACCCCAAACACTCAGCCATCAGGGGCCGGGCTCTTGAAAAGCCCAAGATTCAAAACAAATAACTTTTCAGGGTTTCTTCTCAGCCTCAGAACACAGAGCCCACAGGATCATGCGGGATCACGCCCTTGGGTTTCTCCCCTCCACCTCTAAAATGCCACGCGACTGCAAGAGCAGGGGGCTTAAGAGAACGAGCAACCCCTTAAAAACACACAACAATATCATTTTACACTTGGCAAACTCCACAGAGCTTTTCACAACACACCGAGCGCTTCGCATTGACGTCAGCTCTAAGCGTCCCATCCGCTCCAGCAGGAGCAGAGCCGGGTGCAGGAACCGGGTGCTGCGGGATAACCTGCACTTGGAGTCTCCCTGCTCTGCAGTGAGAACTTGGCTAGACAAATACAAACCCAGGGGGCAACCACTGGGGCACCTACAAACCCAGGGGGCAACCATCGGGGCACCTACAGGTCTCTGCTGCTCAGCCGTGGCCTCCCCTGTGCAGAGTGGGGAACACAGAGAGGCTTTTGCAAACCCGAAGCCAGTTTCCCGGTTTAGCTCAGTCCTTTTAGGACTGCCTGATCCAGACCTAACTTGGTTCTTATCAGCAGGCTCAGTGTGGATCCCGAGTTGTCTCTCCCTGGCACGTACAAGCTCACACACGTGGCCTTTGAGCATCTTCCTCAGTTCCATCCTCCAGCCCTCCCAGCGACTGCCCTCCTTTGCTTTCATCTCTCTGCTCCACTTCGAGAGGGCTTTCCAGCATATTTCCTACAGGACAAAACTCATGCTGACCCAGTTCCCTGCTCGATATTCCTGGGGCTTTTTAATTCCATCAGGCCATGGGCTGAATGAGTGAAGCTGCTCACTGCAAAGCATCACTCGGAAACACTCGTAGGGGTTGCTGCCTCCTGCATGGCATCAGGCTGCCTGCAAACCCTCCAGGGTTCCTGCCATGGCCCTAGCGCTCCTGCCACAGCCCCAGTGCTCCTGCCATAGCCCCAGGATTTCTGCCACAGCTCCAGTGCTCCTGCCATGGTCCCATTCCCCTTGCCATGGCTCCAGGGCTCCTGCCATGGCCCCAGGGCTCCTGCCAGAGCCCCGGTGCTCCTGTCATAGCTCCAGGACACACACTGGCACTGCGAGGCAAACCCCAAACTGTCTTTAAGCCTCAGTGAGCCTCCAGAGAACTGAGCAAAGCTGATCAGCCCTGCCCACAGAAGGCAAGCATCAGCCCCAGCTGTCTCTAGCCAAGCCCCTCTGGAGCATCGCAGCATTCCCTATTCCCTGGGACCCAACCCAGCAGCCTCTGATGGGAACTGGACTGTTCTATGTGGGAGAGGCAGCACTACCCAGCCTCTGTCCCCAGCTCTGGCACCGAGTCTCGAGGCACTTTGAGTAAATCCCTGCAGGACTCTGCGTCCGGCCTCTCACTGTAAAATGGAGCCGATAACACTTCCTCCTATTGTTGGGGCTGGGGAAGCCCTTCCCGATGATGCCGGCTGTAAGGCACTCTGGGGGGAAACTCTACCGACAGAAAAGAGTCCTTAGCTTGAAGTCAGAAGGTTTGTTAGGCTGAGTCCTAAACCAAAACGGCTTGGGTGCTCAGATTTTAACTTGAAAGACTTTCCCCAGCCCAGGGTCAGCTGGAAGCTGCTTTTATAAGAGAAACCAATATCGTTAATAAGGATAGATATCATCTCTACATAGAATCCTAGAATCCTTAGGGATGGGAGGGGACCTCAAAAGATCATCCAGTCCAATCCCCCTGCCACAGCAGGATCACTCAGACCAAGTCGCACAGGAACACAGCCAGGAGGGGCTGCAACGTCTCCAGAGAAGGAGACTCCACAACCCCCCTGGGCAGCCTGGTCCAGTGCTCCGGGACCCTCCCTGGGAAGAAGGTCCTGCTGAGATTGAGATGGAACCTCCTCTGTTCCAGCTGGCACCCAGTGCCCCTTGTCCTAGCACCAGATGCCCTTGAGCAGAGCCTGGCTCCATCCTCCTGACACCCACCCCTCACAGATTTCCAGATATGAATGAGGTCCCCCCTCAGCCTCCTCTTCTCCAAGCTTCAGAGACCCAGGTCCTTTCCTCATCAGGGAGCTGCTCTACTTCCTTCATCATCTTCATTCTCTACACTGGACACCCTGCAGCAGTTTCTGGAGCTGAGGGGCCCAGAACTGGACACAGTACTCCAGATGCTGTCTCTCCAGTGCAGAGTAGAGGGGGAGAAGAACCTCTCTCACTCTGCTAACCACTCACCCCCAGGATGCTGTTGGCCCTCTTGGCCACAAGAGCACATTGCTGGCTCAGAGTCACCCTGCTGGCCACTAGGACCCAAAGGTCCCTTTCTCCTCCACTTATTATTCTTAAAACAAGTGTCATCTGTTCTACTTCAGGACCACAACAAAACTCCTCTGAGCTTGGGTAGGAAGATAAAACAACGTCCCTGCTTCGTTCAGTACTACCTGTACTACAGCAGTTGATCCCAAAATGAGGGGACCGATGGGTCACTCAGTCCCTCACAGACCCTGCTCTCCCTTGCAATCATCATCAGCGCCCCTGTTTAAGGGGATTTTAGGGGTGAGCCCAACACCGCTTGCCACAGCTTAGCCAAGCACGAGATTTAGGAGATTCTCTGCCAAGTATTTCAGATCCAGGGCAGCTGGACCACTCACTCTGCCTTCAGGCTTCGGGTGTTGGTTTTCTCGGGGCTGTTTCGCCAGCAGATCAGGACTGCGAGCTCTTTGTGCTGGCAGGGATGAAGGCTGACTGGAGTTCTCCTGCGCTCTGTGCCCCTTCTGCCAGTGGCACCTGTTCTGCAGCCACAACTCCCCTCCTCCTCTCCACGGCCCCCCATGGGCAGCTCTCAATTAAGCGCTGGGTTAATTCAGGAGCGCAGCTCTCCTCCGGCCTCTGTGAAGCACAACAAACATCCAACACAGCGAGGAGAGCTCCTAATTATTGTCAGTTCTTAGCAGAGGAAGCACAGCAAGTCCCGGGGCAATTAGGATCTAAAACTCTCCATCCAGCTCTTCTGTGTTTCAATTCCTGCAGCCCCTGCACGCAGCTGGGCTGCAGCATCTCCTGTAGAGAGCACGAGCTGCTGGAGCTCGGCGATGCAATTATGCCACTAGCCATGGGGACCCAGGAGCTTGCAGGAATATTTCTCCCCACCCCTACTTGTGACACCCTCTGCTTGGCCACAGTGTTTCACAGAACCCTGGAATTATTGAGGCTGGCAGAGCCCTCTGAGCTCCCCCAGCCCAGCACTTAACATCACCCCAGCAGCCACTCCAGGGCACTCAGGGCCACAGCCAGGCTGTCCTTCAACGCCTCCAGACACAGGGACTCCCCCACTGCCCTGGGCAGTCCAGTCCAGGCTCTGAGCACCCTTTCCCTGAGGAAGGGCTTCCCAACAGCCAACCTCACCCTCCCCTGGCATCTCCAGGCCCTGTCCATTCTCAGGAATATCTGGGCATATTGGGAGTTCAGCCACTTCCTAAGGAACAACTGGCCACAGCATGGATTGTGCCAGCACAGCTGGGGAGAGGAACTTTGGCTCCTCCAAAGATTCTATGATCTTAGAGCAGCAAGAGGACACAGGAAAAGAATCGCAGAGCCTTGCCCAGAGCTCGGTGTGTGGAGAGAACCATAAATCACCATCAGGTTTCATCGCAGACCATCCTCACCGATCTGGGTCACAGAACCTGCCTTTCCCACACGCTTCCTCACCGCCATCCCGTGAGCCTGGAGCTCCACAGGCACTAAGTGCCTGACCCACTGCAGAGCCACCAGAGCTCCTCTAGTAAAGCGGATTCTTTCTTGAGCTGTTTGTCTTTTATCTCCCCATCACCTTTGTGCCAGGCTGTTTCACTCAGCTTTAACCAGACACCACCTGAGGTGTCTGCAACCGAAAGGGAAACAGGAAAAACATCTCTCTGTGCTGCTTAGCGATCAGCGCACGATGAGCTCGAGTCAGTCACTGCCATCTCCATCCTTTTGCTCACGTGGGTCCCTCTGCACAGCAGTCGGGAAAATTAAAATCACTGGTAGGAAAAAAGGGGAAAGGTTATGGAGCCACAGAAACTGGCTGGGAACGATGGGAATAGGAGCCCCTGAACCTAAGGGAGACTCCTTTCTGAAAGCAAACCAGCCCCTCTCTTCTACCAGACTCCAGATTTCATGCTGTACAGGATGAGCATCTGACCGCTGATGCTGGGCAAGGTCTTTAGAATCACAGAATCCTTAGGGATGGGCAGGGGCCTCGAAAGATCATCCAGTCCAATCCCCCTGCCACAGCAGGATCACCCAGACCAAGTCACACTTCCACAACCTCCCTGGGCAACCTGTTCCAGGGCCTCAGCACCCTCACAGGGAGGGATTTCTTCCTAAGATCTAATGTAATTCCCCCCTCTCTTAGCTGGAACCCAGCCCCCTGGTCCTATCACTAGAGTCCCTCGTTAAAAACAAGAGTCCCTTTGCTCATGTAGGGGTGAGCAGCCTCATCCCGAAGCACCTTCCAGCCTAATGCAGCCCCTCAGAAATCACCCAGAGAGCACCAACTGCTCTCCACAGCCAGGCTTGTGAGCCAGGCTGAAAAAGAAACAGAACGAAGCTCTGGCTCTGTTCCCCTTTCAAAAGACCATCCAGGGACAGGCAGCACCTTTTTCCACTGACAACAACCAGCCAGAGTGACACCTTCTGCTGAGTTGTGTAAAAGGAGACTCTCGGAAACAAGAGGCTTTGACAAGCGATCAATAGAGAAATCCCAACAGATAACAAAGAGAACTTGCTTGGCACAGCACCTGTCCCCCCCATCAGCCCCTGTCCCAGCACATCCTCTAGCCCTGCTCTCACTCCTGCTGCCCCAGTTCGATGGAGTGGGCAGTACTGCTGCAGCCATGGAGGCGACACGTACACCCACATCACCTGCACCAGGCTGATGGACAGACCAACTCATAGAATCCTTAGGGATCGGAAGGGACCTCGAAAGATCATCCAGTCCAGTCCCCCTGCCACAGCAGCATCACCCAGACCAAGTGGCACAGGAACACAGCCAGGCGGGGCTGGAACGTCTGCAGAGAAGGTGACTCCACAACCCCCCTGGGCAGCCTGTGCCAGGGCTCTGGGACCCTCCTTGGGAAGAAGGTCCTGCTGAGACTGAGATGGAACCTCCTCTATTCCAGTTGGCACCCAGTGCCCCTTGTCCTAGCACCAGATGCCTCTCAGCAGGACCTTCTGGCTGTGTTCCTGTGCCACTTGGTCTGGGTGATGCTGCTGTGGCAGGGGGACTGGACTGGATGATCTTTCGAGGTCCCTTCCGATCCCTAAGGATTCTGTGATTCTATGAATATGAACTCCAGTTAACCAGGACAAAGCCTCTTAACGGGGGATATGAAAACAATGCTCCTGGCTCTCCTTTGGCTGCACAAACGTCAGGGAAAGCATCCATCAAAGCCTTGACACGCCGGAAAAGCCGCAGGAAAGCTGACTTGATTTGAAATGAGGAGTGAAACCTTGGAGCCAGGCTCTGGCGGAGCAAAGAGCTGATGTGATTGAAAGCGAGCAGCCGAGAGAGGAGCCAGAGGGCCTGGGGCAGCCCAGGGATGACTGAGAGGAGCTGCAGAAGGAGCAGGGTGGAGAGACGCCCAGCAGCTGGAGCAACCACCAGCGTACCGAGGGCTTCCCGACACTCTGTGACCCTTGCCAAGCCATTTGGGCTGAGATCACCCCGGTGAGGGCTGGGATACAGGGAGCAGGGCATGAAAACCCTGCTGTAACAGCAACACTTGGTGGTGCTGGCCATGTGAGAGTCAGGAAAAGCAGCTGGCAAGAGCTGGAAAGGGAAAGTTTCCATGGCTCAGCCCTCGGCGGGGTATTACAGAGCTGGAACAGTCGGATGGCTGAGACCCAACAAAGAATGGTACGGAGTCTCTCAGTAGCCCCAGGTATTGTTAGAGCCCCGAGACAAAGGATGTTGAGCACAAAATCCTTCTCCCCCCCGCTGTCAGTAACCACCACGTTAAAAGGTTTCCGCTCCCACATTGTTTCAGAGGAGGGGGGGTTATTCCAGTGCCTCTCTCCAAACTCTTGTCGTGGAGGTTTTGTCCTGGAGGAGCAATGTTCCTCCAAACAACACTGTACAGCAGTGGCCACGGGCCAGGTTCATCTCAGTCCCAGTGCAGTGGCACAAACATCAACAGACTGGGCGAGCGGCGCTGAGTCAGACCGTGACTGTGACCCTCCCAACCCTCCTGCCTTCAGCCCTGTGATGGATGTTGTTTTTCCTTCAAGTCCGGGCTCCGGGAATCACGTTGAGTGCCACACAGCTTCAGTTTGCATTAAAACAAAAAGGTCATCCTGTGAGCACTCAAATTATTCCTGTTGCTTCCTCACTGTTTGCTGCCCCGGGATGGTCCTGCCGTGCCTGGGAGGGCAGGAGCTGAGAATGAAAATGGCTTTGGGATTAAAGTGTTCGGGCGAAGCATCTCCCATGGGGATTTTCTGGAGGCTTAATAATACATCGCATCTGGAGTACTGTGTCCAGTGCTGGGCCCCTCCGTTCCAGAAGGACACAGAGCTGCTGGAGGGTGTCCAGCATAGAGCAATGAAGAGGATGAAGGAAGGAGAGCAGCTCCCTGATGAGGAAAGGCTGAGGGAGCTGGGGCTCTGGAGCTGGGAGAAGAGGAGGCTGAAGGGGGACCTCATTCCTGTCTCTCAATCTGTGAGGGGTGGGTGTCAGGAGGATGGAGCCAGGCTCTGCTCAAGGGCATCTGGTGCTAGGACAAGGGGCACTGGGTGCCAGCTGGAACAGAGGAGGTTCCATCTCAATCTCAGCAGGACCTTCTTCCCAGGGAGGGTCCCGGAGCCCTGGACCAGGCTGCCCAGGGGGGTTGTGGAGTCTCCTTCTCTTTAGAGGTTCCAGCCACGCCTGGCTGTGTTCCTGTGCGACTTGGTCTGGGTGATCCTGCTGTGGCAGGGGGACTGGACTGGATGATCTTTCGAGGTCCCTTCCGATCCCTAAGGATTCTGTGATTCTATGATCTCCTCACAAAGATCACAGCTACACAGCTGTGATCACACGGCTACAAAAAATGACCTGGGCTTTTGCAGGAGAGTTACAGAGCAGAGAGCAGTGAAATGAGCTGCTCCCTAGGGGTCTCATCGAGCTTCAGTGAGGCAGCATCCTGCCCTCAGCGAGTTGGTCCCTCTTTGACTCTCTCTGTGCAGAGGGCAGAGGCTGCTGCACCCATCCCCGAGAGGCCAGTAGCACTGCAGGTCGCTGCACTGTGCATTTGCTGTACGTATGGATGGTTCATCGCCCCTTGCTGTTTGTGCTGGTCAGGAGCAGCGTCAGTGCTCTGTCACACGTTGGGGTGTAGCAGCAGGTGGGTGCCCAGGGCACCCCCTGAGTCACCTTTCTGCAAAAGCCAACCCCCTGATCAGCTCCTCTTCCTTCCCCTCTTTTCTCCCCAGCAGAGCTCTTCTCCAGCAGCAAGAGGGCAGCGGGTACATTGGGAGATGGAGGGCAGCTGAGGTTTGTTGTAGGTCTGGGATGGAGCCGTAAGGCTTGGAGACAGCATCCTGCCTTGAGCTGACCCCAAAATAACAGGGGATGGATGGGCAGGGCCAGTTCCCCCCAGGGGCAAGGGCTGTGGGTGCAGAGACACAGAGCCCTGTGCAGTGGGAAAAGGTGGAGCTGCATCCCCAGAGCTTGTCCTCCTCCTCCTCCTCCCCTGCGTTTCCTTCATCCTTCCACCAAAGAGAAAGGGAAATCCGGATTTTCTGCTGCTTTTGATTCCCTCTGGCTCTGCACACAGCAGGGTGGGAAGGGATTAGTCTCCATTTCCTGACTCCAGACAGCTCCAAGGGCTGCCCAGGCAGGACCCCCATGGCCAGGGGCTTCCCGACCCACGACCACGATGCTGCCAGACTCTGCGGACCCTGCACTGAGGTCACAGCTGTCTCCATCCCACCTCCCCCATCCTCAGCCCATCTCCCCAGAGCCCCCAGACACATCTCCCAGCTGCTCTGCTCCATCGGCCAGGGGTCTGGCACCACAAACCATACTTCCCCTCTTTCCTCACTCAGTTGCAGTCTCTCTTTGCACTCAGTTTCCAGTATGGGACTGGAAGCGCTGGGGAGGGCACTATGGTGAAAGAAAAACCCCAGACTCTCAGAGCAAAGCACCCAGGAGCCTCAAGGGAGAAGGGAAGGGTGAGCAGAAAGGGGTTATTTTAAGGTGGGGGTTTTGGATGCCATTCCCTGGCAGGAGGGAGAGCTTCCCCCTCATATTGGGCCACCACCAGTAGCAGGGGTGCTGCTCTGCATCTGTTTCCCTGTCACCAACATCCCAGCCAGGCACCACCGAGACGGTCACACAGCTCAGACCAAACGGCTCCTCAATATCGCAGAGTCAAAGGGCTGACCCTGCCAGCTGTCCTCTGGAGCTCACAGCCCCAGTGCGAAGGCAGATGGCAGCTGTCAGCAGGATGGGATCAGGGATTCCCCCCTCCTGGGCTGGCAGAGGTAACCAGTCACCGAGTGCTGCCACAGCCCCAGCGCACACAGCGACAGCCCCAGTGTGAGCCCAGTGAAACCACGAGAGGAGGGAGGACACAGGGCTGAGCAGATGAGTCTGCACATCAGATGACACCCCAAAATCAATAAGCTTTGCATGTAAACAGCTCTTGGGGTTCATAAAGTCAAGAGTCACTTGAAGATAGAGGAAGCTCCTTACCATAGAGGCACCAAGGAAGACGAGCACCTGAGACGCCGCTCATGTCCAGCACTTGTGTGGAGGTACCGCCTGGAAGCCTTGGCCAGGGACCCTCATGGCAGAACACACACAGCCCGGCCAGCAATGCTCTGCCTGGTCCAGACCCTGGGTGTGATGCCACCCGCATGACTCTGGGAGCCGGGAGGTAAAAATACCAAGCATCACAAGTTCTGCCCAAAGCGAAGGGCCAGCCCTGCCGGCCGGGACATTACGGCGCTGTCATATGACAGAGCAACCCGCTCCACAGGCTCTGGTGGCAACCATCTCCTCAGGGCGGCATGGAGAGGATCCTTTCAACAGCTTAACCCACCCGGTCCCAGCACTGCAGGTGCACAACAGGCAGAGCCAGCACTGAGCTGCATCTGGCTGCCCTCTGTCAGCTGGGCTGCAGCTTTGACCACCTCAAAGGCACCAAGACCTGTTCTGCTGCGACCCAAGACGTGAGTTCATAGAGTCATCAGGGTTGGGAAAGACCTCCAAGATCATCCAGTCCAACCGTCCACCATACAACCACCAACACCTACCCCAGCTCCTCAAACCCCCTGGCTGCCTGGGTGTTGAACCCCTCCAGGGACGGTGCCTCCACCCCCTCCCTGGGCAGCCTGTGCCAAGGCCTCCCCACTCTCTCTGGGAAGAGGTTTCTCCTCAGATCCAACCTGACCCTCCCCTGGCACAGCCTGACCCCAGTTCCTCTGCTCCTATCGCCAGTCCCTAGGGAGAAGAGGCCAACCGCTGCCTCACTCCAACCTCCCTTCAGGGAGCTGTAGAGAGCAGTGAAGTCTCTCCTCTTCTCTAGGCTGAACCTCCCCAGCTGCCTCAACCTCTCCCCATCAGCCCTGTTCTCCAGACTCCTCTGCAGCCCTGTATCAGCACAGCCATCACAGCACAGCCACGCCAAGCTGTTTGAGGACAGGGCTCCTGGCAGGGTGGCTCCTCAGCACTGCTCAAACCCTGAGGGCAGCAGCAGAGCCCACCTGCACTTGGAGAGGCTGAAACAAAACTGCTCTCTTGTGCATGGGGACATCGATGCTCCATGAGGGTCAGGAGATCCACTGAGGCCACGTGTTGGCTGTGAATCAGTGCTGAGAGCCCTGAAGCACATTAATGCTGGCTGAGGAACAGCCTGTGTGCTGCCATGAGGGTGTTCCAGCCTCGTCACGGACCGCAAGAGCAGAGCTTGTGTCAGCAAAGCGGAGCCATCCGCGTCTGCAGCCACATCTGAAGGCTGGCAGAGCCCAGCTCAAGGCATTTCATCGCGCACCAAGCGCACGCAGGACACACCTCTGCTTCAGTCCTGCTGCTCTGGGCTGTCTCAGCACAGCCCCAGGGCTCTGGGTTTGCTGCCGAAGCACTGGGGTGAGTTCTGATGGAGTCCAGGGATGGGAGATGCCGCAGCCACGCTCGGATGTCACGTTGGTGGCTCTGAACGGGGTGAAACCCCCATCTCCCCTGTGCTAGCAGCAAAGCAGGTGGCTGGTTCCACGACAGCCTCAGCCCTGGGCCAGTCCCACTGCAGGATGGGGCATGCAAAGCCCTGCAGAGGAGGGATGGGGCCGCACTACGAGGCAGGAGACATCCAAACTTATTACAGTGTGATCTGTGCTGAGGGAGAGCCAGGGCCAGAGTGCACTGTGCTCTCGCAAAGAGCCTCAGCGGGCATCAGCGCCCATCTCTGATCGCCCATAACGTGCCAAACCAGTCAGTACACCGGGCTGGTCTTATGTGAGCAGCCCTCACGGCACGGCCCTGCGACAGCTGCTCTGAGTAGCCCCGACAGATGACAACAAATCGTACTGACGGGTCCTTATTGAACCAGACCATCAGGAGGCAGCTGCTGCGCTGCCAATCTGCTGTTCACCAGGGTGCCCAACCCTGGGGTCCAGGGATGGAGCCAACTAACCCTCAGCAGCATGTGGGCACCTCTCCCCATCTGTGCATCTGCCTGGGCAGTGCCCGGACCCACAGAGAAGGCTCTGCTGAGTTTGAGAGTCCCCACGGTATCACCAGGATGAAAAATGAGAGCGGAGAGCGAGAAAGCTGAAAGCACAGAGAGAGATCCCATTTCACTAGAGAAAGGAAAAGTGCAGGAGGCAGCACTGTCCCCCTCGTAGATACACGACTACACAGCGAAAGCTGCCAGGGGAGCAAGATCTTCCGCTGCCCTCAGATTTCAAAGAGAAGCTGGTGCTAAGTGATAGGAAGGAAGAGCAAAGCAGCAGAGAAAGGCACTGGGAAGTCACCTTGAACATCAATTCAAGTCCTTAGCTGGAGCTAGGTTGTAATGCCACCAGCAGCGAGCGGGTTTGCCTTGATTTATACCCGCAGAGGACAGGACACACAGTGTTTTACCTCACTTCCTTCACAGTTTCTGCTCTGCAGTTGGTGTGAGAGAGCTCGGATGCAGCCAGGCCACTTAGGAAATCTATGGCAAGCAGATCGATTCAACAGTTACTGAGAACACCAGCTCCTCCTGCACTTGCAAGACGTGGAGAGGCAGTGGTGCTTTAATGCACCAGGAACTCCACAGGGCAGCAATACTCTTGGTTGGGTGTCTCCTGTCCATGCAGCTGGGGAGCACCCAGGCACATAAAGTCATCAAGGTTGGAAGACATCTCCAAGATCATCCAGTCCAACCATCCCCCCTACAACCCCCAAGCACTACCCCAGCTCCTCAAACACCCCAGCAGCAGCACTGTGGGAGCAAGGGAAGCTGCTCCATACCCTCACACGAGCTGTGGGATGGGCTGAGCCTGGCTGGGGCAGTTCCCAGAAATCCTAAACTTGCCAGCAAGCTCCTGAACTTCTGCCCTTACAGATGAGAATTCAATCTGGGAGGGGTTTCCCCCTACGTTTTCTCCAAGAAACCCAGTGCCCATTCACCCAGGGTGAATTTTGGCCAAGAGCAGGGATGGATTTGTTGGGTTTGACTGTGAGTGTGGCCAGGAAACAGCACCAGGGCTGATGTTGAGCTCCTCCCTTTAGATAACATCTCCGGTACACCAGCGGGGGAGAAGAAACAGCCTTTGATATAAACACAGAGTTTGATTCACTGAGGGGCTGTCTGCAGCGATTGCTTCACCCCAGCTCCTGGTGCTCAGCTTCAGGCTCTGACTGACGCAAGAACCGACTCCTCAGCCCCACTAGGGTCTGAGTTACAGCCGTAGAGAAGCAAAGGGTTAAAGCCAGGGTGGCACAGGCTGTGGTGAGGGTCTGCCTTGGCAAGCATTTGCCAGTGGGATGAGAGGATTTTATAGAATCATTAAGGTTGGAAGAGACCTCCAAGCTCATCCAGTCCAACCAGCACCCCAACCCCACCCTGCCCACTAAACCCTGCTCCTCTCGGCCACAGCTACTTGCTTAAACCCCTCCAGGGATGGTGACTCCCCCCTCCCTGGGCAGTCTGTTCTGACCCCTGAGCACTATGATAGGGAAGAGATTTGTCCTGATGTCCAACCTAACCCTCCCCTGGCACCACTTGAGGCCGTTTCCTCTTGTTCTATTGCCAGTGACTGGGGAGAAGAGACCGACCCCCATCCTCTCTCCAGCCTCCTCTCAGGCAGCTGTGAAGAACAATAAGGTCTCTTCTCCACCTCCTTCTCTACAGGCAGTTTTCACACTCTGCCAGCCAACCTGCTTACCAGGTCACCCCACAGCTCCTGGGATGGGGCTGAGCCCCACTGAGCCAGCACGGGGGAACCACATGCCTCCTGGTCTCAGGGGACACGTGCGGCACCGAATGCCGAGGTGCTCTGGTGCACACTGACCCCGCAGCTCCCTTCACCCCTTAGTGAGAGGGATGCAACAGCAGTGCCATCCACTCCCCGGAGGATTAATTAGTTGCCATTAACACAGCAGTTCTCCAAGGTGGTACCAGTGCTGCAGCCAGCAATAATGAAGCTGGAAGGGAGTAGCTCATTCCTGCTGACCTGCAGGTTTTACTTCTGTATGAGAGAGGGCAACGCTTCACCCAAGACACCCCGGCTGCAGTCAGCTCAAACCCCAACAGCTCACCAGAGCGAGGTCTCCAACGGGGTGGAGAAGCAGCCTGCACTGCAGCAAACCTGGGCACTGATCGCTTGTTCCCATCTCCAGCTCCTCTGAGCCTGGCTCTAAGGTCAAACCCAGCTTTCCTCTCCTCCTGTACTCCAGTATGTGGGGAAAACAACAATATTAGAGGAATAAATTAGCATGGGAAATGTAATTTAACTAATTAGCCCACTGGAGTGGAAAATACACGCTAACCGCTTTGAAGTCAAACCTCCTGCTCTCGTCAGGACGGCACAGAGGAGAAAAGGAGGTGGAGAAGACGGGAGATGATCGAGGCAGGCGCTGGGGGAAACAAGTGCCTGGGCAGGGCACTGAGAGGTTCACCTGATCGAGTTGTGACAGGGAGGGTCAGGTTGGATCTGAGGAGAAACCTCTTCCCAGAGAGAGTGGGGAGGCCTTGGCACAGGCTGCCCAGGGAGGGGGTGGAGGCTCTGTCCCTGGAGGGGTTCAACACCCAGGCAGCCAGGGGGTTTGAGGAGCTGGGGTAGTGGTTGGGGGCTGTAGAGTGGATGGTTGGACTGGTTGATCTTGGAGGTCTTTCCCAACCCTGAGGATTCCATGACTTCTCACCCTGCAGAGCTGCCCAAAGTGTCCATCTCAGACACAGCCCTGCCAGAGGAGCCCTAAGGCTGCTGCTCTCCCCTCTGACCTGGGTGTTTCTACAAGGGGACACTTCCCAGTGGCTTTCCCCACGATGCAGGGCTGGCTCAGCTACCCAGGGTGAACCTGGGATGCACAGCCAGGCAGGAGGGATGCACTGGGACGGCCTGGGCTGCAGCACCCACTGCTGTGGGCCATGGGCTCGCTGGTCTTTCCCAGCCCCATGGGGTTCCCCCTGCAGGGAACAGACGTTGCTGATTAACCTGACAACGCAGCAGCCCATACAGCTCCGTCACAGTGGGGAATTGCTCGAGATGCCACAAAAAGTCTTTATAGCTCTTGCAACACCCCATTCATTCATTTCCCCTTCCCCAGATATAGAAGCTTTTACTAGCAAAGCTTTGGAAATCCCGACCCAGAATAGTGAGAGAGGCAACCAGGGAGGTTTTGCAACTGCTGTGACTGGATGATGAAAGGGAGGGACTGATGGCCCCACCAAAAGTTGAGAGACAGAAACGAAAGAGCAAGGTCCTGTGCCCAATGGGCAACACCATGTTGGGGGAGCTGGGGGGGATCACGGAATCATTAAGGTTGGAAGAGACCTCCAAGCTCATCCAGTCCAGCCATCAACCCAACCGCACACTGCCCACTAAACCCTGTTCCTCAGGACTGCAGCAACTCATTGCTTGAACCCCTCCAGGGATGGCAACTCCCACCCTCCCTGGGCAGCCTGTTCCAAGCCCTGAGCACTCTGTCAGAGAAGAGATTGCTCCTGATGTCCAACCAAACCCTCCCCTGGCACCACCTGAGCCCATTTCCTCTTGTCCTGTCAGATGTTCCCTTTCCAGCTGTAAGAGGATGAGCAGCCCAAGTCAGAGAATCAGAGAATCATCAGGGATCAGAAGGGACCTGGAAAGATCATCCAGTCCAATCCCCCTGCCACAGCAGGATCACCCAGAGCAAGTCACACAGGAACACAGCCAGGCGGGGCTGGAAAGTCTCCAGACTCCAAAACACCCCTCGAGCAGCCCCCTCCAGTGCCCCATCACCCTTCCTGGGAAGAAGTTACAGAATCGGTCAAGGTTGGAAGGGACCACAGGATCATCCAGTTCCAACCCCCTGCCATGGGCAGGGAACCCCCACCCTAGTTCAGGCTGGCCAGAGCCTCATCCAGGCTAGCCTTAAGTTTCTTCATCACGTTCAGTGGTCTAGTGCCTGCTGCTCAAACACACCCCAGAGGAGCCCAGACAGAGTGGTTTCCCTGGAAAACATGAGATACTGATCCAACAGAGTGGCTGTACTGGGAGAACAGGCTTGAGCCAGGAGCTCATGGCTTTGGGAGGTGTCCCAGTCTGGCTCTGCTGCTCCTTTTTGAGGTCAAAGTTCTGCTCCCCTGGGAGCCCAGCCCGAAAGGGGTCGGTTCTGTGTTCAGTGAAAGGATTTGCAGCAAATCAAGAGCCCCTTTTTCAAGCCAGGTCTTCCCACAGCTGTGGTCCAACTGGGGATGATGGAGAGGATCCTGCAGAAGAGCTCTGCTGAGGTTCTTCCATGCCGTGTCTCACACGTGCAGCAGCTCTGGGCAGGAGAAACAGCAGGATGTGTCCCCCGGGGAGGTTCACAGACCCAACAGGAGCCCGGGTTTGCTCGGTCTCGGCAGGAGCAAATGCAGTGGTGACCAGATGCTCCCATGGCCACATCAAAGCAGGTGCCAGTGGCAGGCAGGGATGCAGTGGAGCACAGCTCTGCTCTGTGGTTTCTGCCTTTGCCTTGTGCTTCCTGCCCAGGTCTCTGGTGGAGCCTTGTCCTCCTTCTGCCCCCGCAACATCCACACTCCTCATGGTCAGCTCTCCCTCTGCTGCTCTGCCCCTTTGCTGCCAGAGGTACCCGCATGGCAACTCCCATGCAGAGCTGCACCTTTACACTCTCCCATCTCTGCCTCCTGCCCCAGTGCTCCCACACTTACCAGAGTCAGGAAGGCAGCAACAGGCCAGGAGTGGGCAGGGTCTGACCCCTTGTTATCACCTTCCCTGGCTGAATCATTGCCCAGATCCCCATCAGTTAGGGTGCAGGCAGCCAAAGGTCCCCATGTATCACAGCTCCTAAACTTTCCCTGACCTGCTTGTGCCACCAGCAGGAAAAGAGGTGCTTCATGAGTCTGAAAGCCCAGAGATAGAGGGAGGAAATGCCCACAGCACACACACACACACACACACACAAACCCCCCACCACCATGCCCATGAAGGCTGGCAGGAGTTGAGCAGGTACTCACACATGGGTGGGTGTGAAACACCAAACCCTGCCTGGCTGGGTGACTCTTGCAGCTGTGAAAGAAGGTGTTCCCCATCGCTCTCCAGACAGAAATGATGCCTAGGGCTTCCCCACTGGTATTTCCCCACCGGCCCCAGCTCTGCAGCAGAGGGAGGTGCCAGCTTGACAGGGGCACAAGAGCCACTACGCCCTCACCTTACAGGAATGGAAAAGAGTGAGCATCCTCAGCCTCGACACTGTGGTATGTGAGCACCGAGAGGCAGAGCAGTTCCCAACCCACCTCCTGCTTGTGGTGCTGCCAGCCAATACCCACCTTGTGGGTCTCATCCTGCTCTGCCCAACGCAGGAGTGGGCAGGGGAAGAAAGCACCAGCAGAGCCCTAACCTGGGATGGGTGATCCCATCGGTGCAGGTGCACAGCCTCAGCTGAAGTGGAAATGGAGACCTGGCCTTGTGGCAGTTGGAGATCCCACCGGACTGTGCCAACCCCTTCTGTCCTGCACAATGGATCTAGCACCCTGCAATGACCCGAGAGCTGGGGACACTCTGATGTGCCAGTTTACCAACTGGTGCCTCAGCATGACACAGCTCTGAGGACTGGCTGTGACCCAGCAGCTGCCAGAGGGTTAGTGGGGATTGTTAAAAACCCAAGCACATCAACCCCCCCCAGCCCCAATCCACCCAACCCTCTACCACAGCACACGATCCCTTGCACAAGGATTGTTTGTTTCTTCCACAAAACCAGCAACAGGATCAGCAAGGAGAGATCATTCCTAAGCAATCCAGGCCAGGGCATCCCCTCCGTGCTCAGCCCCAGGCAGTGAACACAGATCTCCAGCTCCACTCCCACTCTGCAGAGAGGGAAACTTCCACCTTGTGCCAGGCAAACCCTGAGGATCCCCTGGCTGCTCCACAGGGCTGCAGGGAAATCCAGACCAGACTGCACTGCTGAGCGGGAATGGGCATCGTGTAGCATCTGCCTTGAGAAACCCACTGCTAGAAAAGCAACCTCAGTGAGAATAAAGGATGCAGACGCTGCCTCTCCATGCCATGCTCTTGCCTCCTCCCAGCACCCTGCTGCCCTCCCTCCTTCCCACCCTGGCACACCCCACGAGTCTGCAGTGGCCAGCACAGGTACTCATCCTCATCAGGACAGCCCCCGCAAAGCCCTGAGTGGGAGGGGAGGTGTGTGTGTCCTAAATATAGGAGGTTCCCTGCAAGCCCTTGTCCCCTGCAGAGATGCTGGGAGGCTGCTGAGTTGGGGCTCCCCACCCCTGCTGAGCCCCAACACCGTGAGATCCCACACAGCAGCCTGCAGGAGGGTCCTCCCTGCTAACAGGGAAGCAGGTTCCTGTCAGTTCACTTCTTTAAGAGCAGGGATAATGCGGGAGAGAAGGGGATGTTAGCCATGACACAGCCATTGTTTGCCATCAGGAATACCCTGATTTGAGGCTCCTGCAGTGACAGAACAAGCACAGCCTGAGCAGGGGCTTTCCCTGCTCTGCAATCAAAGCAAGTTTTGCTTCAAATTTTAGCAGCATCTGGTTCAACCCCAAATCCCCTGCACAGCACCCGCTGCTTTAGGAGGCATCACCCCTGGCTGGGGTTCCCCAGTGGTTTGATCACAGGGTTCTCTCTTGCACAGCCAGGTTGGTGGTGTGTTCTGGTGGCAGGAGGAGCCCTCACCAGGAATCCCCTGGTCTGAGCACATCGGGAAACCTGCGCCTCTCTGCTGCAACCAGCACCGGTTTTTGCATCAGGGACTAAATCCTGCTCCTGGCTGCAGCTGCAGCAGCAGAGTGAGAGGGCAGGACCCATCCCCACACAGACAGTGACAGCAGGGCAGTGACCAAGGTGTGAGGAGCTGCAGCCCATCGCTCCCTCTCTAGGTTTTCACACCCAAGAGCTACCGCAGGGCAGCAGAACCAGGACACACAGAGCAAACCCTCTCTTTTGCACTGAGCTACAAACACAGATCCTTTTCCATATGGGAAGGCTTTCCTCCCTCCCTTCCTCCCTCCCTCCCAAACTCCTCCTTTCATTTTGGTGCCCTGGCTTTGGCAAGTGCCAGACATGGGCTGCCTCGAAATCCACGGCTTCTGAGAGGAAACGGTCACATCTGAAGGCGGTGCCAGCTCCTGGCATCCTTAACTTTACCAGAAGTTCCCCAGCACCGGGGTGGGGTCGCTGCCCCTCACTCCCCCCCCACCC